>CM034147.1:741304198-741762735 GCA_019776745.2 Taxus chinensis | reverse complement strand
CCCATAAGAACTTTATCCAAAAAAGTTAAAAAATTATACTTAATCTACATCCGATATCTAAAAAATTGAGATGCCTAATGGTCATGTGAGGGCCCATCTAAGCTAGATACAAAATAGTTCTCCCAAGAATTATAGTCATATTCTAGCGACAAGCGAGAAATTGATAACAAAGGCATTTTCTTTTAACGAAAGTCTACAGTAGGATTCGTCTACACTTTAGGTCGTTTGTTGAGGGAGAAAATTAAGAAAAATTAAAGAAAACATGATGGATAATAGTTGACACTACACCAGTTCAACATTATCACAATCTCCACTAGATTGCTAAAGAAACTTGAGATTAAAAGGAATATTTAGCGTTGTTCCTCATCTTCTCCCTAAAGTTCCAAAAATAATCTCGAGAAATACTCATATGTAGCTTCAATTTTATGAAAAACAATTTATTCTTATGAATTTAGATGACCCTCAAATCAAAGTATTCCTAAAGGAGAGGGAGGTTACTTAAGATTAATGTGACTATCTCAAGAGATGAATGGATGATCCATCTAGAAATAATGGGACACCAATAATGTACATTTTGGAAAGATCAACACCCTTCTCTTGTATTAAAGTCAAAAGATGTGGGCGAGAGGAGGTTAGCCAAAAGGTGTTAGTGCTTCTACATTCCAATCTGAGTAGGTAAATCACCAACAAAAGCGCCCACTTTGTTCACTACTTATCGGGTTCACTCCCCAAGGAACAAGAAAAGAGGGGAGGCGAGGGAACAAGTCATTTCCATTGCACAGTATCATCCTACCAGGGTTTTATTCTACCAAAACTACAAACAGTCCTATTAATGACCATAAAGCCCATTTAATTGATGGAGAGCACATTTTAGAAGGGTTAAACATTAAATGTCATTTTCCACCAATATCTTCAATTTTATAGGTCCAATTGTAGTCTTGGTTATGGTTTTCATCTATTGGTGAAATAAAATTGGTGCAAATGTATATTATAGTTTTTAAACAATGGTCACAAGGTAAGAACCTCTTCTTTGGTATGAGGAAGATCCTGTGATTGAAGCCAAACTACAATAAAATTTGGGTTGGTTGTATGCCGGCGAATCCATATAGGAGTAATCAGTGAAACTTGACAAATTTCTTGTTAGGATTAAAGGGAGGATATTACTTTGAAGAGAGGTGGAGGAGACGGGGAAATAAGATATTGGGGTTAATGTTGTGAGTAGAAGTACAATTTCACATACATTAAAACCATGTAGGTCAAATTCAATAGGAAGAAAATCAACCATGTAAGCAATAGAAAGGACTAATAATTGGAGACAGAAAACTCTATGAATTCCTTGAAGAAAAAGACATAAATTCCCTTTTCATTATATAAGATCATATTGCTTGCAATGTTGGAAAGTAGAGAGTATGGAAGAACATATGAAATGAGAGATACATAGAATGTATCTATTTATCGTAGTAGAAGTGAACACAAATACTAGTAATAATCAACAGTGATAACCTTAGGAATGAAGAAGTCATTCCAATTATAGCTTTAAAAAAGTTCCTCTTCCTCTCCCCCATGGAGTGTTCATCTTACCACCACTTGTGACTTTTCAAATCCCTAGCAAGTAAAAAAGTCCGTTTAGTAATTGAAAAGGGGATTGTAAATGTAAATTAAAACACTAAGTGAATAATATGAAAAGGTTGGAAAAAAATTACATTCCAATGAAGAAATATAATTTTAGAGAGAGAGGGAGGGAAGAGAGAAAGTGAAATATGGAGAACAGGGAAGCTTTTTTTGATGAAGAACCTACTTTGATGGATCTTGAGTAAATGCCTCATGAATGATATTATTTTCTTTAACCTCTTGATGAATTAGAGTATTTATATTACACTCCTTGCTTCTAGTGAGATGTGGATACACTCAAAGGAATTGAATAAGTGATTAGAAACTATTTCTGCGATACTTTCACTAATATAAAACATTGATGATCCTATTTGAAACACAAGGTTGGAGTTCGAAACATCAAGATCATCACATTTTATCTTCTGTCTCAAAATAACCTTCCATGACACATCATTTCCTTTTTAATTGAATTAAACAGGATACTCAAACCCTTGCTTTCTCATGTGTTACATCATTGGAAAAAAGGAAGTTTCCTCCAAACCCTAAAAATAATTCACCTCATTCAAAAGAAAGTACATAATATGCAAATCATGAATCTGTAATCACTATGATGTTCTACATTGTTTCAACTTATCAAGTCTCTTCTTTAGCCATTGAGAGGATAACATCCTTATTTATTTACAAATTATCTTGAAAACTTACATTTAGTAAGAATTATTTTGAGATGAGTTCATTTTAGTTACTCTTCTAATTTGCAAATTTTGAGTCCACGTCATGCGCAAACAGCAGTGACAACTATGAGAATGAATTGTTTGCCAACACACTTTACTAATGGTAGATAGTAATGCTTACTATTTTAGAAGTGGGATCTGGGTAGAATGGAATGAAAGTGGTCTCATAAGTTGTGCTATTTCACAAGGAGGTTTTTCATAAATTGTTAAGGGATATCAATCTCCCATAACTCCGTGAGATGGGAACAAATTAGTTTTTAATTACAAATAATGTAGACACCCCTCGATCCCAGGTTATTGCATTCAATTAATGGAATTTTTTTAGAAAAAAACATTTCTTCAATCTCATGAGGACAGAAAAGGGGTGTGTGAGATATGGTGAAACTTTCCATTTTTTACATAAGGTTCCGACCTTATTTCAATAGCAAACATCAAGGAGAGTGAGATTTGGAGGAAAAAAACTATGCTTTAAAACACAGAAGAAATGACTAAGTGGTGTATTATAAACATCACTTACTTCTTTACACTTAACTCAAATCTAACCCAACCATGCTTTCAACATGGGTTTCTGGAGCGTGGAGCTTGGGTTGCACTAGTGTAAGAAGCCACAAGGGACATCCAAGTTTAGCTTTGCACTAGATGGGGAGAAGTGTCACCTTGGGTTTTTATTGTGAGTGATGATGTAGGGGATATAAATTAGCACTCAGGACCTACAATTGTGGTTTTACATGTGTCTGGGGGGCTAGCTAAAAGGGGGAGAACAATTTTTTGTCCCCATTCCTCCTTTTCACCTTCACAATAATCCAAAGGAACATAATGTCTAAAAAATGTTGCGAGGTGGTCTCCATTTTGAAAATTGGTCTAATTTTACGTGTGCTCACCAAACTAGTCAAGTCACAAGTTTAAGTGATGAAAAACATATAATCCACAAGGGAGAACAATTTTGTTTCCCCTTATCATATTTTCACTCAAGGAAAACCCAAGAGAACAACAAGGGTTGAAAAATTTCTCTCTAAGCTTTTGGAATGTTAAAGTCACACACGCCAAGTATATTTTAGGACACTGAGGTGATTTTTTGGCTTCAAGGAAAATGGAATGGTGTTTGGTTGTAAAAAATTATATGATTTGAATCCAAAAGACATGGTGTGATCATACCTATAATTATGAAGATCCAATTATTCCTGACGGGGTTTCCCTTTCGATTATAATGATATATGTTTTGAAACATGATGTTGGGTTACTATGAGCTACTAGTTTTATTTGTTGTTACGTGGATTTCACTGACGTTAAATCAATACGAATATGAAATTTGGTGGCTCCCTGGTGCCACCACATAAACCACTTTACATCAATCGCCTTAGAATTTTTTGTATAACATTTATTTGTTTATAGCTTATGTTTTGTTTTTACCGTCTTTATATGTGGTGATTATGTAGAATGTGGATGTGAAATCTCAATCAAGCTTGGATAGCCTTGCAAATACTGTTTGAGCATATGTTATTTGAGATCTCCACATATCGATTGAAGTGTGGAAGCGTTGGTAGAAATAAATAATGAACAATTTAACCTTAGTTGCAAAAGTAGCTCTATCTAATTTACTTATATGGAACACATACCAATACGAATAGATCTCAATAATTATGTAATTCATTCTCATACTCAATTTCCTCATTAGACTATTTCAAGATATATTACTAGCTCTTTCCAAACTAGGAATACAATTTTATTTTATTTATGGAATTTTTTGAATAATGAATAAATATTAGGGCATACATATCTCTTATGGAGTTTGCAAATCTGTATACATTTGAATTGCAAAAAAATAGTTTGCTTTCAAAATTTTGTTACTGTGAAATGATTGTTATAACACATTGAATACCATCGTTAAGGTGTTGTCCAATGGGTTGCCACCCCAATCCAAATCATAATCATTGAATTTTTGTGAATTAAAGATACTTAGGGAGAGGAAGTGGAGCCAAAAATGTCAAAATGCCCAAAAATTGTTAGCAATAGGTCAACAATTTTATAGTTTAAGAGTCATGTTACTATTCAACTAAATGAAACAAATGATAATGATCCAACAGAGGTGAAAAAAAAGTTGAACCAAATTCCTTGTCATATTGTCTAAATGTGGAATTGATCAAGCTTTAGAGAAACCAATACCTCAAAAAAAAATGAAATATTACTATCAATAGAATAAAATTGTTCAACCTGGACTTAAAAACAGGGCTTTCCATATCAACTGTAACAACATCATTTCAAACACCATATGATCAATGAGCTCAATTAAGAATGAATCTTGTTGTAATTGAAGACAAAAACAATTTCTTGTGAAAATAAATTTTTAAAAATATGTTGGAAAAGCCATATTTGGATGGTCCATAACTCAATTTCTCAAGATCACATATTATAAACAAACAAAAACCATTTATTTGGTGAAAGACAATCTATACAATAATGCCTATGCTTTCATGCCTTTTTTTTCAATTCTTATGCCAACCTTAAAGCTTCTAAATATTGAAGATTGATTTAACTTGAACAAATTATTGAGATCATCTATACAAAAATTGCAATGGGTTGGCACGTCTCTTTTTTTGAACTACTCATCGTCATAACATAATGCTACTATCTTAGATCAATGACGGGTCAAAGACATGTCACCGTTGTTAAGGAATCCGTAACACCACACATGTCATCATAAAAGGAATTTTATTACTAAATTTTTGCTCAGGTAATAGAGGTGTAAATATTGTATAACAGCCAAGCATAAACAAGTCCGCTAAGACAAAAAAATTGTGGTTACAATTCTATAAGGTTTAGGCTCCGTATCTGCTATTTCTAAAAAGTAGATATGCAACATTAGCAAAAATGGCTATGATGATTTCGAATGTGTATATGCTTATTGCTCCAGTCGACGTCACTGAAACTCGAACAATATTACGCTATATAGTAATATGAGAACTAAAAATCTATGTATTGAAACTCAACTAGTATTATCTTCGTTCAGTCATTAATCATTATCATACAAGTATTAGAGACTTCTAACTACACATTTGATGTATAATTTCTACTTTTTACTTGTGGGATTTGTAGATTGAAATACGGTCCCGAAACATTATAGATGTTGGATTTTATTGCAGGGCATTAACAACTATGTCTCGCACAAAATTAGGCTCTGATGATTTTTGGTTCGGTTTCTACGCTGCTGGAACAAACTTTCATTTCGAATACATGCAAAGAAAGATGTGGAAAATATTTCCCATTTTACTTGATTGCCAGTTATATTGGGAAGAAGTACATATGATGCTTTGACAAAGAAATTTTTAATCAAATTCTCATGCATATCGCTTATCCATATTTTATTAGCTAATCTAATAAAATTAGAATTGCTCCTACATATTTAATTTCCCCGGTTTGCAGATACTAGAATTTGTTTTTTGAGATTTTAAAGATAAGCATCCATATTATTATTTAATATAGTAGTTATGGACTATCAAGAGGCCAAAAGGTGATTGGAGAGTGTTGTTCAGGAAGAAGAAAACCAAATTGTTGGAGTCATCAGCAGACCAGATGAAGATAGATGCCCCCGTTTCCCTCTTTCCTTCCAAATCCTTGCACGCTTCGTGAAGAATCCATCCTCTGTTGGAGTCCACCTGCAGAGTGTATCCGTGGCATGAAACTGACAGTATTTGCCCGCCCAGTAATTAGATTGTGAGTGTCGTAGTGGTCGAGAAAATCATCAACGGTAGTGCCTTATCGTCGTGAATAGATTGGAAGTTTATTTATAGTCTATGAAGCGACAGATTTATGCCACAGATGCCTGATTAATGGGTCTGTGCAACTGACCCATCGTCTCGAAAGGAGCGATGGACGCTATGGAACATCAGTTTTTTTCTGTTAGTTGTATTATTAACTGTCCAACCATCGCAAATATGGGCTGGAACTAGACGTGGTCGAAGTGCTAGGTAGTCGATGTCTATGCAGTCGAGATGATATTCTGTAATTAGTGCTGACAGAGTAGAGACGAGCGTATTAACCCCAAGACAGACACAGAGGAGGGCTGGAATGCACGCTAGTTTTGTCCTCTCATATGATGTCCGCCGCCAAGGCTGACGGCACCTTGACTTCTTAGCGTCAGACTTGAGGCCAAACGCTCAGATGGCTCAGATTTTTCCTCGTAACAGAAAGACGGATGAAATGGAAATTTGCCGTTTGTGTGGAGTTGGAGAAGAGCGGAGGATGCAGTTGTATGTGTTTGTGTTTTGTTTGTAGTTCGATGGCAATGACAGATAAAGTGAAACTCAAACGTCGTATTCGATTGGGCACGTCAGAGAACTACGCCCAGCCCCTCCGCGCCAATGTATTCCCTGAATTATTTATACGTTTCACTGCACACAAACGTAACTTATTAACTGTGAACATCTATGAACTGGGATTTCTATTTCTTATATAATAAATGCAATGGCTACATTGTGACTTAGGAAGAGGAGAAAAAAACAGAAAATCACGTGGCGAAAAACCATGTGGAATCTCCATGGTCGTGGCGATTACATGGCTGTACATTGAAGCTTTCATAGACTCTTTACTCTCCCTATTTTTTTGAGTAACATAGTTGTGAAGGAAAAAAGCAAAGCCGGGGAAATTATTCTATGATGGATTCATTGTGTGTTTTTACGTGTCTTAATGCTCGTTGTGTGTTTACTCTTTGTTAATTGTATCATGATGCCGCTCTTGTTTTTTTTAAGTTTGCCCCTTCGAATGATCAAGAGAACCACATTGAAAATATTTAAATGCCTGCCGGAGCCGGCAATCAAAGATTAAAAAAGTACAACCAGTATAGTATATAGTAAAGATAAAGCATGAGTGTTACCCTAGAAAGACAGTGGAGTAATTGATGCATTGCACGGTGATAAAAATGTTGATGTTGGAAGGAATAGGATTGTGATAGAAGACAACAATGGAAGAGAGTTAAGAAGGTGTGGAAACTCTGGAGGAGGAATGTAGGCCAAACCTCTTCCTTGCTCGTGTAATCGGAAGTTCAAACCACATGTGTGTGTCGTGAGCCGTTTGAAGGAGAAATGGGGGGGGTGGATGTGTATAACCTCAAGCCTACATACTCTCAAGGAACTCTAAAAGTAAAGTCCTTATCATTCGACACTATGAACGCCTCACAAACATTTGTTTTCTTGTAATGCCACCATTTTGGTTTCCGTGAGATAATCAAAATCCAACGCCATTTTGAAAGAGATCATTTGGTGCTGCAATAGAAAGTATAAAGATAGGGATATTTCTGCGGACTAATCATTTCATGTGGGGACTGATTGATGTTGTTTTAATCTGATAACCACAAAACCTCAGGGTCAGATGAAAGTATTGTATCTGTTATGTTTTACATTAAAAAGGGGGAAGGAAAGGACAACATGTAATGAACAAACTATGCACAATATAAAAGACGCAACCGTATGCTGATGTTATAGGAATTTCCACAAATCCGGGGATCGAAATTCAAACAAAAATTGCTGTGCAATAAAAAAAAATAGGCGTACAATTAGAAAGAAATGACATAAGGACGAAGAGTGAGTATTGTTCATTCATACACACACTGGATGGCAGTGGTTAGTGATATAGATGATCTTCTTCTTTCTTTCTAATACTGAAGAAAAAGGGTCGAGAGTAATTAAATGAACTTTTAAAAAGAGAAAGGGGGATATATGTGCAAGTTTTTGAGTGTTGGGTCAACACTCGAAAAAGTTTAAGAAATAAGTCCTCATAATAATAAAAAGATTTAATGAGTTAGACTCTTAATGAACTCTAAAATCCTCATTCTACTTCACTTTTAATATTTCATTTTAGTTGATTCTGTCTGTTGTACTTGGGAATATTTTAACTTTGTGATATTGTATGAAATATTTCTTAGCACTAACTAAGTCACTTAGTGCACTTGAAAAAAATAGTATTAAATTATCCTTATCTGAGAAACAACTGTAGTTTTTCGTGAATTAGAATGTAGTTCCCATAAAAGATAAATTTGACAAACAATTGTTGTTGACCATATACCGAACAACATCGTTCTTCAAGTTAATAGTGTTAAAATGATGGATTGGTTGGAAAAAGGTTTTTATTTGAGTGTGCCTTCAAGGATTCACAATAAGATCTAAGATGCAAAACACCATGGAGTGCATTGTGGCCAACATTTAAAAACGTCTCCCCCATTCACATAACACCATTCCTATTCACAAGGACATGATTTCTTGACACCTATTCAGCAATTCATGTCAACCCAAATGACTCAAAACTCACCAAGCAATTGACTATTTTCACAAAAAGCAAAGCAAATGTAGTGCCCAACACATTGATAAAAAATCTAAACAAAGTGTGTGCTGAAAGTCATGGGTGAAGGGAATCAAGAGGCGTAGGATAAAATTTTAAAGATATTGTGGAGGACGGTGGCTATGTGTCAGGTAGTAGTGTCGGTGGGAGGAGATCGACAATGCATACCATCCTTAGCAACCTTTCAGGTCTACATTTTCCTTGCTAAATAATTACAGTAACTTTACTGAATGATCTCTAGTTGGTTAACCACGACCACCACCAATCGCTTAACACTTGTGAAAATTTAGCAGTGAAAAAGTAATGGATGGTTTTGGCAGCAGCAAGTGCAGGCCTGCTGATCACAGCTAACATAATTAAATAAAAGAATTTTACGATAGCCGTGCCAAAAATGTAGCTCTTCTAATATGCCATAAAAAATCAATCCATTAAGGTTAATTAAGTTCGCCTGTGCATGGAGGTGGTAATTTGTACCTCAACAAACGTCAAATTTTACATGTACAATTGTTTGATTTGGGTTGGTATTATAGAGGGAAGCGGGTTGAAATGTCTTTGAACTGATCTTATACTCCGTGTTTTTTTTTGTATGTAGAGAGAATAAGAAGAAGAGTGAGATTAGGAGGGCACATTATTTAGCTGTTGGTTTTCGTTTCTTTGTCTTATTGTGTGCACTTGTGAGCTTGTAACATTTGAACAACATTCTATGCCAACGGGAGGCGGTACCCACTTGAATTTTTCCTGCCTCTTTAGATTGGATTCGAGTAGGCTTAGGATTGGGCAACGCCAACAGTGGGGCACAACACACAGAAAAACACAGTTTTTAAAGTAAATACCAGGATAATTTTGGTGTACTTACATTGCCCACTGAACAAAAACGCAACACAGGCGACAAGGGGAAAGAATAGAAAAACGCAAATAAGGGCAAGTCAATGGGACTACTGAACATAAGGCAGGGACGCATCAGAGCACATCGAAGGGACAGAACACCACCTACAGACAAGCGATGCAGTTGCAACACGTGGACCCAATGACTGAATACGTTAGCAATGACTCCAAACAAAACAAAAGGACTCAAGGTAATTGGCAATGCCATAACACATTCATTTGTTTAATTGCATTTAGTACGATTTTTTTAAATTCCAAGAACTTATTGTTTGGCAAGGATAATTTTCTCCTTTTTGCGAGGACCTGACAAAATTCTTAGTCATTCCATTTTAATTTACGTTCTAACATTATTGGGTTGGTCTTTATCATCCCTGAGGGATTGGAACGGGTGTTGTGAAGAATGGAGCAAGGCATATTGAGGAGGGTGGAGGCATCCACGTGGTGGACGCAGGAATGGTACTTTCGAACTCTTTGAGAAGAGTCAAGAGGAGATACATATTCAGGCAGGTTCATCTAGTAGAGGATAGATGAGTTTCATGACCTAAACGATGGCATCCAAATGATGGTAGCGGGTATAGAGTCATCATTTTCTGGAACTTTCTTCAAAAAATACATGCAAGAGTGAGAAGGCTGGATTCAAGTTCAGTCAGGGTGCCAGCTTGGATTTGGGACCGGTTTGAGAGTATGGATACAGGTCCGTATGTAGACTTTAGGATGAGCGTTTAAGTAAGGCCTAAATAAGAGGAGACCATGGGGGGGAAAGCGGACAAACAGGAGATTTAATAGAGGAGAGAGTAGAGTGAGGAGACCTACGCATAGATTAGGATAGTAGGGGGATGGGGTCATCTACACCTCCATGGAAAACATGGTTTCAGTCGAAATTTTCTTTCAGCCAGCCACTTCATACAACCTCATCAGCATCAGAGACTCATCCACCATTTAGACCCCATAAAGATTTGATTACTGAGAGAGGGAACAGTGAAGTATAGGGCCCTCTCCTAGATGATCCATCAAGGCAAAGGGAGCGCCTAGAGCCCTCAGTCGTAGAGCTCATCAGCAGGACCTAAGAGTCCCATGGATAAATAATCATGATCCATAAATATAGATAGATCACTAGAGACCAGGGATGCTGGACGGATATCATGGAGGGTACCAAGACAATAGTAGATGTGGGTACTTTGAAACCATGGAAAGAGGCCCAAGAACTGTATTATTAGACAAGGTAAGCACTATTTCAAACTTTCCTAAGTCACAATGATATGAGACATAGCCATCAGATTATGTGGGGGGAGAACTACCAGGAAGCTAATAGTGTACAGTGATATAGACTACAATGTAAGCATTGGTGGGATCCTAATTCGATACCACCGCCCAGCAGTTTTCTTCGTACCTTGTATCCTGGGACCCAGCGGCTTGCCAAGCAGTCGCCTATCTTTCTTGATTACATTATTTGCACCTCATTGTAAGAGTGAGTGATGAAAGTTAGGTGGCAGAGTTCGGTAGGGCATTAGTTGGAAGGTTGGATGGCTCTAGAGCAAAAGTCCATCAGTGGAATACCTTAGTTGAAGGAGAGATGGATAGAGGAAATTGGGACTCACATTTCACCATAAATGGATCTTTGATCATCCTTTGCTTCTATGGAGTATCTTGGGGGCGAAAATACAGTTGGTTATCTGACACAGAGTAGAGTTGATTTTACAACAAGGTAAATCTTGTGTAGAAAATTTGGGATTGTTTCGAGTAAAACTAGAGTAAGCGATACACATCGATAGCTATGTGTTACTATTGGTTATATGTAGTTAAGTGTGTTTATTGACAGGGATGTCAGTGTATGTATCATAGTTAGGCGATTTAGGATGAGACCAGGGGAGCCTTCGCTTGTATGATAAATATATTTGAGGGAGTTGTTGCAGAATTTTCTTGGAAAGTTACCATGGTTACCTCCCACACTGAGATAGACTTTCATATTGATTGGTTCTTGGAGCAAAAGCTATCTCAAGTGCACCAGATAGGATGACACCTGTGAGTTGTGGAGCTCAAGTTGTAGTTAGAGGGCAATTGCTGAGAGAAAGGTCTCCTCTAATCCACCTAGTGACTCCTTTGGCGTGTACCTATGATTTTTGTTGAAGGAAGAAGGACGGTATCTGCGTGGGTGGGAGGGACTACAGACTTTAAAAATAATTCCTCATAATAATAACAAATTTAATAAGTTCGCTCTACTGCCTCTAAAATCCTCATTTCTTTCTTCCCATTTTAATATTTTCAGTTTCTAGTTCTAGTGTGTCTTTCTGTTCTAAACTTGAGTGATTTTTAACTTTGTGTGATTTTTTATGAAATAATTCTTAGAAACTAAGTCCCTAGTGTCACTGAAAAATATATTAATTCCTTAATCGTGAAACCAATTAATTTTTGAATTAGATGTAATTCCCTCAAAATAAATTTGAACACAATTTTTTTTTTGACCAATTACCTTAACAACAAACTCGTTCTTCAGTTAAGATGTTAAAAGGATGGTGGGGTTTGAACAGGTTCTTTTGAGTGTCACTTCAAGAATTTCAATACGATCTACGATGCAAAACAACATTTGGACGCATTTTGGCCCCTTCACTCTCCCCCTAACAACTAACACCATTTCCATTCACAAGACATTATGCTTTCGTTGCAACCTCAATTCTAGCAATTCTGCAACCCAATGCTCCCCCCAACCTTCCACCAGCATTGCTATCCAAATAGCAACGCAACTGTATGCCCACCATTTATAAATAAATCTAAAACACAAGTTTGTGAAAGTCATGGGTGCAGGGAATCAAGATTCCGAGATAAATTTTAAATATCATTGGGTTAGAGGAACGGTGGGTCTATGTCAGGTATGTCGTGTGTGAGGAATCTTCAATGCCTCACAACGTCCTTAGCAACCTTTCAGTTCTCTATTTTTTCCTTAGCTAAATAATCCTAACTTTAACTGTTGATCTCTAAGTTGTTAACCCGACCAACCCCATGTTAACCTGAAAATTTAGCAGTAATTTGATGGGGGCATGTCAAGTGCAGGCCGCCACTAAGCATATTAAATAATAGAATTTTACGATAGCCGTGCCAAATGAGCTCTTTCTAATAGCCATCTAAAATCAATCCATTCATGTTAATAATTCAGCCTTGTGCATGGAGGGTAATTTGTATCCTCAACAACTCCTAATTTTACTATGTACAAATTGTTTGATTTGGGTTTGTATCTATAGAGGAAGCGGGTATTCATGTCTTTGAAATTATCTTCCTACTGCCGTTGTTTTTTTTTTTGTATGTAGAAGAGAATAAGAAGATTGAGGATTAGGAGGCCATATATTTAGCTGTTGGTTTTGTTTCTTTTGTTTATGTGTGCCTGTGTTGCATGCATTGTAACCTTTGTAACCACATTCTCATGCCAACTGAAGGATACCACTTCATTTTTTCTGGCGCTTTTAATTTTATTTAAAGATTTCTTATGATTTTGTAACGCCAACCTTTTGCACACACACAAAACACATGTAAAAATACCCAGGATATTTTTTTTACTTACATTGCTCACTACAAAACCCACAAACGGCTCCATAAAGAAAACTAACTAAAAATTGCATATGACACTACATAGTCATTGACTCACATAGACACATGACAACAACCACATACCGTCGAGCCAACGTTCCCCAATGACTGAATACTAGCAATGAAAATATGAACCCCACCACACAAGCAAAAAGGACTCAGGAATTGGCATATCCACAACACATCATTTGTTTAATTGCATCTTAGTTACGATTAAAATTCCAAAGAACATTATTGTGCAAGGATAATTTGTCTTTTCTTCTTCTCCTTTTTTTTCGACCGACAAATTCTTAAGTTCATATCCATTTTTAATTTTACATTCTAACATTATTGGTGTTTCTTTCTTTATCATCTTGATGGATGGAACTGTGTTTTGTGGAGCATTGAGGAGTGGAAGATCCACTGGACTCAGAAGGGGTTCTTTCGAACTCTTTGAGATGAATAGCTCAAGAGTAGATACATATTCAGGAGGTTTCATCTAGTATAGGATAGTGAGTTCTGACCTAAAACTAGCATCCATGATGGGAGCGGAGTATGAAGACATTTTTTCTTTCTGGACTTTCTTCACCAAAATCATGCAAAGAAGAGAAGGTTAGGATTCTAAGTTCTCAGGGGCCTCAGCTTGGATTTGGGAAGGGTGCAGTAATTGATCCAGTGTCCGTAGACTTTAGCGGAGGCCGTTAATAAGGCCCTCATTATAGAGGAACCAGGGGAAGAGACAACTAGGATAGAGATGTAGAGTGGGAGCATACTCATAGATTTAGGCTATTAGGGTGAGGGGTCATCTACTCCGCATGGAAAACATGGTTTCACAGATCGCTGGTCAAGCCACCCCTTCATACACCTCATCAGCATCAGTAGACTCATCCACCATTTAGACCCCCATAAAGATTTGATACTGAGAGAGGACAAAGTATAGGGCCTCCTCCTAGAGGATCCATCAAGGCAAAGGGAGCGCCTAGAGCTCAGTCAGTAGGAGCTCATCAGCAGTGACCATAGATGTCCATGGAGTAAATAATCATGATCCATAATATAGATCACTAGAAGTACCTATTGGAGCTGTATCTCATTGGAGGGTACCAAGCAATAGTTATGGATGTTGGGTACTGTGAAACCATTGGAAAGAGTGCCCATAGAAACTGTAATAAACAATGGTAAGGCACCTATTTCAAATCCTATAGTCAATGATATGAGACATAGCCATTCAGGATTTATGTGGTGGTTGAGAAACTACCAGGAAGATAATTAGGGTACAGTGATATAGACTACATGTAGCATTGGTGGTATCACTACTTCTATATTGTTTTATTAGTGAATCTTCTGATTCATTTATTGCACCATCATTAGTAGAGTTGAGCAAGTGGTGGCAGTTAGGTAGGGCATTAGTTGGAATGTTGAGATGGCTTCTAGAGCCAAAATCTCAGTTGACTCCTTAGTTAAGGAGTGTGTAGAGGACCTTGGACCCTTCCCACTACATTGGATCTTTGTATCATTCCTTTTGCTTCTATGGAGTTATCTTGGGAATACATTGGTTATCTGCACACAGAGTTAGAGTTGATTGTTACAACAAGGTTATATCTTGTGTAGAAAATTTGGGAGTTGTTTCGATGATAACTAGAGTAAGGAGACCCATCGAGCTATTTGTACTATTTCTTATATGTAGCTTAAGTGGTGTGTATGACATGGATGTCAGTTGTATGTTATCATAGTTAGGCGATAGGATGAGACCAGTGGACCTTCGCTTGATGATAATCATATTTTGAGGGAGTTTGAAGATATTTTTCTTGGAAAGTTACCATGGTTACCTCCCACACGTGAGATAGACTTTCATATTGATTTGGTTCTGGGCAAAGCCTATCTCACGTGCACCATATAGGATGACCACCTGTGAGTTGTGTGAGCTCAAGTTGTAGTTTAGAGGGGGCCTTCTTGAGAAGGCCTAATCCATCCTAGGTATCTCCTTTGGTGTACCTATGATTTTTGTGAAGAAGAAGGACGTATATCCTTGTGTTTGTGTGTAGACTACAGACAACTGAACAACGTAACGATAATGAATTGTTACCCCCTTCCTTGCATCGATGATTTTTTTGATCAAATGAAGGGGGCTACAGGATTTTCCAAGATATATCTTGAGTCTGGTTATCCTCAATTGAAGATTGTAGAGGCGGATATCCACAAGACATATTTCCATATGAGATATGGCCACTACGAGTTCACAGTTGTGCCATTCGGTCTAATGAATTCCCCTACAGTGTTCATGAGTTTGATGAATAGGATATTTAGGATATTCCTGGACCATTATTTTCTCATGTTTCTAGATGATATTTTGATATACTCATGCACACATGAGGAGCACGAGGAGCACTTCATCAGGTTTTGTAGTGTCTTCAATGAGCAACAAACTATATGGGAACCTACAGAAGTGTGTTTTTTTCCACTCAAAGGTTCAATATTTAGTTCACATTATTTCTAGGGAAGGAATCACATTCGATCTTTCCAAGATTTGAGCTATCATGGATTGGCCACCACCTACCAGTGTGACCAAGGTATGTAGCTTCATGGGATTGATAGGTTATTTTAGGAGGTTTGTTCGAGATTTCTCTTGTATTACGCATCCCATCACTTCCCTTTAGAGGAAAGGAAAGAAGTGAATTTGGTTAGATATATGTGAGTAGGCCTTCAGAATATTGAAGGAATTCCTTACAACATCACCCATTCTAGCAGTGCCACATCCACAAGGAGATTTCTTCGTATGCACTAATGCTTCTTTGGTAGGATTAGGAGCCATATTGATGTACGATGGCCATGAAGCAGCCTTTGAGTCTCGCAAACTCAAGGATTATGAGCTTAATTATCCAACTCATGATCTTGATATTGCAGTAGTTATGCATGCCTTGGTTTGATGGAGACATTTCCTTTTAGGCAGGAGGTTCATTATAAGGAAATATCACTTGATCTTTGACATCTCTTCACACAACCCAATCTAAACACCCATCAGCGACATTGGATGGAGATTATTTCTACGTATGATATATAGATAGAGGCATGTGAAAAGGAAGGAGAATGTGGTTGTAGATGCCTTGAGTTATCAGAGGCATTTAGTTATGGCCAAAACAATTTGTATAGACTTGAGGACTAGGATCTTACAACAACTTCCACATGACAACTTTTACCTTTCAGTTAGAGCAGAGATCAAGTCTCAAAGACCCCTTCAGGGGAAGTTTGATGGATTTGTGTCAGAGGTAGATGGTCTTCTCCGGTACAAAGGTCAGATATATGTAACCATAGATGGAGGATTAAGGAAGGATATTCTTGTAGTGGAACATCATGCACCCTATTCAGCCCATCCAAGGGTGAAGGATATGCACGTTGTAACACCAAAAAATTTCTACTCTCAAAACATAATATAAATAATAATTTACTAGTCAAATTTAAGGTAACAATATATATATTATTTTAAAAAGGGTTTGCAAGGTTAGACATTTCCACAATTAATAAATTTATTGGTTAAATTCTTTCTACACAAGCTTGTGAAAGTCATAATTAAATTACTAATTTACTTACTAAAATATATGTATGGTTCAAAACAATACATTTACTAAGTTCCATAAGTTTAATTATTCATCATGCTAAAAATTTCCTTTATTTTGTAACACAAAGGTTTAATTATTTTTCCTACCCACTAAGTGACCCCATTCACCCCATTACCCATGCACTTTATTTTTTTAATTTAAATTTCATTCCCACAAAAAACTTTCCACTTAAGAGAGGTAGGGTTTAATATTTTGCCATTAGATTGAATCTATCTCATCCCTTAGATCTAGGTTTCCCTAAATATCCTTATGAATTTCCTTTTATTCATATTTTCCCCAAAAAAATGCCATTTGCTCATTTTTTGTTTTGTAGGTGTAGGAAGAGGAGGAGGAGGAGAAACCCTGAGAGAAAAAAGTGCAACCATGGAAACATTTTCCTGGTTTTAGTTGCAAAGGATTTACTATTATAATATTCTCATTACTTAATGTACAGATCCCACCATGGATCTATTTTTGTTATTTAATGTAAACCTTTTTTTTTGAGTTCAACAAATGGGGAAAAAATTATATTTCATTAAATCTATGAATTTTACACATTTGGGTGTCTATAAAAGGATTGAGAGGCTTAAACAATTAAATTTAATTAATTACTAGTTGATGGAAGTTTCCTTTTTGTGGTTTTAAGATTAGATTTAAATTAAATGTATAAAGTGATTAAAATGCCACCCTACGCAGGCCGGCGGTCCTATGACCACTGCTCTGGCTGGGGGTTGGTTTATCGATCATCGCTCTAAGATGAGCGGTGGTTCTAAAACCATCGTTGTGCACAAGGCAGCATTTCTGTTCCCCGAAAATACCTTCAATAAATGCATTTTTGAATTGTTTCTCTACTTAAGTTGGTATTTAATGCAATATTAATTTTCACTAAGTTATCTTTCATTCATTGGTTGATAGATTGTTAGAAATATCTAAGTTTCATAACTCGAATTTCCAAATGCATGGTTTTTTTTTCATTAAATCATACAACCTTCAACAACATGAAATGTAAATTTTCTTTTATTGAATAGACTTTGAAATTTCTCCTTTCAACCATAAATAAAAATATGATAAATACAAGTTACAATAACATTTTTTTTTCAATACAATAAAGTCTAATCCATTTCTTTCAATAAAACTAGTCCTTTCTAACAATGTATACAATAAAAGTTATTTCTTCATTCACTAAATCACTACAAATTGGAATAAATGAAATATTACAAAACTTTATTTCAAACATACAAAAGTTACAATCTTCCACTCTAAGTGGGAATAATAATCTGATCAAATTACAAGATAGATATTCTGCAACAAGGTCAAAACACAACTCTTCATTTCAAGGTCTTCTCCCAACTTTATAGCTTCAATCTTGCATTATTCAATTCTTCAAAAACTTGGATCACAATACAAAGAAACGGGGATAGACGACGTTCTCTGCCCAAAATTTAATCTAATAAGATGAGAATCCATCCTCCTTTTGACCCCTGAGCTCCAACCAAAGAACAATGAGAAGTCTTGAGAAACATTTTATATTTTTTTTAAAGAACGGCTTCCACAAAAACATACAATCCACAAAACATACAACACATTCAAATGGACATTCTCAACAATATTTAAAACTTATTAACAACACATATGCTTGAAATTAATCCAAAAGGAGAAAGGAATATGGGAACCACCTCCTTTTTCCTCCCAAGTGAATTAGGAGATCCACCAAAAATCCTCCATTTGCACAATACAAAACATTCAATTGCATCCTTATCTCTCCCCTTGCAAATATGCAAAAATATTTTCATGTTTTCCTTTTCACTCTATATAAGTAGAAATCCTAATTACACTCCTTGAAAAATGCATGCATCACATCTCCCTTTTCCCTCCCCAACGGTCCCACACTTACATCTCCCACACCTTTCTTAAGGAAAACTACCCAACCAAAAAAACCCACATTCAAAACACTCATACAATATTCAATAAGCACAATTTTTACATGCAAATGAAAGAAATAAAAGAAGACAAGTGGAGATCCTACCTCTCTATCAAGCTTCCAATATTATTCACTAAAACTAGCTTTTAACACCTTCAAGTCAAACACAATCCAAATTGCAATCTCCAACAAGCGCCCAATTCTGAAAGTGCAAGAGAGAAAATAAAACAAGTAACCCAAAATCCTACAAATTCAATCAATAAATAGAAATGGGATGTCACTATGATGAGGTGGATCCATTTAGGATGTCACTTCATCATTCCTACATTCCAGCACATAAGTCAAACACCATGCCCAAGATAATAATGAACATGTAAGACTTATGATATGCCCACATGACACTCCAACTTGCACACCATGCTTATCAAGGAAAAAAAATTGTGGTGAGTCGGAAAGTGCAATAATTTACCCATTTTACACTCAAAAATGCATAAATAATCCTAAAATTAACTCCCCATACCATAGGCATAATTTTTGGATGAATTTAAGAGGCATGGGAAAATCTGAGTTTGTCCCACAAGCCTCCCAAATCAAAATCAGAATTTTGAATTTGGGAAAGAGTACACAACACAAAATTCAACACAAATATATCTTACATCCACAAGATTTCAAGGACCATCTCCCCTCATAATTATCCAATTATCACATTCTTTTTTTAGTTAACAAATTAAGTAGGATTAGATAATTGAGACACATTAATAATTGCTAATAAAGTGACTAGAATTTCCCAATAATTAAATACATATAACACAAAATAAAACACACAAAAATTAAAAGAAAGGGAAAAACATTACACCCAATGGCCACACATGTGGAGTCACCCCCATGGGAAACCTCCTAATTATGCATGTAATAACACAACATAAACATTAGACACAAGTTTTCAAATTTGGTCATGTTGCAAAACACCCAACATTCTTCTATGGCTGGTCACCTATCCCCTTTCGATGTATGATATAATGTTCTTGCAAACACAAGAAAAATGCCTCTTTGGCCTCATGGCTGCATCAACAACATCAAGAAATAATATATACATAGTGTTGGTGCTCAATTTAATCTCACCCTGTTTGTTCAAAATTTCTCAGTCTGCATGGTTTGAATTATTCTGTCTCCCTGTAATGGATGCGTGAAGGTATTATATTTATCAATTTCTTGTTGTCAAATAATTTTTTATGGTTGTGGATCATGTCGTGCCTGGTAATGTTTACTAGTTTCTTTCTGTGCATACTAGTTTGTAATTTGGGTGTGAATGCTGGAGTATCCCCTTCTTTTTTATTTTTTCATTTTTCCGCGGTCGTGTTTTCCCTATCAAATTTTGTCCCAACATCCATGGATACTTGGTTTTTTCTGATTGGATGCAGCACAATGGGTCTATTTGGTGAGCTTGTCACTTTTGTTACATTTGTAAAAAATACCAAATTTTTCCCGTGGGCCCGATAATTTCTAATTATCTATTCAACAATGTAAAGTGGCAGAGAAATTTTCTTACTTTGACCCCGAAGAGAAATTTTCTTACTTTTACCTCGAAGAGCAATTTCATATAGAACACCACTTCAAACCCATTACACATGGATCCCAAACCATGCAATGAACATAAGAAGTATGCATTGTATACCTTGCAATGATGAGAGGTGAGAAGAGAAAATAAAATAAACAAGGATGGACAAAATGCATCACAAAACATATTTTATTACTCCAATTTTCTTACTTTGACCCTAAATATGTACACATGTCATAAGTTGAGCCATTGCGGGAAGGTTTGTCAAATTTGTGTTTTGAGGCATTATGGCAAAAGGATTGAAAATATAAAAGGAATACCTAAGGCCCACAAAAGGACATGTGGCGGTTTGAAAAGTCAAAGGCAGAGAGATGTATCGTCGGAGCATTTTGAAGATTTTGGACTTTTTATGAGAAGCAGAAAATGTGTGGTTTAAGCTGTGATTCCACTGGGGACAAAATTGCCGAAAAATGCACATTTTCTTTAAGTGATACAAAATGTGAAAAACACCCCTAGGTCTGCTTCAACTCAAATATTTTCCACATGGAGGACGTACGCTCATTTTATGATCCACCTTTGGGTCTTACTTTTGGAGTTGCGCTAAGAAGACAAGTGGAGGCTTCCACTCGCTCCTCTTTACACTTAGAATTTTCAAGTGTCTGGTGTAACTTTTTCAGACCTAGGACATGTGGAGAGCCTACACTCATTTGAGGTCCTGCCTCTAAACTTCATCTTTGAAGTTGTATTGAATAGACACATGGAAGCTTCTACTAGACCTTCCCATGCTCTGAATTTTCAAAAACCGGTGCAACTTTCTCAGGTTCTGAACATGTGGAGGGCCCGTGCTCATTTGGTAACTTACCTCTAGACTTCACCTTTGCAGTTGCGCCAAGGAGACACGTGGAGGCTTCTGTTGGCTCCTCTTTTCACTTAGCCAACTCAGACTCGCAGCGCAAGTATGTGGTATAATCCATGCGAGGAAAATCATTTCTGTGAGGCACTAATGTAGGTATCCATGCGAGGGCACTCATTTCTCAAGGTGTATTATCAAAGGTGAAAAGGATTGCTTGTCATATCAAGCCATATGGAGCCACCTGAGAATCATTAAAAAGGGTATTTCTTACACGATAGAATAAAAGAATGATTAAGAAGACTGTCAAAATTTATGACATGGCATCCCAGTTATAGTTGAGGGACTGAGAAACATGATCAATTCATGATTTATTAACCAGGAAAATTTTTGGTGTAAATCTATTAAACATCACTCTCTGGAACAAACTGTTAGAGTAGGTATTTACCTTAGCTCATGTTCACCTAGGTACTTTATTTACCTTTATTGTATTTATCCTCACCCACTTATGTGTGTGGATTTTTATTTTATCTTATTTAGATATTAGGATATATTATCTAGTTGTTAGGTATAGTTCTTTCCTTGATCTATGGTATTGACTAGATCCTTTATGTATAGTTCTCTCCTAAATCTATGGTCTTGACTAGTTCTTTGATGACTAGTTATTTCCTTGATTTATGGCTTGATCTATGACCTTGACTGATTCTCAGATTATTATTCCTTGCTTATTTAAGTAAGGCTCATTCTCAATGTATTGCATTGAGTTCCATAATAATATATGATATTGCTTCTCATTTGTTTGCAAAGGTTTATGTAAAGTTATTCTGGCGAATTACTTTCATCTTATTGATCGTGGTGTTTAATTAGTATCTGTGTTCTTGGCTTGGTACGATCTGGTTATCGTTCCTTTCACAAACTTGTAACAAATAAAGGATTTCTCAAATATTCTTTTTTGGGGGGGAAATTTGGGATGATTGAGCGAGTAAAATTGTATAAATGCAATGAGAATAATCTTACAAATGGTCAGGCGATTAACTTTTCTTAGAAAATTTGAGAGAAACCATTTTTCCTGAGAGACCATCTGAGAAACCTATTTATCTCCTCTTTTTTAGATTTAATTGCGTCAAGATGGTTGTAAGTGTACAACCATTGATAAGATTTAAGATTGTTCAAAAAACTTTCCCCTACTGATGAATCTCATGAACCTCAAATAAATTTGGTTGATCATGAGCATAATTATGTCTCCTTGTATTTCAGAATGTTTTTCAAATAGTTTTTCTTCTTCTTATTGCAATCTTATGTTGAAATCCCTCTGAATGACACAAGATCTCATCTGTGTGTTAGTATTGTGGCATTAGCAATTTCATTATGAGAAGAGATTTCATCTAGTAATGAAATAAACAATTTAAAATCACTTTACTTTCACTATGTTGATAAAGATTGTTTGTAAGCCTATGAGTGTATCTTAGGCGTGATGAATCAGGGATTTTCAACGTTTAACTAAGTCTTTGGCACGAGCCTTTATGTTGAATTCTTGAAAAATGTGTGAAACCATGCATCTCTGGGCTTCATTAATTCACACCTTCTAGTTGAAAGAATATTTTGGCTGTTTTGAAGCATTCTGTTATGTGATTTTTTCAATATTTGTAAAGGTTCTCAAATATTTAGTATAATCAAATTTATCTTTCATAACTTCCCACAAAAAACTTCTCAAACAATGAACCCTACATGAACTACCCATGTTTGTATTGTGTATCCAAGAATGAAAAAATTCCATTGCCAAAGTATGAAGAAACAATCAGGTTTCAATTATTGTCTTTAGTAACCTAAAAAACCTTGTCCAGAAAACATATCCACTCTCTACTATGACAACTCGTGAGAGTTGAGGACACTTCATGAAGAAAGCATTATTGAAGATTTTTTGCTTTCATTTAAAGGGCTTGATTTGATTGATGAATCCATGATAGAGGAGAACCATACAGTTCCAGAGGATTCAAGTGTGGAGAAGGCCACCGAAGAACCTATTAGTGAAAAATCACAGAATCCCCCAAATGGCCTCAGATGTGAGTGGGGCATCCAGTGTGATTGCAGAACATTGGACCATATTTCAAGATGTGGGACTTACGAAATTGAGATGGATCTCCAGAGAAGGTTGGTTCTTGCTCCTAAACTACCTGCCACAAGCTATTCTAATGCAGGAGAAAACATATTTTATTACTCTAAAATTTCACACGTTACATCATCATTGGGAAAGAGGAAAGAAAATTCCATTATAGAGCCAAGAGATGAGGTTTAGACTCCACATTCTACCCTAAGGAAGAAAGAGAGAGGGGGTGCAGGAGACAAAAGATGACAAACCTCTAAAAAACATGCCCCTCCTTTACAATATATAGAAGAATAAGAGAAGGAGAGAGGGGAAAATTCAAATCCTACTTCAACAACGCTTGCAATGCATTGAATCCACCTACTCCAAACCACTCTAGAAAGTGTTAAAATCTACCTGTAACAATGATGGGCCTTTTCTACATAACCCATGCCCCCATCGTTGTTCCTTGTTGGGAAAGAAAGGAGGCCCATTCTTCATCATGGTGGTAGGTGGGGGACTTAACAGCCTCAAAATTGTGGACTGAAACATAATGGTGGTGGGAGAGAAGCTGACATCGAGAGCTTTCAAAAATGTCCCCTCCCACTCAAATCTGAGCTTTCAATCAAAAGATATGGCCGTCTGAAGGTGCTTTGGGTTTGGGGTCTACCCCTGTGAGATCTACATGGATCCCTGCACATTTTTAGAGATTTTTCCACCTCCTTTTACTCCTTAAATGGCACCGAACTAACACGTTGCAGCTTCCACGAGCTCCTTTTTTTCTACCTAAGTCACTCCTATTGGCGAAGACACTCTGCCTAACCCTAGACATGTGGAGAGATGACACATGTTTGGGGACCACTTTTGGATTCACCTCTTGAAAGAGTGCCAAAGAGACACATGGTTCCTTCCACAACTTTGCTTTATTTCTTTGTGTTTTGGCTAAGTCCCTTTTGTTTGGTGGGGCCATATGTTTGACCTTGAACACGTGGAGGGCTCAACGCATATTTGGTATCTGCCTCCTAATTTTTCCTTAAAGTTGCGTGGATGAGGCACATGGAGGCCTTCGTATGATTTTGGACTTTTCAATGGCCAGCATTGTTCCCTTTTGATTATGACCATGTGTAGATCCCGTGCTCATTTGGGAATTTTTCTTTCGGTTGCACCTTTGAAAATGCATCCATGAGGCACGTGGAGGCTTCCACCGACCCTCTTATACTTAGCCAATTAAATGGTTGGCTCTGTCCCTTTTTTTCAAACCTACTATTAGACCCTAGAAATGTGGAGAGTTGGCGCTTGTTTAGGGAACCACCTTTGGATTTGACCCTTGAAGGTGAGCCAATGAGACACATGGCACCATCTGCTAGCCTTAGAATTTTCAATGGCCGAATTAAATTTTTGAGGCTCTGACCACGTGGAGGGCTGGTCCTCATTTCGAGTCCCCGCTTTGGATTCTACCATTGGAATTATGTTGATGATGCACATGGAAGCTTCACGCTCATTTGAGGACCGCATTTTGGTCTTGACCTTTGGAGTTGCTCCGATGAGGCACGTGGCTCCTTCCACGATTTTCTATACTTAGCCGATTAAGGGCCTCAAGTGAATGCTTCTGTGAAATCCCAAAACTTCGAGCCTTTTGGATGGAAGATGGAGATGGAAGGAGAGAAAAATGTGAAGGAAGAAATAAGAAGACACGTAAGGGTGCATGGAAATAAGGCGACAAGGAATCAAGGTGGGTGTTAAGATGCAAGCATGAGAGAGCAAAGTAGAGAGGATTCTCATGCATAGGGTGTAAGGGGACAGAAAAGAAGGTGCGTAAGCTAGAGGAAGATAGGAAAGGGGGGGAAATTGGAAAGGGAGAAGAATGTGAAAGGAGAGTATAGAATTACGGTGTGAATATCCAACTTAGGAAGGGCGTGCTAATGACAGAAAGGAAAGAGGGCATGCGACACGTAGACCTAGAACTTAGCCAAGTTTGGAGGCATCTAAAGAGGGGCACACAGAATATTTGTAAGGTGCAAGGAGTGTGTGGACTTTCTGTTTCTCTTGTGCAAGGTTTTGTCTAATCGATTTTTCCCGATGGGTGAAATTCAATTACAATATGGAAAATTTTGAGGCCACCTGCCTGGTAGGTGAAGAGACCAGTGGCTTTGTTGCATCCATTGGGTATGGAGTCATGAATGATAGCTTGATACTAATCTTTACTTTGAAACTTGAACCCATTTGCTTGCACTTGGAACACTTCTAGAACTGGAGTTGATCTCCCTAAGTGCTACCTCCAATGTACTATGCATGAGCAACAAAACACCACAACACACACTATGTACAAAACTGAAAATCATACACACCCCAAGTGGGATATGCAGAGTGTGCAAAAGCACTTCTGTTGTTGAAAGAAAATATACTCCTACACTAACCCTATCACAGAAAAGCTAAACATAGCCTGTTATAGGAAGGGAGAAATAGCTTCCCTTTCTCAGAAAATGTGTCCATGTATATGATTTGGCACTAAACATGGCTTGTTACAATGAGTGAGAAAATGGACAAGAGACTGGTCCTCCATCCAAATCATCAAGGTATCAACATCAATAAAAAATACATCCTTAAGATGATTGACATTGGGCTTTTGGAGGTGTTGATGGTGACCCTTGATGCTTTGATACTCATCCTCATGCTCTCGACTAGTTTTGGCTTCTACATTTGCTCCAATGAAGCCAATGAAGCATAGTATGGTCCTTTGAATGTGCCCATGGTTCTAAATTCCAACTCCGAAAATGGATGTCCTTCTACGATACCTTCATAGGTGAATGGTATGGAAGAGATGGGATCATCGTGCTCTTTTTTCTTCCTCCTCATGAGAAGAACATGGAAGACCATGATCCTCTAACCTTGGTTCTAGAGGGCCATTATGAGATGCATTGCTGCTGTCCTTGGATACTCTCCTCCCTAGTAGCGGACTTGTGTGCTTGGGAGATGGATGATGGATGAGAAAATGATGTAATCTCTTCAGAATCCTCTCTATAAAATAAATCCTCCAAGCATGACAAATAAACTACCTCCTCATTGTTCCTGATGCATGTGCTCAACCTCCTTCATGGTGTCCTCCTTATCTGCAACTCACTCACCGTGGTTCCCCTCATCTTCAAACATGAAGATTGAAAGCTCAAACTCTTCTTCGACACTAGAGTTTAAAGGGATGAAGTAGGAGGAAGAACTGAAGTTTCTTCTGTGGCCCGCTCCGCACTTGGAGCCTCTGGAACTATATGGTCCTCCTCCATTATGGGTTCATCAATCAAAACAGACCCTTGAAATGAAAGCAAAAAATCTTCAATAATGTTTTCTTCATTAGGTGGCCTCAACGCTACTTTGATCTCCTCCAGCTGTTCCTCTTTAATGGGACTTGGAGCTGATTGTTCTTCCTCCCTCATAACTGGTTAGGAAGATTGGATTAGATCAGCATTCTCTTCAGACAAAGTGCAATTATGGACATTGCATTAAGAGAAAATAGATTACTGATCTTCTTCTTCTTGTTCTCCTTCTGCTGCATACTCGTCTTTCACCACTTGTGGTTTGACCCCAGCCTCCTTTGAAGGTTTAACCATCAAGGGGATTTTTATAATCCCAAATCTAAGAGCCAAGATTACCAAGCTTTTGATCATTTCTTATTTTCTTGGCTCTTCTTCTTATTGCTCTCCTTGACTGGTTGTCTGATTGTTTGCTTCCAAAGATGTACTTGATATAACAATAAGAGGAATGGATTGGGTTACAAAAAATTTTGCAATTTCTTGTGGTGGTGGAGGAAGTGTAAATGCTTTTGGTTCTTGTGGAGGGGACTTGAATTAGGAAGGGAAAAGGGTAGAAGAATTGAGGTGAGATGGAAGACTAGGAGATGGAAAAGGGGAACCAACACTTGGGGCAGTAGATGGGAAACTAGACTCATGACACTACTGCGATGAAACTGATTGAGAAAGAGGAAAAGAAAATCTATGAGGTGGTGGAATTACCCATTGACAAGGTCATCTTGTGTCCAACTCATAGGCCTCTATCTCCTCATTCCATTGCGTAAGTTGAGGCAGCATCTAAACCATGAAGTCAAGCTTCACCTGCGGGCTGAAATGTCTTGGAAAATGGCCTCCCCATTGACAAGGTGCCCTATAACAAATCTTGAATGCCTTCATCTGTGTTGTAGCCCTTGACTGCACCATGCTAGCCTCCATTCTTTGAATCTTCTCTAGTAAACTAGCATTCTCCCTATAGTTGTCACCATTGTATGCATCCCCTTGTTCTTGATAAGCTTCATGGCCAAAATGGTTTTGACCCTACTCAAATGGGTAAGGATAATGCTTCTAGATTTGATCATAATGCTGATCAGGAGGAGTTGGGAAATACATTGGAGGCTAAATGCACTGCGGTTGCTGCAAGTGTGAGTTCCAAGAGGGAAAGGAAGTCATGATTTCACAACTTCATGCAATGGGAGAAGAGAATGAAAGAGATGGATGGAAATGGATGGGAAGAATGTCTGAAACTCAGAGAGTGGGTTTATGACCAGATCGATTCACTAGATGTGCTTGAAAGTGCCTCCAAAGGTTGAAATATTCACCAAGAACACATCAGACATGATGAAGTGAATATGTAAAGATCTTCAGTCTTTTCCCATTGGACGTGACAAAACTATTAGTGCGGTCGCACGATAGCTTAAGATTTTTTGTTGATAATGAGACACCTAAGAAATATGAGAAATATAACTCAAGTTTCCCATCGAGCGTGCCAAAACTGTTAGTGTGGTCACACGGTGGCTTAAGATTTGTTTGTTGAGAATGAGACACCTGAGAAAGATGAGAAATCTAACTCCAGTGTCCCACCAGGCTTGCCAAAATTGTTAGTCCAAAATCACAGCACCCCCCGAATGGTCTCAGATGTGAGTTGGGCATCCGGTGTGATTGTACAACATTGGACCATCTCTCAAGATGTGGGACTTGCGAACTTGAGATGAACCTCTGGAGAAGGTTGGTTCCTACTCCTAAACTACCTACCACAAGCTATTCTAATGCATGAAAACTATCTAATCCTAATCCAACCTTCCACAGGACCAGGGAGAGAAAGTGCATGGAAACAAATCCTACACTAAAATAGTGATACACCAGAGAAGGAGGCTGCTGATCACAATCTCAACTACCTGAAATGGAGAGAGGTCAACAAAGGAGAGGGTGGACAAGATACACCATAGACCAGAGATTTAGTTCACATGGAACACCACTTCAACCCATTAAACATGGCTCCTAAAACCTACTACAGACATCAGAAGTATGTACAATATAACCTACAATGATGAGAGGAGAGAAGAGACAATAAAATAAGCAAAGGATGGACAAAATGCATCACAGAAACAAATTTTATTGCTCTAAGAGTTCACACGGTACACCATCAGCGACCAAGAGGCAATAAAATACCATTACAGGTCCATGAGAGGAGGCTTAAGCTCCATATTTGACCCTAGGGAAGAAAGAGAGAGGGGGTAGGAGAGAAAAGATGACCAACCTCTGAAAATATGCCCCTCCTTTACAATATATAGAAGAATAAGAGGAGAGAGAGAAAAATTGAATCCTTTTTCAACCACCCCTATAATGCATTGAATCCACCTACTCCAACCACTATAGAAATAATTGAAATCCACCTATAACAATGATGGGCCTTTTATGTAGAACCCATGCCCCCATTGATTTTCCTTGTTGTGAAAGAAAGGAGGCCCATTCTTCATCATGGTGGCAGGTGGGGGACTTGATAGGCTCGAAACAGTGGACTGAAACATAATGGTGGTGGGTAAGAAGTTGGCACTGAGATATTTCATAAACGTCCCAACCTGCTCAAATCCAAGCTTCCAATCGAAAGATATGGCCATCTGAAGGTGCTTCGGGTTTGGGTTCTACCCCTGCAAGATCTACATGGAGCCCTGTGCATTCTTTAAGATTTTTCCTGCTCCTTTTACTCCTAAAATGGCCCCAAAATGACACGTGGCGGCTTCCACCGGCTCCTCTATGTTCTACCTAAGTCCCTCTTATTCGCAGAGACACTTTTCCTTACTCGAGACACGTGGAGAGATGGCACATGTTTAGGGACTACTTTTGGATTCACCTCTTGAAAGAGTGCCGAATAAACACGCGGATCCTTTCGTGGCTTTGCTCTGTTTCTTTTTGTTTTGGCTAAGTCCCTTTTGTTTGGTGGGGCCATATGTTTAACCCTGGATATGTGGAGGCATAACGCATATTTGGGACCTGCCTCCAGATTTTTCCTTTGAAGTTGCACAGACAAGACACGTGGAGGCCCTCGCAGGCTTTTGGAATTTTCAACTCCCAGCTCTGCTCCCTTTTTATTCTACCCACGTGGTGAGCCTGTACTCATTTGGGAATGTTTATTTGGGTCATGCCTTTGAAATTGTGCCGATGAGGCATGTGGAGGCTTCCGCTCGACCCTCTTATACTTAGCCGATTAAACGGTCGGCTCTGTCCCCTTTTTTGGACCTACTGTTGGACCCTAGACACATGGAGAGTTGACACTTGTTTGGGGAACCACCTTTGGCTTCAAACCTTGAAGGTGTGCCGATAAGACACGTGGCACCATCCGCTGACCTTAGACTTTTCAACAGCCGATTTAATTTTTTGAGGCTCTAACCACATGGAGGGCTGATGCTCATTTGGGGTCCCCACTTTGGATTCTACCCTTGTAATTGTGCCGATGAGGCATTTGTAAGCTTCACACTTGTTTGGGGACCTCATTTTGGTCTTGACCTTTAGATTTACGCCGATGAGGTACATGGCTCCTTCTGCACGTTTGTATACTTAGCTGATTAAGGGACTTGAGTGAACGCTTATGTGAAGTCCCAAAACTTCAATCTTTCTGGATGGAAGATGGAAAATGGAAGGAGAGCACAATGTGAAGGAAGAAACAAGAAGGCGCATAAGGGCATGTGGAAAGAAGGTGATAAGGAATTAGGGTGCGTGCTAAGATGCAAGCTCGAGAGAGGAAAGAAGAGAGGATGCACATGCATAGGGTGTGAGGGGACTGAAAAGAAGGAACATGCACAAGAGGAACATGTGAAAGGGGGGAGATGGAAAAGGGAGCAGAATGTGAAAGGATAGTATATAAGCAAGGCGTGAATATCTAACTGAGGAATGGTGCGCGATGGCAGAATTGAAAGAGGGCGCATGACAGGAAGACCTAAAACTTAGCAAACTTGGAGAGCACCCAAGAACCATAGCTTGAATCTCACAATGGCCCTCTGGAACCAAGGTTGGAGGATCATGGTCTTCCATGTTCTTTTCAGGAGGATGAAGGAAAAGAGCACGAATATCCCATCCCTCTCATACCATCCACCCAAGAAGGTCTATAGGAAAAATCCATTCTTGGAGTTGAAATTTAGAACAATGGGCACATCCATCAGATCAAACCATGCCCAATTAGGTACTTAGCTTCATTGGAGCCAAGGGAGAAGCCAACACTAGTCATGCTCACTTCTGAGCATGAGGATGAGTATCAAAGCACCAAGGATCACCATCAAAACCTCCAGGAGTCCAATGTAAATCAGCTGGAGGAGGTATTTTCGATTGATGTTGATACCTTGATGATTTTGGTGGAGGATCGGCCTCTTATCGGTTTTTCACTCATTATAACTGCCTTGTTTAGTGCCAAATCATATACATGGCCACATTTTTTGAGAAAGGGAAGTTATTTCTCTCTGCCTATGATAGGATTTGTTTAGCTTTTCTATGTTAGGGTTAGTGTAGGAGTAGGAGTATATTTTTCTTTCAATAGAATAAGTGCTTTTGCACACTCTACATGTCTCACTTGGAGGATGTATGATTTTTCAGTTTTTGTACATAGTGTGTGTTGTGGTGTTTTGTTGCTCGTGCACAATCCATTTTTGGGGACAGTGAAATCACCAGGTCAATAAAATTTTCTACACTCAGAAATCTCATCTTCAAGATTTTCTTATAAGAATTGAGAGTGCGGATAGTGGAGCAAGCTTAGGGTCATTAAATGTAGGCAATCAGGGAGTCCATTTCAAGAATAAGGTCAGTACCAGGCCATCATTTGTGAATCCATGCCCAATGGATGCAAAAAAGCCACTAATCTATTCATCTAGCAGGCAGGTGTCCCCGTGAGTCACCAAATTATTTTCTAATTTTGCCCCTTACGCAAAATTGATCAAACACGACCTTGCACAGGAGAAAATTGAAGGGTTTGTTCAGTCATGTGAGCCCACATTTCAAATCCAATAATCAAGTTATAGGCATGCTCAATAATGAAGGAGCAAGGTTGGTAAAATATGAGTCCAAATGACATCAAAAGAACCAGAGGCTCAAAATTTAAAAATTGGGGAAGGCTCGAATTGTTAGAAGTTCACATACGATTAAAAATTGAGGCCTAAATAGCCCAAGTATGAATAGACTCACGGAAGGTGCCATGTGTCAACTTAGCACATCTCCAAAGGTTGAATCAAAAAGTGGTCCCCAAGTGTTTGAGAGCTCGCCATGTGTCTAGGGGTCCAAATGGGGGCAGAGATGACCATTGAATCTGCTGAATAGATAGATCATATGGAAGCCTCCACATGTCCTAATAGTACAAATTCAAAGGTGTGACCCAAAGAAAGACCCTGAACTAGAGCAGACTCTCCACATGTCCAAGGCCCGAGAAAGACAGAGTCAGCCGTTGAAAAGTCTAAGGACGGGTGGAAGCCTCCATGGGTCATCTCGGTGTAATTTAAGAGGCAAAATTCAGAAGCAGTCCCCAAACAAGCACCAACCCTCCACATGGTCAGAATCTCAAAAAGGGGACACCGAACGTTGAAAATTCCAAGATTGGGATAGGCCTACGGAGAGCTCCACATGTCTCTTAGGCACTTCTTCAAGGGGAAAATCCAAAGGTGGTCCCTAAATGAGGGCAGGCTTACCATGTGGTCAGACTCAAAAGGGGGAAAAATCCAATCGTTGAAAAGCCCAAGGCCGGCGAGATGAGCCACTTGTTAATGCAGCGCTCCTGTTGGTGCTCAAAATAGTCTCACCCCATTTGTTCCTTTGGAAATCTATTGATTCATGGCCTCTATCATTTTCTCCTTCCCCGTATTGTGCTAGGTTGGTATTTTTTCCATTTTTAATCTGCTCTTCGGTCAAAGATCATGTGTGGGTCCGTATTTATCTCCTTGTTCCTTTGTTCATCTGGAAAAGCTTTGTATTTTGAGTCTCCCATGCTTTGTTCCTTCAAAACTCACATTTTCCTGTCTTCTCCATTTTCCATAGTCAAGATCTGTTGTCCTTGCCATTTTTTCCCTAAATACTTGAAGAAGAATTAATTGATGTGTCCTTGAGGATTGTGTTTGAGCCTTGCAACATTTCTAAAATCTCTGTCCTTGAAGAAAAATTCAATTTTAGGCTCAAATAATATTTTGTCTTTATTTTACAGTTTGATGGGCATTTCTCCTGGTCAAATTTACATCATTTCATTGACAAGAGGCATGGCATCCTTTGATTAGATGCAACTCGGCTAAATACTCCAAAAATTCTATGAAAAAGCCTCAACTTTAAAATGTGTCCACGTAGAGGAATGTCACTTGTTTGAGAATCAAATTTTTGGTATGACTTTGAAGTAGCACTGGGAGGACACATGGAGGCTTGGTGGGAGGACACGTGGAAGATTTAACTGGGTTTCCCATACTTAGACAAATTTCAAAAGGTTTTTGGGAAGCCCATGACACGTGGAGGAACGACGCTCATTTGAAGATCTGCTTTTGAGTTTTGCCTTGGAGTAGCACCAAGAGGACACGTGGAGGCTACCACTATTTGGTCTAGACTTAGACAAATTTTTATGCAGTTGGAGTAGTTTGGCAGAACAGGGACATGTGGTGAGCCCACGCTCGTTCAAGGTATCAAATTTTTGGGTGTGCCTCAAGGTGCACCGTGGTGACATGTGGCAATTTCAAAAGTCATAAGGGGTAGGGAAGTGAACCATTGGAGGCAACTTAAACTTTTTTCCTCTTTTCCTCATAAAGGTAAAATATCGAAAGTGGCCCACAAGCCCGATGGAGGAAAAAGACAAAATATGTTTCTAGTCAAAGGGGCGGGAAGGCAGATCATCGGGGGAAACTTGGAAATTTTGCCTCTTGTATTCAAATGACTCAAAATATCAAAAAAGCCTGAGGACCCGAGGGAAATAGTCAATGTTTTGCCCCGGTCAATGGTGCGGGTGCAGGAGTTTGGAGGAAAATTGAAAAAGTTTCCCTTTGAGGGAAAAGGAGCTAAAGGCATAAAAGGACAAGGGGTTCCGCTGAGACACACATTAGAGACTTGAAGCGGAGGGGCGGAGCTGCGGGGAAAACTTGGAAAATTTTCCTTTTTCCAAAAGAGGGTCAAATGATAGAATTTGTTCACGGTTCCTTTGGGACCCACCTTAGGACACGTGTCAGGCCCATTTTAAGAAGCAGAGGTGTGGAGCAAAATGTAATTTTTTTATATTTTTCAAAGGGTCAAGAAAATTCAAAGGAAGCCCCTCAAGCCCATTTTTTGCATCTTCCACGTGGACGACCCATATTTAAATCAAAAATCAATGGCTGCTGAGTGTCAAAATTTGATTTTCCCCCCATTTTTTCTGTAAAATTCCTAGAAGTGTGAGTCTTCATCATTTCGTGTTATTTTTTACACGCCAAATAGAGGGGCAAGTTAATATTGATATCTAAAGTTTTGTGGGAAGATCTGGAGGATGTCGTTCACCATTAAAATGGTCTGAATCTCGAGCCCGATCTGGTTTTCCATTTTTCTTCTCTTGAGCACGCAAAAGGTCAGATTTGATAGATTAAGGGTGGAAGTGGTTGGCGAATCAATGGAGGCATGTTTTTCCCAAGAAAGGAGTTGAATGCGGGAAGAAATCGAAGAGATTTTCCCTCAAGCACCTGGAGACTTTTACAGATCTAATTCTGCGAATCATGAAAGAATCATGGCGAGCACTAGTGCATTTAAAGTTTTTGTCTTTTTGGAGGAAGGAGGCTCTATTGTAAAGGTTATAAATGGCACAAATTATTTTGTGTAAAATGTTGGGAGATTTTGGAAAGGTCAGGACTGATTTTTTCTAGTAGAAAAAGCTTGACAGAGCCCATCCATTTTGAGAATCCATTTAAGAATCCTATATCTCTCTTTTTGTATTAAGTTCTTTTATTTTAAGGTGGTTACAAGTGTACAGCCATTTACGAGCTCTGAGATTGTTCTGTGAAACTTTACCTTACTAACAGACTTAATCAAACTTTGAGTTATTCTATGTTAATCTTGGGAAAAGTGTATTTATTTCATCTCTGAATGCATATGAGTTGTTTTTATTGTTTCTATTACAATCTTGTACTAAAATATGGTCCAATCACATAGGTATCAGTCCTTGTGATAGTTTAGTGGCATCTGAAATTTCATTTCTCAGAAGAGCCTTCATCTAGGAGTGGGATAAATGGTTTAAAATCACTTTTCAGTCATTTTGTTGATAGATATTCTGTGTAAGCCTCTAGGTGTACCCAGGTGTGACTTGGTTTAAATCTTGGTGTTTTATTGGGTTCTCTAACTTGAGCCTTCATGATAGAATCCCACAGGTTGTGTGAAAGAGTCCTAATTTGGGCCTCCATTGAAGCACATATTCTAGTTGAGGAAACAATTTAACTTTTTGTGGCATTTTGTTGATTAAATATTTCCATTTTGCATAAGCTCTCAAGGATCTGATGAGTCAAGTTCATCCTGTCTCCCCTCCCACAAAAAAATCCATTTAACAACAATCAATCCTACCTGTACTACCTCTGTTTTTTTGCTTTGTATACCCACACAAGACAAAAATCCTTTTATTAAAGTATGCAGAACAGATCAGGTTTCCAAATGTCTTTAGTAACCTTTGCCTTGTTGTGAAGATATCCCCATAATCTGGAAGTGATAACTCATGAGAGTCAGATTTTGAATGTTGATCATATTTTCCCTAAGGTCCTCCCCATAAAATTTATGCAAAAGAAATGTATATGTACCTCCTTTCAAATAACAGAGGTTACAAAATGGATTCTCTTACCTTGGTTGAAAGGCACAACCAAAAATAGTTAGGATAAGATCACATCTTTTTAAGATGCTACCCACTCGTTTTCAAATACTGAGTGCTAAAAGATCAGATAGATTGCTTTCCTGGCTGTGAAATGACACATATAATCATCTATCTACCTCTAAGTGTCCTCTTGAATCCATGATGCTGCTCGACCTTTGAAGGAGATTAAATTTGGGTACCAACATGCTTCTGGCGCCGTTGTCGGGGACTATAGTTCACATTCAAGCCCTGGTAAAAAACTTCTTGTATGCTTCAAGTGTTGTGCAGTTCTTTTAGTTTGCACACCTAGTGCATTAGCTTTCATTTGATACATCTGGGTAAAGAGATGTTAGAGTCTTTACATTTCCAGTTTATAAGCATTGACAGACACTTGGTAGATCATATTTAGTGCATTTGCACAAATAAGGTGGAAATCCTTAGTGGTGACTCCCTGATTGATTTGATTTTGATAAATACCAGTGTCTTAAACCTCTGTCACGTAATATTTGTTACTAATACTTGCAAAGCTGGATGGAAGAAGGTATTTCTTTGCTAGGGATCCTAGTAGGACATTGTTTCCAGAGCTAGGAAAAGCAAAATCAGAAGGAAGGAAATCCTGGAGAGTTGTGGGAGATCAGCAGATAAGAAAGAGGGATCTCTATTGATGAAATTGATCAGCCTATCATTGAATACTACCATTCAAGTGACTTTGAATCAGGTAGCCTCTTTGTGGAATTAAATTCTCTAGCTGGAGAAGGGCCTTCATTTGATTTTGAAAGATATGCTTCACATTCTACACCTTTCTTTTTGGAAGTGGATAGGGATTTCCAAGAATCAAGGCCTTTAGAGGGTGCCCATTTTGAAAAGCTACACTCATGTGTTCCAAGGACCCTTTTCCCCTCATCAATTTGTCACCCCTCCAAGATCACCTCCTCGAATCAATATGGCTCATCCCAGACTCCCATTTGTTGTAAACACCTTTGGACCTATAAATTTTGTGGGGATGGCTGGTTATCCAAATGCAATACCTCAAGATGTAAGGAACATACTTCCAAAGTTCCAAGGAAACAATGCCATAACTGGTGATCAACAGCTAAAGCTCTTCCTTAATATGATGTAAGACTTTGAGATAGAACATGAAGATGTGTACATCAAACTTTTTGTTCACACTCTAGAGGAGGATGCAAGGGACTGGTACAAAGCACTACCAGATAACTCTATTGATTCTTAGGCTGAGATGAACAATGCATTTAGATTGCAATATGGTGATAGATATGACCCTAGGTTTCTTCTATCAGAGTTTGAAAACATCAAGAAGAATCCCAATGAGTCAGTACATGATTTCAACACAACGTTCAATAAGACCTTAAGGAGATTACCTGTCAGGATAAGACCATGTGATGAATCATGCTTAATCAAATATACTGATGCATTTGATAAAAAGGATGCATATTACTTAAGAGACAAGAACCCTACCGATCTGAGGAAAGCATTCACTATGGCCCTACAAATAGAGAATAATATCAAGGCAATAGGAAAACCTCCCAAGAGGGATGGTGTGAAGCTAATTAACTCAAAAAATCCTTAGACAAGCAAGGCTTCTGATTTGGAAGAAGTTGTGAAAACTCTGACAGGGGTTATCAAGGAGATCTCTTACAAACTAGCCCAAGATGAGAAAGGAGGTGGGTAGAGTTCTTAAGGACAACATAGGAAACAAGGCCAAGATAGACCTACAAATCTTCAAAGATTTGATGATAGAGGCAAGGGACCTATTAGATTTAGAAATAGGCAGCCTCAATCCAGAGAAAATAAAATGGTGCCTAATCCTTTGGATGCTAGAGTTGTTGTTGTGGAAGAAACAAATGTCATTGATTTGTGTGATAAATGTTTCATGCCCCATGCTCCTTGTGAAGAAGATCAACAAGAAGGAGAATAAGTTGATGATGAAATTGATGATGATGCCTGCATAATGGAGATCCATTCAAGTTCATCAAGAGAAGCAACTTCAACTAAGGTAATAATTGTCAGAACTACTGCTGTTTTTTGGGATTACATCCCCCTGGTATCTATTCTTCCTCCTTCTCATACTTTATAAGTAGACACTGTGCAAGCTTTTGAATTTCCCACTAATGATTGTGAATATTTGAGGGCATTAATGATTGAAAAGTATGATGGAGGAGTTCCTTCAGAAGAATATAGGTAGCTATTAATGAATGTTGTAGTTTCCCAAGAAAAGGAGCACAATACCAGAAGTAAAGTTACCAAGGGGTCACAAGCCAAGTCAAAATTTCCAATGCATACCAAAGAAACCCTAAAGAAAAATGCATCTGGTAGAGAGCTTTTTTCCCTAAGAAAAACTTGTGTTCCTCCCCATGCTCAAAATGAAAAGAATCTCATTCCATCCGATGAATTTTCCAATCTTTCTCCTAGTGCTACTTTACCCAAATTTTCCCCATATGACATAGCTCAAGTTTTGAGCCAAATCAAAATTCCTATCCCAATTGTTGAGTTGCTTAGAATCCCTGAGCACAAGAAGAGGGCTTTTGAATATTTAGGATTCAAAGGGGAAGAGATCATACAAGGTAGAGATGTAAACAAGGTTGAGATTCCCCTTACTGTTGTAGAGTTGGAAAAGCCACAAGTGCTGGAAGAGCTAGGAGAACCACCAGAGGTTTATTTAGGAACTTCTTTGGTTAAATCCCAACTAAATGTGGATCCATTTTTCACTACCCTGGTTATCAAAGATAATTTGTTACATAACTGTATGTTTGATTCTGGAGCTTCATGTAATGTCATGCCTCTTGAGGTCATGAATGAATTAGGTATCAAAGTTATAACAGCATATGGGAAGTGCACTTCTATGGACTCTAGAGAGGTGCCTTTGGTGGGGTGTGTCAAATATCTTGTTGTGCAACTTGCATCTTATCCTGGAAGGAAATTAAGGCTTGATGTAGTCATTTTTGACTACCCTGCCAAGTGGGGGATGTTGTTGTCAAGAAAGTGGGCAACAAGTGTTGGTGGTAGTGTGCAAATGGACATGTCTTATGCCACTATCCCCATTGAAGGAAACTTGGTGAAATTACATGGAGAGAAGAAGATGTTGTACCTGATTGAAGACCCAAGCAATGCATCTTATGAAGTTTTGCAAGCAGATGTTGATCCTAACAACTTTGTGATTTTTGTGGATTTCAAGGAGTATGGAAGTGTTGAAAACAAAGCTCCTAAGTAGGATTTTTTTTTCTGGGAATTTGGTCCATGATTCAGCCTTGAAAAATGTTAAAGAGTTTGACTTAAACAAAATGGAGGAGCTTCAGAGAAAATGGATGGTTTACAAACTAAACAAAGAAGACAAAGATGTATATTTCTAGTTGATGAAAACATATCATAACCTCTTGGCATGGTCATATCTAGGATGGGAGGTTCTTGAAATTGTTTCCTTGATAGTTTTCTCTAATTCAGGGTAAACATATTTTGTATAGTGTATAGTTTGTTGCTGGTTTTCTATTTTTGTGTTTTAGTTCGTTCTAGTCCTTGGTGACTTGTTTTGCTGGCTTCTCTGTGCTTTTTGGGAGGTGGCTTCTATTTTTCTACCCTGCAAGGATGACTCTGCTTCCCAATGGATATTTTGGTACTTGGTCTACTTTTGTTCTTGTGGCACTCGCAGGGAGTGCTCATCCCCAAGTCGGAGCCAATGTTGGTGCTGAAAATAGTCTCACCCCATTTCTGCCTTTAGAAATCTATTGATTCACGACCTTTTTCATTTTCTCCTTCCCCGTATTATGCTTGGTTGGTCTTTATCCATTTTTAATCTACTCTTGGGTCGAAGATCATGTGTGGATCTATATTTGTCTCCTTGTTCCTTTGTTTCTCTGGAAAAGCTCTGTATTTTGAGTCTCCCGTGCTCTTTTCCTTCAAAACTCACGTTTTCCCATCTTCTCCATTTTCCATAGTCGAGATCTGTTGTCCTTGCCATTTTTTCCCTAAATAATTGAATAATAATGAATTGATGTATCCCTGAGGATCGTGTTTGAGCCTTGCAACATTTCTAAAATCTCTATCCTTGAAGAAAATTTCATTTTCAGGCTCGAATGGTCGTTTCTCTATATTTTACGGTTTAACAAGCATTTCTCCTGATCAAATTTACATCATTTCATCGACAGGAGGCATGGCATATTTTGATTGGATGTGGCACAGCTAAATACTCCAAAAATTCTATGAAAAAGCCTCAAATTTAAAATGTGTCCATGTGGAGGAACGTCGCTTGTTTGAGAATCAATTTTTTGGTCTAGCTTTGAAGTAGTGCCCAGAGGACACGTGGAGGTGTTAGGAAATAAGGGATAAAATATGCGGGATAATCCCTCACATAATTACAACAGTAGAAACTAATATTATTACAGATCTCAAATAAAATTGCAGAATAAAATAACACAACACAAAGAGACAGTATTTAATGTGGTTCACCCAATTTGGGCTACATCCACCAAGAATCACTTGCTCAGATTTTATTACAAGACTCACTCTCTCAATATAATACCCAGATCCGTTTGGAGTTATGCTCAACAAACTCTACAGAATTCACACCCGAATTCAAAACACATCTATAATACATTTGCTTGTACATCTATCATATGCATAAGACCATATAAATAGACAACTTCTTAAGCAGTTTAATACAAAATTGTGGGTATCAAAACCAAGGGAAAAAAACCGTGGGTATCAAAACAATGGGAAAAAGACCGAAAAAACCATGGGCCCAAAAACAGCCCATAACGGTTACCCATTACCCATGGGTTAATAAACCACCCATGAAAATTTGCTTCCAGGGCTTCGCCCCTGAACCCCCCTGACCCGCTCAGCGGCAAGCGGGACCGCCGTAAAAATACCCGAGTGTAACACATAGAAGGTGTACCACACTCTAACATGAAAATAGGCTCCACAAACATAACAATCTCCCACTTGGAGACTGATTTCCATTCTAAGCAAGCTTCTCAACCCTTCACTGTCATCCGCGAAGGCCAACCAAAGCTGAACATAGCTTTAGTTTATCCCTTGTGACCACCTTGTTCATCATGTCTGCAGGATTCTGACTGGTATGAATCTTCTCCAACTTCAACTTATCTTCCTCCAGGGTAAGTGCACCAAGTTGGGGGACAATTAAGTGGACATCAAATCCTGAATTTTACATTAAAAACAACAAAACATCAAAGTTAGTCTTCTGTGGACTTGAACCATGTTGAAAAGTAAAAAATATGTCATAAAAATGCTACCATTGCATAGGGAAGACTGTTAGCTTTGTATAAATACTGATTTTAAAGTGAATAGAATTGGATAAATATCATTTTATAATTTTTTACTAATAGTAGGTCTTTAAGACACTTTTTCCCTTGAATGTTTATGTCTACGTTTAAGACTGCAGATTTTGTTTCACTTATTAGAATGTGATAAAACTTATACCATCCCAACCATGGTGAAATTATATACATGTTCAAAAAAAAAATTATTTGATTTCAATATTTTTTGATGAAGTTATGGCAGGCAAACGGAAAGTGCTCTGTTTTCTTTATATTTTCATACCACTTTCACGGAAAAAATCATAAAAAATAAAATATAGCTCAAAAAAATACAAAATAAAATCCATCCCAAGATAGATAGTGGCATCTAACTTCTCACCAAAGGAAAAATATATATATCAATTATTGCTCATCCAAATCATGGGCAAACAAACTATAATCTTATAGGCGTTTTTAAAAACAAATACCAAGTCATTGAATTTTGAGTGTTTAATATAGCTAATCTTGTCCATTTTTTAAAAAAATTAGTATTTTACAAACTATATTCCGGATGCTACAATTCATATTAATATAAATTTTTCTAATTTTGAGTGTATGTATTGCTAATAATCCCTACAAGTTGATATTATGTTGTTATTTGCAATATGACGTCTACTTATGACCCCTTTTTTGTCCCCCAACTTGCTACACTTACCCTCCAAAGCTGTCCTGATGAAATGGTACCTTAACTGTATATGCTTTGTCCTAGAGTGGAAAGCAGAGTTCTTAGCTAGGTGTATAGCAATCTGACTATCACTATGCAGCTTACATTCCTCCTGCTTATGCCCCAACTCCTCAATCAATTGTTGTAACCAAATCATCTCTTTGCTTGCCTCTGTGGCAGCAACATACTCAGCCTCCGTGGTTGACAAAGCCACCAGCTTCTATAGTCGTGAAATCCAGCTCACTGCTATCCCACCTACAGTGTAAATATAACCTGTCGTGCTCCTCCTGCTGTCTACATCTCCAACCATGTCTGAATCTACATAACCACGTAAAGTGGTGTCTGATCCATTATAGCACAAAACTTTCCCCATGGTCCCTCTCAAATACCAAGGATCCACTTTACTACTTGCCAATGCTCTTTACCTGGATCACTCATAAATCTACTCACAGCTCCCATTGCATGGGCAATATCAGGCCTAGTGCACACCATAGCATACATCAAACTACCAACTACTGATGAGTAAGGTACCTTGGACATCTGGTTTCTTTCCTTGCTCTATCTTGGGACACTGCTCCTTTGATAACTTGAAATGGCTCTGCCAAAGGAGTCCCAACCGGTTTAGCATCCTACATATTAAACCTCTCCAAGACCTTCTTAATGTACTCTTCCTGAGATAAAGTCAGCTTTCATTCCTTCCTAGCCCGAGATATCCTCATACCAAGGATTTGTTTGGCTGCCCCCAAATCCTTCATAGAAAATGATTCACTTAGCTGCTTCTTGAGTACTTTTATTTCCTGCATGTTTTTACCTGCAACCAGCATGTCATCAACATACAAACACAGGATAATATAACTTCCATCCTCAAATTTATTTGTATACACACAATGGTCAGAATGACAATCTGATATAACCTTGCTCCATCACGAAGCTATAAAATTTCTTATACCATTGACGTTGAGCTTATTTCAGGCCATACAAGCTCTTCTTGAGTTTGTACACCATCTCCTCTTTACCTTTGACTTCATATCCTTCTAGCTTACTGCATATATAGCTCCTCCTTCAAATCAGCCATGGAGAAATACAGTCTTTACATCTAACTGTTCTAAGTGCAAGTCTTCTGCTACCACTATTCCAAGAACAGTTTTGATAGAAGTCATTTTTACTACTAGGAGAAAAAATATCATCAAAATCTATACCTTTTTTCTATGCAAACCCCTTGACCACCAACCGGGGCCTTGTATATTTTCTTGCCTCCTTCTTCCTCTTTGACTCTATACACCCACTTATTCTGTAATGCTCTTTTTCCTTCGGGTAGCTTTACCAAATCCCATGTCTGGTTCTCCATGAGAGACTTGATGCTCCTCATCCATGGCTTGCTCCCACTTCTTCCTGGCATCTACCTGCATTGCTTCATCAAAGCTCTCTGGTTCTCCACTATCATTGAGTAATAAATATTAAAGAGAAGGAGAAAAATGTTTAGGTTCTCTTCTTACGCTAGAAGACCTCCTCAATATAGGAGTTTGGGGTTCCTGTTGAGGGGGTTCCTGAACTAATTCATGGGTCACTTTCCCATCCGGAAGATCCTCTACCACTGCATATTCTTTCTTGGATTCTTCCCTATTTTCCTGCAACTGTTGCTTATACATGAATTTCTCATTAAAGACCACATCCCTAGACCAAATGATTTTCTTGTCCTTAATACTCCAACATTTAAATCCAAATTCATCACCACCATAACCAATGAAAGTACATTTTTCTGATTTAGCCTCTAGCTTGGTCCTATCATCCTTGTCTATATGAACAAACACCTCACATCCAAAGACTCTAAGAAATGAATAATCAACTTTCTTACCATACCATGCCTCCTTAGGTATGCCTCCATCCAAGGCACTTGAGGGTCCTCTGTTTATCAAGTACACAGCTGTGCTCACTGCTTATGCCCAAAAAGAAAGAGGCAGTCCTGCATGTAATCTCATGCTCCTAGCATGTTCCATTATTGTTCTGTTCATCCTTTCTGATACCCCATTCTACTGTGGAGTTCCTGGAACCGTCTTTTGCCTGCGGATTCCATTCTTAGAACAATAATCATTAAATTCATTGCTGCAATACTCACCTCCATTATCTGACTTGAGACATTTTAGCTTAAGACCTGTTTCATTCTCTACCAAGGCTTTCCATTTAACAAAAGTGTCAAATACATCAGATTTGTGTCTAATACAATAAACCCAAACTTTCCTTGTTGCATCATCAATAAAAGTAACATAATAACTTGAACCCCCAAGAGATGATACTTGAGCCGGCCCCCACACGTCAGAATGTACCAGCTCTAATTTACTCTCTTTCTTCGTAGGTCCAACCTTGAGAAACCTTACTCGCTTCTGTTTCCCATATATGCAGTTTTCACATAAATCCAAACTTGTTTCTGTATATCCAGGCAAATTCTTCTTTTATGATGTTCATGCCCTTATGGCTCATATGACCGAGCCTATAGTGCCATAATGTTGTATCTGCATCTGAAGCCACAAGATTACAATCATTAGTATTATTAGTGGTTAAATACAAGGTTCCAACCTTCTTACCTCTTGCCACCATAAGAGCACCCTTGGTAACCTTCCAAGAGTCTGCTGTAAATATCACAGTACAAGCATCACTTCCCAACTTCCCTGCCGATATCAAATTTCTCCTTAATGTAGGCACATGTCTGACATCCTTCAATAGCCATGTATTCCCATTCTACATCTTAACCTGAACAGAACCTTTTCCAACTATGCTGCAAGGCTCATCATCACCAAGAAAAACATGCCCAAAATCCCCTTGAACATAATCAACAAAATAATGCCTATGTGGAGTAGCATGAAAAGAAGCCCCTGAATCTAAAACCCAAGATTCAGTAATATTATGCAAAGAAAGAATCAAAGCATCCTGACATACATTACCCGATGCCACATTTTCCTCCTTGTTTTCTTCTTGTTGTTTCTTCTTATCCCGAAGCTCCCAACAGTCCTTCTTTGCATGCCCAGGCTTTCCACAATTCCAGCATACAATCTTGTTCTTGGATTTTGACCTTGCCCGATCTTTTGATTTTCCACGGTTTCCTCTATTCTTCTGTCTCCCTCTAGTTTCCACTGTCAAAGCATTCCCTGAAGTAGAAGGTTCCCCAGAGCTTTTTCTTCACATTTCCTCACTTAGAATCACCCCTACAACATCCTCAAACTTCAACTTCGAGTTATCTGGAACCGAGTTACTTACCACCATTACCAGGCTATTCCAACTCTCAGGTAAAGAGCACAGAATTAATAAAGCCCTAACTTCTTCATCAAATTCTATTGTAACCGAAGCTAGCATATTCACAACCATATTGAAATCATTTAAATGATCTGCTACTGAACTATTCTTAGACATCTTCATATTAAACAACTTTTTCATTAAAAATATCTTATTAGAGGCAGAGGGTTTTTCATACAACTTCCCTAATGCATCCATTAGATCTTTTGTAGTCTTTTCCTTTGAAACATTAAATAATACCGAGGATGCAAGACACAGCCGAATCGTTGCAAGTGCCTTCCGATCCAATAAATCCCATTCCGCATCTGTCATACTCGAGGGTTTATTCACCTTCTCAGACAATGGAGTATAAAGATCCTTTTGATAAAGGTAATCTTCCATCTGCATCTTCCAAAGACTAAAATTCTGCCCGTTGAATTTATCAACCCTAGATCTTCCATCATCTGCCATAGCTCCCACTCAAGATAAAACTTTCCCTGTGATTCAACACTTCAGCAAACCAAACCAGGCTCTGATACCAATTGTTAGGAAATAAGGGATAAAATATGCGGAATAATCCCTCACAGAATCACAACAGTAGAAACTAATATGCAGAAATTATTACAGATCTCAAATAAAATTACAGAATAAAATAACACAACACAAAGAGATAGTATTTAACGTGGTTCACTCAATTTGGGCTACGTCCACCAAGAATCACTTGCTCAAATTTTATTACAAGCCTCACTCTCTCAATATAATACCCAGATCCATTTGGAGCTATGCTCAACAAACTCTACAGAATTCACACCCGAATTCAAAACACATATGTAATACATTTGCTTGTACATCTATCATATGCATAAGACCATATAAATAGACAACTACTTAAGCAGTTTAATACAAAACCGTGGGTATCAAAACCAAGGGCAAAAAACCGTGGGTATCAAAACAATGGGCAAAATACCGAAAAACCATGGGCCCAAAAACAGCCCATAACGGTTACCCATTACCCATGGGTTAATAAACCACCCATGAAAATTTGCTTCGGGGGCTTCGCCCCTGAACCCCCCTGACCCGCTCAACGGTGAGTGGGACCGCCGTAAAAATACCCGAGTGTAACACATAGAAGGTGTACCACAATCTAACATCAAAATAGGCTCCACAAACATAACATGAGGCTTGGCGGGATGGAGACACATGGAAGATTCTGCTGGGTTTCCCATACTTAGAAAAATTTCAAAAGGTTTTTGGAAAGCCCATGATGCGTGGAGGAATGGCACACATTTGAGGATCTGCTTTTGGGTTTTGCCTTGGAGTAGTGCTGGGAGGACATGTGGAGGCTTCCACCGTTTGGCCCAGACTTAAACAAATTTTTATGCAGTTGGAGTAGTTTGACAAAACATGGACACGTGACGAGCTCGTGCTCGTTCAAGGTATCAAATTTTTGGGACTACCTCAAGGTGCACCGTGGTGACACGTGGCATTTTGAAAAGTCATAAGGGATAGGGAAGCGGACCATCGGAGGCAACTTAAAAAAAATTCTTCTTTACCTCATAAAGGTAAAATATCAAAAGTGGCTCGTAAGCCCGATGGAGGAATAAGTCAAAATATGTTTTTGGTTAAAGGTGCAGGAAGGCGGATCATCAGGGGCAACTTGGAAATTTTACCTCTTGTATTCAAATGACTCAAAGTATCAAAAAATCCAAAGGGCCCAAGGGAAATAGTCAATCTTCTGCCCCAGTCAACGGTGGAGGTGTGCGGCTGTTGGAGGAAAAGTGAAAAAGTTTCCCTTTAAGGGAAAAGGAGCTAAAGGCATAAAAGGACCTAGGGTTCCACTGGGACCCACATTAGAGACTTGAAGCAGAGAGGCAGAGCTACGGGGGAAACTTGGAAAATTTTCCTTTTTCCAAAAGAGGGTCAAATGATAGAATTTTTCCACGGTTCCTTTGGGACCCACCTCAGGACACGTGTCAGGCCCATTTTCAAAAGCGGAGTGTGGAGTAAAATGTAAAATTTTTATATTTTTCAAAGGGTCAGGAAAAGTCAAAGGAAGCCCCCCGAGCCCATTTTTACATCTTCCACGTGGACGGTCCATATTCAAATCAAAGATCAATGGCTACTAAGTTTAAAAATTTGATTTTCCCCCCATTTGTTCTATAAAACACCTGGAAGTGTGAGTCTTCATCATTTCTTTCTATTTTTTACACGCCAAATAGAGGGGCAAGTTAATGTTGATATATGAAGTTTTGAGGGAAGCTCTAGGGGATGTTGTTTGCCATTAAAATGGTCTGACTCTCGAGCCTGATCTGGTTTTCCATTTTTCTTCTCCTAAGCACGCAAAATGATGGATTTGACAGATTAAGGGTGGAAGTGGTTGGTGAATGGATGGAGGCATGTTTTTCCCGAGAAAGGAGTTGAATGTGGGAAGAAATTGAAGATATTTTCCCTCGATCACCTGGAGACTTTTGCAGATCTAATTTTAGGAATAAAAAAAAATCATGGTGAGCACTGGTGCATTTAAAGTTTTTATCTTTTTGGAGGAAGGGGGCTTTGTTGTAAAGGTTATAAATGGCACGAATTATTTTGTGTAAAAGGTTGGGAGTTTTTGGAAAGGTCAGGACTGATTTTTTCCAGCAAAAAAAGCTTGACAGAGCCCATCCATTTTGAGAAGCTGTTTAAGAAGTCCATATCTCTCTTTTTGTATTAATTTCTATTGTGTCAAGGTGGTTGCAAGTGTACAAACATTGACGAGCTCTGAGATTGTACTGTGAAACTTTCCCCTGCTAATAGACTTAATCAAACTTTGAGTTATTTTGGGTTAATCTTCAGCAAAGTGTATTTATTTCATCTCTGAATGCATATGAGTAGTTTTTCTTGTTTCTATTGCAATCTTGTACCAAAATATGGTCCAATCACACAGGTCTCAATCCTTGTGATAGTTTAGTGGCATATGCATTTTCATTTCTTAGAAGTGCCTTCATCTGGGAGTGGGATAAATGGTTTAAAACCACTTCTCTTTCATTTTGTTGATAGAGATTATGTGTAAGCCTCTGGGTGTACCTCACGCATGACTTGGTTTAAATCTTGGTGTTTTATTGGGTTCTCTAACTTGAGCCTTCGTGATAGAATCCCACAGGTTGTGTGAAAGAGTGCTAATCTAGGCCTCTATTGAAGCACATATTCTAGTTGAGGAAACAATTTAAATTTTTGTGGCATTTTGTTGATTGAATCTTTCCCTTTTGCATAATCTCTCAAGGATCTGATGAGTCAAGTTCATCCTGTCTCCCCTGCCACCAAAAAATCCATTTAACAACATTCAATACTACCCATACTACCCCATTTTTTGCTCTATATAGCCACACAAGACCAAAATCCTTTTACTAAAGTATGCAGAATAGATCAGGTTTCCAAATGTCTTTAGTAACCTTTTCCTTGTTCTAAAGATATCCCCATAATCTGGAAGTGACAACTTATGATAGTCAGATTTGGATTGTTGATCATATTTTCCCCAAGGTGCTCCCCATAAAATTTATGCAAAATAAAGGTTTATGTACCTCCTTTAAAATAATAGAGGTTACAAAATGGGTTCTCTTACCTTGGTTGAAAGGCACAACCTAAAATTGTTAGGACAAGATCACATCTTTCTAAGGTGCTACCCACTCCTTTTCAAAGACTAAGTGCTAAAAGATTAGATAGATTGCTTCTTTGGCTGCAAAACGACACATATAATCATCTATCTACCTCTAAGTGTCCTGTTGAATCCATGATGTTGTTTAGCCTTTGAAGGAGATTAAATTTGGGTACCAACAGATCCTTTAAAAGCAAGACCCAAAGGGCGGGTCCCAAACATGCACAAAGCCTCCACATGTGCTGAGTTAAACATAAAAGTGTCTACCAACAAGAGGGACTCACATAGAAAAAAAGGAACCAGAGTAGGCCCGTGGACGACGCCACGTGTCTCTTCGGTGCGACTTCAATAGTAAAAAGACAAGGTGAAATTTTAAGATGCATGGGGCTGCCATGTGGACCTTATATAAAGAGACTCTTTCAAATATTGCGAGGCCACATTAAATGCCCAACCCTGACCTTCAGATGGCCATATCTTTCAGATTGAAGCTCAAAATTGAGTGGGAGAGGACTTTTTTAAAAGCTCTCGGTGCTTGCTACTCACCTGCCACCATTAATTATCCATTCCACTATTTTTGAGTTCGTCAAGTCTCCCACCTACCACCATGATAAAGAATGGGCCTCCTTTCTTTCCCAGCAAAGAACAATGATGGGGGCATGGGTTCTGTAGAAAATCCCACCATTTTTACACGATCTGGGGTGGTTGGAGTGGTTGGATTCAATGCATTGTAGTGGTGGTTGAAGTAGGATTCAAGTTTTCCTTCTATCCTTCTGTTATTCTTCTATATATTGTAAAGGAGGGGGGTTTTTCAAGAAGATGGTCATCTTTTCTCTCCTGTCCCCCTCTCTCTTTCTTCCCTAGGGTTGAATGTGAAGCTTAAGCCTCCTCCCTTGGCTTTGTAATGGCATTTTCTTTCCTCTTTTACACTGATGATGTACTATGTGAACTCCTGGAGCAATAAAATATGTTTTGTGATGAATTTTGTTCATCCATCCTTATTTTATTGTCTCTTCTTGTCTCTCATTGTTGCAGGGTATACAATGCATATCTCTGATGTCTATTGTAGGTCTTGGGAGCCATGTTTAATGGGTTTGAAGTGGCGTTCCATGTGAACTCTATCTTTGTTCTATGATGCATCTTGTCCATCCTCTCCATTGCTCACCTCTCTCCACTTTAGGCAGTTGGATTTGTGACCAGCACCTTCCTTTTCCTGTGTATCATTACTTTAGCGTAGGCTTTATTTTATGCATTTCTCTCTCCCCCTGGTCCCTTGGAAGGTTAGATTAGGATTAAATAGTCTAATTGCACTAGAGTAGCTTGTGGCAGGAAGTTTAGGAAGAAGAAACCAACTTTCTCCAGAGGACCATATCAAGTTTGCAAGTCCCACAGCTTGAGAGGTGGTCCAATGTTATGCAATCAAACCGGATGCCCCCACTCAAATTCGAGGCCATTCGGGGGTGCTATGATTTTTCACTAACAAATGTATGTTGTATTTTTGTTTAGTGAAAGTTTGAAACGTATTTGTATCTTGAAAAAGGAAATAATGAAGAAATGTTGTTGGGATTAGAAATATGTGTAAAATTTTGATCATCTTTAGGGTCGAAAAATATTGAATATTTAAGTTCAGAAATGCATTTTTCTCAGAATGAAGATTCTTTTAAGATTATTTTTAATTTGTGATGGAATTTCTTTTGTTTTCTTTAAAAGAATGTAAGGAAGTTTGATTGAATTAGGAGATATATATAATCCTTGTAATTGCACTGAGTTGAAATGTATTTCCTACCTAAAGCATTAAAATGCACATAGCTTTATATTTGTAAAGTTGGTTTTGTGAAAATAGATCTTTCAATTTGGAGACTCTTATTGTTAGCGAAATAATACTTTCTTAGTGTGATGTTTTGTGGAAAGGAAAATAAAATGAACTATTTGTTTTGGACTACCTACTTGTGGTCTCTAAGTTAAAGTATTTGAATATAGAGGGAAATAAGTTATCCTTTAATATAAAAACACAATATAATTTAGACTGTTACATGATTTCTTAGTAGACTTATTTATTATTGTTAAATATGTGTATTATGTATTTTTATATAAATATACATAATTGAGGAAAAAGTGATTTAATCAGGAAATGATCAAAATAATGAGTTCCGTATGTAAACTCTTGTGAGTATATATATATATATATAGAGAGAGAGAGAGAGAGAGACACACACACACACACACATATATATATATGTATATGTATTGTATATGTATATGTGTGTTTATATATATGTGTGTGGTGTAGATAGATAGATAGATATGTATGTATGTATATATTTACATACATATATATAGATATATATATATATATATAGATACATATGTATATATATATATATATGTATACATACATACATATATATATATATATATATATATATATCTATGTATGTATATATGTATATATATATATATATATTGTATGTTATGTAAGTATGTATGTATGTATATATGTATATATAAGTATGTATTAGTATGTATATATATATTACTTGTAATATATATATATATATGTATGTAAGTATGTAGATATGTATATATGTATATATAAGTATGTATGTATGATGTATATATATGTATGTATGTATATAGTGTGTGTGTGTGTGTGTGGTGTGTGTGTGTGGGATTGTGTGTATATATATGTATGTATGTATGTAGGTATGTTTGATGTGTAGGGTATATTATATCCATATTACATATACATACACACATATATGATATATATGTGTGTATAATATATCTAATATATATATATATATAAGATATATATATATATATGTATGTATACTTATATATCTATGTATATAATTATATAATATGGATATATAAAGCATAACACTGCTACAACTAGATTTCATCAAACAAAATACAAGTTTTCTTAGTTAAACGAAAAAAGATTTTTGGCTTTTCTATTTTAAAATTAAAATATATATTTGGGTGGGGGCGGCTTACCACACCCCCATCATCCTCAATATGGTGGTATGGTAGGTCCACACCACAAAAAACTGTGGTATGGTCGTGCCACACCACAACCCACCCCTATACATTATCCATTGTGTCACCCTATACCCCCTGTTGTGGTTGCATAACCCTACACCTAGGGTTATATTTGTCTGGGATTTATGTAATGTGTTGGAAATATAATTATAACAAATATATATAGGGTTTTATATATACTTTTAGATTTTCCTGAATCAAGAAATATGCTTACCTCCAAATCAAAAGTATATGTGAAAATATCAAAAACAATAATAATAATGATGATAAAACCCTAGTGATTTAAAAAAAAACAAAAATGTTTGAGAAGGTTTTTTTCCTCTCCCTTGCAAATATTGGGAAACTTTTCCTCCATGGGTTCTATCTCCTTCTTTCTTCCACCTGCAAAAAAAACTATGCAAAAAAATGGAAGCCACAAAAGAAAAATAGAAGTTAAAATGAAATCAACTAAGGATGGATTACCATTTCTCAAAAGGTTATGCACTTGCTATAGGCTCTAAAGGGAATCTCATTCCTATGCCCAGGATTTCCAAGCCGCTGATAGTGATTGTACAACTTGGTATACTCTTTAGAATCCTAATATAGTGTTTCCCACCAAATTCCAGCTAGTAAAATTTTGTCTGCGGTAACATTACCTGTATAATGTCCTCCTGCAATCCCACCATGAGATTCTTCCATAATAGCTTCCTGCTCATGCTCATGCTCATGCTCATGCTCAAGTACACGCTGGTGTAAACAACTCACCATGGCCGAACTTGTATAGATCTCCACTGATTAACATATTAGGCATGACGTGTATGGAAAGTTATTTCTTTTTAAGCTCTTCATCCCTTTGGGCACCACAGCAGTATGTAAAAAATAACAATATCTTCGAAATCAGAGGGTGCGCGGTTCAATATCAACAACTGTGCATTCAGAATTGATTCCTTTATAGTTTACACATCCTATCCTGAATGAATCCTTGACAAATTATCATGTCCTAAATTACTGTTTCATGGCTTTACTACCACTATAAAGTCAAACTCCTGAAGCAACAAAATCTAACGACATATGCATCCTTGCAAAATAAGCTTATTAACCAAGTACTTAAGTGTCATGTGATCTGTATAAAATATGAAGGGAGTTTCAAATAAGTATTTTCTAAACTTTATAAAATGCCTAAATCATATACAAGACTTCATGTTGTTTAGTTGTATAATTTTGTTCAGCTGTGGTCAATATCCTACCCGCAAAACATATAGGATGATTAAAAATCCCATCCCTAGGTTGTGCCAATATTGCACCAATAGCCATGCCAAAGGTATCAACATGTAAATGAAATGGTTTTTTTCCAAAGAAGGAGAGCACAAAATGGGTACATAAGTATTTCCTTTAATGTCTCAAATGTTATCTGATGTGCCTCATCTCAATGAAACTTCCCTTTATTTTTAAAAAATTCCTCTAATGGCACGGTGATCTTAGCATACCCCTTAATGAACTCTCTATAATACCCTTAATGCCCTAAGAATCCACACACCTCACTCTGATTGTAGTCTCCTCCTCAACCCAAATAAACTGCAACCTTAGCAAGATCTACCAACAAACCTTCTTTACAAATAATGTGTCCCAACAAAGTCCCAAAGGTTCTAGTAAAAGATACACTTCTTTATATTTAAGGAGATGCTTAACTGCCTGCACCTCTCAAAAATGAGTCTCAAGTTGCCACAATGATCCTTTACGAGTCCATACATAGCGTAATCATCCAAATAAACCTATAAAAATTGATGAATAAAGTTTTGAAATGCTTCCATAACAATGCGTGAAAAGACTTTAGGCACGTTCTTTAACCTGAAAGGAATAACTGTATATAAAAAAATTTCCCACTCAGTAGTGAAAGTTATTTTTATTGATATTACTTTTCTATGCGCACTTGATGAGAATCATATAACCCATCAGTGAAAGAATAAATATCGTACCCTACAATGCCTTCCAAGACGTACTCAGTAAAGGTGTGGAAAAAGGATCTATCACACAAGCAACATTCAATTCCCTGTAGTCCACACATATCCTTATCGTACCATCATTCATTATTCTTATAACCATAGGGATAACCCACTCTGGTTCCTTAATGGGTTTAATGATTCTAGATTTCAACATCTTATCAATATCTTCCTTTACCTTAACACAAATATTATGATTCATCCTGCAAGGCCTCTTCCTAACCGAGTGTGCACCTTCCTTTAACTTGATCGTCATCTCAGTAAAAGATGAATTCATTCCCTTCAACTCATGATAGCCTTGCATAAATAAATCTTGGAAGTCACACATCAGATCAATAATCTTATAAACCTCCTGTTTAATCCAATAGTCACCAATAATAGCCTCTTTGGGTTCTATATCTGTCCCAATATTGACCTTATTCATTTTCATAACTTCATGGTAAGTGCACACCTTCTCATCTGAACTATCCAAGACCTCACATATACCAACAGTGTAGTCAACATGGACATTCTCCACTTCTTCATCATTAATCATATAGACCAACTTACCCTTCTCCTTTTCTAGCTAGGCACGCCCAAGCTGCTCCTCATTTGTCTTCTCTTCATCAAAGTGTGCCTCCAAGTCTAATTATCCAAACATATCTAATAGAATTTATTCATATTTTACACTATATCACCCATTATAAGGTGCTTTATAATCTGTAATGCTTCATGCATAAGAGGTTTAGTGAAAAAAATAGTAAAAGGTCTAAATCATACCTAAATTCATCTCCTACCAATTAACTGTTTCTCTTGTTAACTCTGCATTAATATACCATGTGCACACAGAACAACTTAGAGTGGCGTATAACATATGTACCTAGAGTGATGGTGGTAGGGCTTCCCACCCCTTCGTCATGAGTCTCTCACACTTTTTAACGTGATGTAAAGTAGAATCCTTCCCATGAGATTTGCATATTTGTGAAGGTACATTTCTCTTAAGAAACCTAGTAGAGAAAGTGATTCTCACTTATCACCATTTCAAAAGGTTATTTGTGAGTGTATTCTACCAATATATAGCTACTCTGCATAATGTATAAAACGACATCTTCCATGGTGTGCAGAGATACATCAAGATTTCATTTCACCAATGTAACAAGGTACCTAGTTGTGACTCAAACATAGAATAATGTGTGTCCTGATCACATGTGTAACAATATTTTTGATTTATCACCCAACAATTATATACGTCCCATGCACCCAGCTATCACATGAAATATTGGTTGTATTACTCATAGACTAAGCATCATCCCACGTAATAATACCTTCTTTAGACTACTCAGTAAGTTCAAGATATCTGAGGGTGTGTACATAAATTCTATTAAGATCCTCCTCACTTAATGGCTCTACAAAAGGTGCACCCTTCCCATCTGTCAAAGGAATAATGATGCGCTCTTCTTTGTTCTCAAAATTGATATAACTTCTATTAAATCATAGATCAACATTATCCACGTAACACCAAGGGTGCCCAAGTAAAGCTGGAAAACTATCTGCTTCTGCAAGTGCTAAGACCTCAAAGTCTTTAGTAAACTTATCCAGTTAAATAATAATGGTGGTATCTTTCAGTACTCCAACGGGTGTGGATTTATCACCGAATCACAGCACCCTAATGTTTATACAAGTGCATATACTTGAACTCACGGTGTGATTGGATAACATGGGTACTATCTCCAAGTTGTGGGACTTGCTACTTGAGACAGACCTCCAGAGAAAGCTGGTTCTTGCTCCTAAACTACCTGCCACAATCTACTCTAATGCAGGGGAAACTAACTATTCTAATCTAAATTTCCAAGGGACCAGGGAGAGAGAATGCATAAAATGAAAGCCTGCACTAAAGCGGTGATACACCAGAAAAGGAGTGGTGAAAACTTCTAGTTCTGTAGATAGACACAGATCATGGAATGCAACATAAAACATCATGCACAAACTGATAAGATGTAATTGAAAGTCTGAAATGAAGCAAACAACACAACCAAAGGGCTAAAAACTAATCACAGAGAGCCTGCATTGTCATTTCCACTGTCAAAATCCTTGCATTAGAACATCAAAAAGGTAGAAAACCTGTTACCACCATCAAGAGGTCTGATACTTGCAAAAATCACTTGTTGAAGGTGAAAGAAGAAGCTTTCTATCCAAAGAAATGTTCCCCCCCCAAAAAAATGAGCCAAATCTGGCTTTTACAATGCATGGGTCGAGCCCAGGAGAGAGAAAATGTGTAAAAAATGTGGGAGCCATTACTCATTGAATGAAGATGCATTAAAACAACATGGGCGTCCTTACAGACCCATGCCTTGACATTTTGGCCATGCTGAAGAAGAATGCGACCCATTTTGCATTAAAACTGGTTGTTGAAACGTCATTTCTGGCCATTACCACGTGCCAAAGGTGGTTTCAATTTTCTCTCTCGAAAACTCCATCAAAATGCAAAAATGACCCTAAAATATTGTATAGAATTTCACCAGCTTTCCATTGATATAAAGAACGTGAAAAAAATCTGAGCTTTGGATCGAAAGATATGGTGATTTGAAGTTTTAGTGCAAAAACAGGCTCAATCAGGTCGGCAGGCAAAAAGTTTGAATTTTTTACCGTTTGGTTTTTGGAAAATTTTCAAATTTTCCTTGCACTCCGCCACTTGGATGACACGTGTTAGGATCTGATTCATCTATGGGCTCATCCTTTGAAAATTTCTTTCGGGCCCTTCCTTAAAATTTTTTGCCACTTGGACATGTGGCACTATTTTATTGGCTCGGGCCTGAGGGGCGCACTTTGTCCTTCGAAAATTTGGCATTTTTCGCTTTGGGAAAATTTCCCATTTCCCCCCCACGCTCCACTGCTTGGATGACACGTGTCAAGATTCCATTCGATGGTGGGGGCAGAGGGCCAAAACTTTTACTTTGAAAACTTTGACTGAAACTTGGAAAATTTTCTAAGTCCTTCTCTTTTTCCCCGCAACTTCCTGGGACACATTCCCGCATCGGCCGATTCGGGATTCCTTGTCCCTACTTGCGGCTTTTTTTTCACCTTTTCGCATCTCTCACACATCCCTCATGTACTTTTGTCCTGGCTGTCTCAGACGAATATCTCCGAACTGCCCCGAAATGGACTGTCTTCGGCTCATGGAGAAATCAGATTCTTCTGTGGAAATTAAACAATTTGATGATCATTCTCGAAGACTTGGGCAACTTGTGTTGTTATCTGGAACAGCTGGTCTCACAATCACTTTGATATGAGGCTGAGTTTTCTCACTTTTGATACTTTCTACAACATCAAACGCAGCCCCAATTGCTGCCAGTCTGTCAGCAGCTTCATTCTTTTTTCTTGGGATGGAAATGATGCTAAAAGCTTCAAAATCTTCAATAAGATCCCATACCCGATTTTTGTAGTTCTTCAACAGATCATTCTTGGCATCATTTTTTTCTTTGACTTGGTTTATGATAAGCTCACTATCACCAAACACTTGTAAATTTCTGATGCCTTTCTTCTTTGCCCAGTGCAGTCCATGAATTAAGGCTTCATACTCAGCTGTGTTGTTTGAACAGGAAAACTGGAAACGGAAGGCTGAGTAATACCTTATACCTTGCAGTGAAATGAGCATAGCTCCTCCTCCTGCACCTTGTCTGCTCCTTGACCCATCAAAGAACAATTGCCATACTTCATTCTTGTCCTTATGATCTGGCTTGGTGATGCTGGGAAGAGGTTGATTCGCTTCATGTAAACAATAGACTCCCAGCTCAGATTCTTCTATTTCTTGATAGGGATCAAAAGCATGCACCTTCCTTGCCCATTCATCAAGAGTCAAATCTGGGATGCTTCCAACCTTGGTGTCAGCTTCATCAGTGCTTGGACAGTCTTCTTGATCAAACGCTGAGCAGTTGGCATTGATTTGGCTTGGAGTGTAAGGCTCAATGTGGAAGTTTGCAATAGGTTCAGACCTGATTGTAGCCTTAGTTCCATACCTTGTTTTGAACAGCATGTGTGACCAATCCGCCGAAAGATAGCCTCCAATTTTAGCAGTGAAGTCTCTTGATAAGCATAATGCAAAGAGTGGTGGTAGGTCTATGACCGACACATCTTGCAACACTACTACATTGGGACATGCGTGCAGTGTGAGGCTCAAACCTTTGATTACTCCAACCGTTGTCACTGCTGTCCCGTCTAATTGGACTACACCCTTGGAGACGACTTCATATTGAAGCCCTAACTGGTCAGCTATCTGTTTTGGCATTACTGAACTACTTGCCCCAGAGTCAATCATGCAATTATGCACTAGCTTATCTCCTATGATCAATGAAACATAAAATGGAGGGGGCTTCAACATTTTACCTTGCTGTCCTTCATGATTTCCTTCAGGCTGGGCAGCATTTGTGAGTACCTCCTCTTGCATTTGGACCTGTTGATTTGAAGTTGACCAGTCCTTCATGGCAGCTTGTAGCAAATCTCTTTGGCCTGGGATGGATAGTGATTGCCACATTGATATGTTGACATTTGTCTTCTTCATCTGGTCAATGATGTTGAATGGAGATGAAGTATCCCTCTGCTGTCCCTTGGCCTGCGCATTCATTCCTTGCATATGGGCAGCAGTAGCTGGCATTTGAGTAGGCCTAGGGGCCGTTTTAGGTGCTCCTTGTATGTTTGGGACTATAGTTTGTTTGCCAGCGGCTTGTGGAGTGGTAGAAGGTTGTGGATTACTTGAAGCCAATGGCTGTTCTTCACCCAAATTTCTCCTCTTTGACCTTGTGTTGGCTGCAACACTTTGAGAGGGTATTTGATTCATACCACAGAAATCTTCAGCTTGCCAATTGACAAGAGTAGTTTCGTTCGGAGATGCTCCTTGCTGAGGTGCTTCCTGCTGCTGATCTCCTTTGTGGCTGGACTCTTGCGACCCGCCAATGGTTTGCACCATTAGAGCCTGATTTAATGCACCGTTAAAGCACATTGATTGGTTATGTGGCTGACTGCACGGGAAACACCAATCATACTCTTGGGCCATGTTATTTTGGACTGGCACCAAAGCTCTGGATGCAGATGCAACATTGGGGTTGTAGGGCTGAAATGGTCTGTTGGCAGGAGGCCTTGCTTGATTCTGATTTGTAGCTGGATTGGGTGGTCTTTGAGGTTGATATGGTTGCCTATTTGGTTGAGCTTGAGGCTGATAGGAAGGTCTAAAACTTTGAGCTTGCTGTCTCTTGAGTGTGACCAGCTCATTACCTAAATTTTGTAATTGTTTCATAACTTCTTGAAGCTCATTTGGGGCATTTGGAGATGAAGTGGAAGCTTCATTTGAACTTTGATTTCTAGGAGTGGGAATAGGAGCTAAGACAGGTGCTTGACTAGTATTTGGGCTCTCCAAACTTGGGTTATAATGGCATTGGGGGCCTGGGAGCTAGCTTACCAGCTTGAATAAGACAGTTTTCAGCCCTAATGGCAATGCTATAAGAAGCAGGTAAGGTTGTGCCTCCCATAGATTGAATTAACATAGAAATATCAGAATTCAAAGCTTTAAGATAGTATAGAAAAGCACCTTCTGCTGTTGGCTTGACTGCCACTGGAATCCTATCCCAAGACCTTTGAAATCTAAAGTTGAAGTCAGTCAGCTGCTCATTGGGAGCTCTCTTGATAGTTGTCAATTGTTCTAGAAGAGACAAGTTGTCTCCCTTCTCTCCAAACTGCTCATGGAGAACTATGCATAACTGATTCCAATTCGTGATAGAACCAGCTTCAAGGCTTCTGAACCATTGCAATGCCTTCCCTTTGAACAATGATGCCAGCAGTTTGACAGCCACATCCATTTCGTTTATTTCATGGATTGCACAGACGTTAGCAATGTCCTTGACATGATCGCCAGGAGTGGTATGATTTTCTCCAGTAAAAAATGGAATGTTCTTCAATGCTGCAATTGGAACTGGATTCTGTGCATTGAGGGCAAGTGGGCTGCTGCCAGTGAAATTGACGAAGGGATTTAGTGGTTGCGCCATTCTGATTGGCCTGAGAACCCTTGTTGATGCGAGAAAAGGTCTACCAGGTGGAGGTGTAGACAAAGTTCTATTAGGTGGAGACGCAGATCTTTGAGCTCTTCTTCCCCTTCTTTCTCTGCCTGGAGATAGATGCAGATAAACAAATAATCCTTCCTCCCTAGTTCTTGACCTGGTCTGTATTCTTCTCATAAATTTGTCAGGCTTGGACTGCAGAAACCAGTGGATTATGCCTCTTTTGGAGTCGCCAGATGTGCGATTTTAAAGCTCCTTCAAAGCTGGAACTTACAACAAGTGCACATCAATCTTGTTGCAATGAAATTAAAGACCTCTAGTCCCACCGGGCGTGCCAGAACTGTTATCACCGAATCACAGCACCCCTGGATGTTGATCAGATTTCTAGTTTGATCACTCTAAGCATCCAGTGTGATTGGATAACATGGGTACTATCTCCAAGTTGTGGGACTTGCTACTTGAGATAGACCTCCAGAGAAAGCTGGTTCTTGCTCCTAAACTACCTGCCACAATCTACTCTAATGCAGGAGAAACTAGCTATTCTAACCTAAAATTCCAAGGGACCAGAGAGAGAGAATGCATAAAATGAAAGCCTACACTAAAGCGGTGATACACCAGAAAAGAGGGTGTGAGAGTAATCTCCAAATGTGTGAAATACAGAGGTGAAGTGCACACTAGAAGAGGTGATGACAGTTCACCATAATCCAGCAGAATGCATTCACAGCAATATTCCAAGCACACACAATAATAATGAATTCCTGCAAGAACATAATAAATAGACACAATATACATGTAGAAAGATTAAAGGGGTAAGAAGAATGCAAGGAAACATAGCAGGGGAAGATATATCCACAAACTGATATTTTATTGCTTCATGATATGCACAGTTCAATCTATTACAAGATAAGGGCCTAGATCACCATGCAAGGAATCCACTACAAGGGCCTGCAACACACTGGCTTCACAAAGCAATTTTGACAGAGCTTTGCTACCCAAAAACTCTCCCCCCTTTACAATAAGCCCAACACTCCAATTTATAGAAAAAATGAGAAGGAGAAGAGAAGGGAAAGTGGAAATCCCGAAATCTGTCCTTCAACCACCTGTAAGAGGCATTAAATTGAGTGGAATGGGTATACATTACTTGCAAAAGGCTCCCCATACTATCCCATGTGCTGCAGCAGAGAAAGAATGATGACCATGCCTCTTAAATGCACTCCCAGCTACCAAATAAAACACTGTTCTGAACCCGGCCACGTTTTCTTAAAAATATCAATCAATTTCTGATCAAATCCGGAATTTCTTGATTGCTGTGCATCGGGCTTGGAAACACAATTCCAGCAGTACCAATTTTGTGTGATTTCGTTGAGAAATGCAAAAGTTATGGCCTTCTGAGTGCAGGCAGCTATTTTGGGCCTGGCAGGCGTTTTCTGTCATTTGATGGGAAAGAGCATCTACTGACTGGAGCCGAACACATTTCCTTTATTTAAATATATCTATCCTCATTAAAATTAAGAAATCCAGTTTTTGTGGCGTAGAGGACGTCGTGCTCGTTCCAGAAAGTCCAATTTTATCAAAATCGGAGCTCGGAGTCAAAAGTTATGGCCGTTTGAAGTTCCACGGGTCAAATGTTGACTTTTCTCCTCTGCCTTCGGCCATTTCGGCTTTTCGCGTCCCGCGCGTCCCTTTGTCCCATTTGGTTTTGGTGCTGAAATTTCCCATTTCGGCCGATCCAGCCGGTTCGCGTACTTTTGGCCCGCGCGTCCCATTTGCTTTTGGACTGTCCGGGACAAATTCACCCGGTTCGGCCGGTTCGCGCCCTTTTGTCCCAACTGTCCCGGGACAAAAGTTCTTATTTCGGCCGGTTCACCCGGTTCGCGTACTTTTGACCCGCTTGTCCCAAAGGTGACCCTCTCAGCAGTTAGTCGATTTTTTCTCTGTCGAACCGGAATTTCGTGCCCGCCGCGTACTTTTGTCCCATTTGTCCCTGCTGCGTTTCGGACTGTTTGTGCTGATTTCACCCGGTTTGGCCGGTTCTCGCTTTTCTGTCCCAAACGTCCCAGAGGCGACCTTGAGCGGGACTTAGCCAATTTTCACGATTTTTCCTGGATCAACCTATTTGCCTTCTGCAACCCTTTTTTTTGCATTTTCTCAGAACTTACTCTCTTCCTCTTGGACAGGGGAGTTAGACAAATATGAGGGGACCCTAGAAACATGACTTTTTGCCCTGAATCAATATAATTGCTTGCATGTTATCAAAGTTACCTTGGGGGTGAATTTTGGATAACAAGTGTGTGTTGTGGTGTTTTTTTGCTCATGCATAGTACATTGGAGGTAGCGCTTAGGGAGATCCGCTCCAGTTCTAGCAGTGTTCCAAGTGCAAGCATTCAGGTTCAAGTTTTAAAGTAAAGATGCGCTGAGCCTCCACGTGTTCAAGGTCAGACATATGGCCTTGCCAAACAAAAGGGACTTACCCAAAACACAAAGAAATAAAGCAAAGCCATAGAAGGAACCATGTGTCTCTTCGGTGCTCTTTCAAGAGGTGAATCCAAAAGCGGTCCCCAAATATACGTCATCTCTCCACATGTCTCAGGTTAGGCAGAGTGTCTCCACCAACATGAGTGACTTAGGTAGAATAAAGAGGAGCTCATGGAAGTCACCATGTGTCAGTTCGGCACCATTTAAGGAGTAAAAGGAGGTGGAAAAATATTTAAAAATTCACAAGGATCCATGTAGATCTCACAGGGTAGACCCCAAACCTGAAGCACCTTCAGATGGTTATATCTTTCGATTGAAAGCTCAGATTTGAGTGGGAGGGGACATTTTTGAAATCTCTTAGTGCCAGCTTCTCACCCACCACCATTATGTTTTAGTCTGTCGTTTCGAGGCTGTCAAGTCCCCCACCTGCCACCATGATGAAGAATGGGCCTCCTTTCTTTCCCAGCAAGGAACAATGACGGGGGCATGGGTTCAGCAGAAAAGTCCCATCATTGTTACAAGCAGATTTCAACACTTTCTAGAGTGGTTAGAATAGGTGGATTTAATGCATTGCAAGGGTTGTTGAAGTAGGATTCGAATTTTCCCTCTCTCCTTCTCTTATTATTCTATATATTGTAAAGGAGGGGCATATTTTCAAAGGTTGGTCATCTCCTACCCCCCTCTCTCTTTCTTCCTTAGGGTAGAATGTGGAGTCTAAACCTCATCTCTTGGCTTTGTAATGGAATTTTCTTGCCTCTTTCCCAATGATGATGTACCTTGTGAAATTATAGAGCAATAAAATATGTTTTGTGATGCATTTTGTCCATCCTTGCTTATTTTATTTTCTCTTCTCACCTCTTATCATTACAGGGTATACAGTGCATACTTCTTATGTTCATTGTAGGTTTTGGGAGCCATGTTTAATGGGTTTGAAGTGGTGTTCTATGTGAAATTTATCTCTAGTCTATGGTGCATCTTGTCCACCCCTTTCCTTTGCTCACCTCTCTCCATTTCAGGTAGTTGAGATTGTGACCAACAACCTCCTTCTCTGGTGTATCTCTGTTTTAGTGTAGGATTTATTTTCATGCACTTTATCTCCCTGATCCCTTGGAAGGTTAGATTAGGATTAGATAGTTTTCCTGCATTATAATAGCTTGTGGCAGGTAGTTTAGGAGCAAGAAGCAACCTTCTCTGGAGGTCCATCTCAATTTCGCAAGTGCCACATCTTAAGAGATGGTCCAATGTTGTGCAATCACACCAGATTCCCCACTCACATCTAAAGCCATTCAGGGGGTTATGTGATTTTACACTAATAGGTTCTTCGGTGGCCTTCTCTGCACTTGAAGACTCTAGAACTGTATGGTCCTCCTTCGTCATGGATTCATCAATCAAATCAGGCCCTTCAAATGAAAGCAAAAATTCTTCAATAATGTTTTCTTCGTTAAGTGTCCTCAACTCTCATGAGCTGTCACACTAGAGAGTGGATATGTTTCTTGGACAAGGTTCAGGTTACTAAAGACAATAATTGAAACTTGATTGTTTCTGCATTCTTTGGTAGTGGAATTAGTTCATTCATGGATACATAGTTCATTCATCATTTGAGAAGTTTTTGGTGGGAAGTTTGAAATATAAATTTGATTATAATAAATCTTTGAGAACCTTTACAAATATTGAAAAACTCACATAATAGAATGCTTCAAAATAGCCAAAATATTCCTTCAACTAGAATGCGTGAATCAATGGAAGCCCAGAGATGCACGGTTTCACACATTATTCAAGCATTCAACATAAAGGATCGTGCCAAAGACTCAATTAAATGTTGAAAATCCCTTATTCATCACACCTAAGATACACTCATAGACTTATAAACAATCTTTATCAACATAGTGAAAGTAAAGTGATTTTAAATTGTTTATTTCATTACCAGATGAAATCTATTCTCATAATGAAATTTCTAATGCCACAATACTAGCACACGAATGAGATCTTATGTGATTCAAAGGGATTTCAACATAAGATTGCAATAGGAAGAAGAAAAAATATTTGAAAAAAAATTTGAAATACAAGCAGACATAATTATGCTCATGATCAACACAAATTTATTTGAGGTTCATTAGATTCATCAGTAGGGGAAAGTTTCTTGAACAATCTTAGAGCTTATCAATGGTTTTACACTTGCAACCATCTTGACGTGATTAAATCTAAAACAGAGGAGATAAACAAGTTTCTCAGATGGTCTCTCGGGAAAAATGGTTTCTCTCAAATTTTCTCAGAAAAGTTAACCCCTGACCATTTGCAAGATTGTTCTCATTACATTTATACAATTTTACTTGCTCAATCATCCAAATTTTCCCCCCCAAAAGAAGAATATTTGAGGAATCCTTTGTTTGTTACAAGTTTGTTCTAGAGAGTGATGTTTAACAGATTTACACCCAAAATTTTCCTAGTTAATAAATCATGAATTGATCACGTTTCTCAGTCCCTCAACTATAACTGGGATGCCATGTCATAACTTCTGATAGTATTCTTAATCATTCTTTTATTATGTCATGTAAGAAACACCCATTTTAATGATTCTCAGGTGGCTCCATATGGCTTGATCTGACAAACAATACTTTTCACCTTTGATAATACACCTTAAGAAATGAGTGCCCTTGCATGGATACCTACATTCGTGCCTCTCAGAAATGAGTTTCCTCACATGGATTATACCACATACCTATGCTGCGAGTCTGAGTTGGCAAAAGTGAAAAGAGGAGCCAGCGGAAGCCTCCACATGTCCCCTTGGCGTAACTTGAAAGGTGAAGTCCAGAGGTAAGTTACCAAATGAGCGTGGGCCCTCCACATGTTCAAAACCCAAGAGAGTTACACCAGTTTCTGAAAAGTCAGAGCATGGGAAGGTCTAGTAGAAGCTTCCACGTGTCTATTCGGCACAACTTCAAAGATGAATTTTAGAGGCAGGGCCTCAAACGAGTGTAGGCTCTCCACGTGTCCTAGGTCTGAAAAAGTTACACTAGACACTTGAAAATTCTAAGTGTAAAGAGGAGCGAGTGGAAGCCTCAACTTGTCTTCTTAGTGCAACTCCAAAAGTAAGACCTAGAGGCGTCAAAAATATTTGAGATGAAGCAGGCCTGGGGGCGTTTTTCACATTTTGTATCGCTTAAAGAAATTATGCATTTTTTAACAATTTGACCTGCCTCCCTGCTTTGACTTTTCAATGCTGACTCAAACATGTGACATCATTTTTTCCCCAGGAGAATCGCGGCTTATTTCATAACTTTTCTACTTTTAATAAAAAGGCCAAAATCTTCAAAATATCCGACGATCCATCTCTCCGCCTTTGACTTTTCAAACTGCCACGTGTCCTTTTATGGACCTTAGGCATTCCTTTTATATTTTTAATCCCTTCGCCATAATTCCTTAAAACACAAATTTGACCTGCCTTCCTGCAATGGGTCGACTTATGACATGTGTACATCTCTGGGTCAAAGTAAGAAAATTGCTCTTTGGGGTAAAAGTAAGAAAATTTCTCTTCAGGGTCAAAGTAATAAAATTTCTCTGCCGCTTTACATTGTTGAATAGCTTATTAGAAACTATTGGGTTTGCGAGACAAATTTGGTATTTTTTACAAATGTAAAAAAAGTGACAAGTTCACCAAATAGAGCCGTTATGCTGTATCCAATCAGAAAAGACCAAGTATCCATGGATGTCAGGAAAAAATATGACAGGGAAAACACGACTACAGAAAAATAAAAAAATAAAAAAGAATGGGGATACTCCAGCATTCACTCCCAAATTACAAACTAGTATGCATAGAAAGAAACTAGTAAACATTACCAGGCACGACATACCAAAGAAAATTATTTGACGACAAGAACCTGATAAAGATATTACCTTCACGCATCCATTACAGGGAGACATAATACTTCAAACCATGCAGACCGAGAAATTTTGAACAAATGGGGGGAGATTAAATTGAGCACCAACACTATCTATATATTATTTCTTGATGTTGTTGATGCGGCCATGAGGCTAAAGAGGTATTTTTCTTGTGTTTGCAGGAACATTATATCATACATCGAAAGGGGATAGGTGATCAACCACAAAAGAATGTTGGGTGTTTTGCAACATGACCAAATTTGAAAGCTTATGTCTAATGTTTATGTTGTGTTATTACATACACAATTAGGAGGTTTCTCATGGGGGTGACCCCACTTGTGTGGCCATTGGGTGTAATGTTTTTCCCTTTCTTTTAATTTGTGTGTGTTTTATTTTGTGTCATATGTATTTAATTATTGGGAAATTCTAATCACTTTATTAGCAATTATTAATGTGTCTTAATTAGCTAATCCTACTTAATTTGTTAACTAAAATAAGAATGTGAAAATTGGATAATTATGAGGGTAGCTGGTCCTTGAAATTTTGTGGATGTAAGCTATATTTGTGTTGGATTTTGTGTTGTGTACTCTTTACCAAATTCAAAATTCTGATTTTGATTTGGGAGGCTTGTGGGACAAACTTAGATTTTCCCATGCCTCTTAAATTCATCCAATAATTATGCCTATGGTATGGGGAATTAATTTTAGGATTATTTATTCATTTTAGAGAATAAAAAGGGTAAATTATTGCACTTTTTGACTCACCACAATTTTTTTTTCCTTGATAAGCATGGTGTGCAAGTTGGAGTGTTATGTGGGCATATCATAAGTCTTACATGTTCATTTATTGTCTTGGGCATAGTGTTTGACTTATGTGTTCGAATGCAGGAATGATGAAGTGACGTCCTACATAGATCCACCTCATCATCTTGACATTCCATTTCTATTTATTGATTGAATTTGCAGGATTTTGGGTTACTTGTTTTATTTTCTCTCTTGCACTTTTAGAATTGGGCACTTGTTGGAGATTGAAATTTGGATTGTGTTTGACTTGAAGGTGTTACAAGTTAGTTGTAGTGAATAATCTTGGAATATTGATAGAGAGGTAGGATCTCCACTTCTCTTCTTTTATGTTTTTAATTTTCATGTAAAAATTGTGCTTATTGAATATTGTATGAGTGTTTTAAATGTGGTATTTTTTGGTTGGGTAGTTTTCCTTAAGAAAGGTGTGGGAGATGTAAGTATGAGACCATTGGGGAGGGAAAAGGGAGATGTGAGGCATGCATTTTTGAGGGAGTGTGATTATTATTTCTACTTGTGGGGAGTGAAAAGAAAAACATGGAAATATTTTTGCATATTTGCAAGGGGAGAGATAAGGATGCATTTGAATGTTTTGTATTGTGTAAATGGAGGATTTTTGGTGGATCTCCTAATTCACTTGGGAGGAAAAAGGAGGTGGTTCCCATATTCCTTTCTCCTTTTGGATTAATTTCAAGCCTATGTGTTGTTAATAAGTTTTAAATATTGTTGAGAATGTCCATTTGAATGTGTTGTATGTTTTTGTGGAAGCCATTCTTTAAAAAAAATATATCAAATGTTTGTCAAGACTCCTCATTGTTCTTTGGTTGGAGCTCAGGGGCCAAAAGGAGGATGGATTCTCATCTTAATAGATTAAATTTTGGGCAAAGAACGTTGCCTATCCCCCTTTCTTTGTATTGTGATCCAAGTTTAAGAAGAATTGAATAATGCAAGATTGAAGCTATAAAGTTGGGAGAAGAACTTGAAATGAACACTTGTGGTTTGACTTTGTTGAAGAAAATTTATCTTGTAATTTGATCATATTATTATTCCCACTTAGAGTGGAAGATTGTAACTTTTGTATGTTTGAAAGAAAGTTTTGTAATATTTCATTTATTCCAATTTGTAGTGATTTAGTGAATGAAGAAATAACTTTAATTGTATACGTTGTTAGTAAGGACTAGTTTTATTGAAAGAAATGGATTAGACTTTATTGTATTGAACAAAAAATGTTATTGTAACTTGTATTTATCATATTTTTATTTATGGTTGAAAGGAGAAATTTCAAATTTTGTTCACTAAAATAAAATTTACATTTCATGTTTTTGAAAGTTGTATGATTTAATGGGAAAAAAACCATGCATTTGGAAATTCAAGTTATGAAACATAGATATGTTAACAATCTATCAACCATGAATGAAAGATAACTTAGTGAAAATTAATATTACATTAAATACCAACTTAAGTAGAAAAACAATTCAAAAATGCATTTATGGAAGGTTATCTTTTTGGGGAACATAACTGTCACCTTGTGCACAACAACAGTTTTAGAACCGCCGCCTAGCTTAGAGTGACGGTCGATGAACCAACCCCCAGCCAGGGCAGTGATCACATGGCCACCAGCCTGCGTAGGGCAACAGTTTAATCACTTTTTACATTTAAGTTAAATCTAATCTTAAAACCACAAAAAGGAAACTTCCATCAACTAGTAATTAATTAAATTTAATTGTTTAAGCCTCTCAATCCTTTTATAGAAACCCAAATGTATAAAATTCATAGATTTAATGAAATAGGATTTTTTCCCCATTTGTTGAACTAAAAAAAAAAAGGTTTACATTAAATAACAAAAATAGATCCATGGTGGTATCTCTACATTAAGTAATGAGAATCTTACAATAGTAAATCCTTTGCAACTAAAACCAGGAAAATGTTTCCATGGTTGCACTTTTTTCTCTCAGGGTTTCTCCTCCTCCTCTTCCTACACCTGCAAAACAAAAAATGAGCAAATGACATTTTTTTGGGGCAAATAGGAATAAAAGAAAATTCATAAGGATATTTAGGGAAACCTAAATCGAAGGGATAAGATAGGTTCAATCTAATGGCCCAAATAAAACCCTACCTCTCTTAAGTGGAAAGTTTTTTGTGGGAATGAAATGTAAATTAAAAAAATAAAGTGCATGGGTAATGGGGTGAACGGGGCCACTTAGTGGGTAGGCAAAATAATTAAACCTTTGTGTTAGAAAATAAAGGAAATTTTTAGCATGATGATTAATTAAACTTATGGAACTTGACAGATATATTGTTTTGAAGCATAAATATATTTTAGGAAGTAAATTACTAATTTAATTATGACTTTCACAAGCTTGTGTAGAAAGACTTTAACCAATAAATTTATTAATTGTTGAAATGTCTAACCTTGCAAACCCTTTTAAAATATATATATATATATATATATATATATATATATATATATATATATATATATATATATATATTGTTACCTTAAATTTGACTAGTAAATTATTATTTGTATTATGTTTTGAGAGTATAAATTTTTTGGCGTTACAGCGTGCATATCCTTCACCCTTGGATGGGCTGAAAAGGGTGCACAATGTTCCACTACAAGAATATCCTTCCTTAATCCTCCATCTATGGTTACATATATCTAACCTTTGTACCAGAGAAGACCATTTAACGTAAATCCATCAAACTTCCCCGGAAGGGGTGTCTGAGACTTGATCTTTTCTCTAACTGAAAGGTAAAAATTGTCATGTGGAAGCTGTTATAAGATCCTAATCCTCAACTGTGTACAAACTATTGTGGCCATAACTAAATGCCTCTGACAACTCAAGGCATCTGCAACCAAATTCTCCTTCCCTTTCACATGCTCTATCTCCATATCATACTCAAAAATAATCTCCATCCAATGCCACTAACGGGTGTTTAGATTGGGTTGTGTGAAGAGATGTCAAAGCTCAAGTGATATTTCGTTATAATGAACCTCCTGCCTAAAAGGGAATGTCTCCATCAAACCAAGGTATGCATAACTATTGCAAGCTCAAGATCATGAGTTGGATAATTAAGATCATAATCCTTGAGTTTGCGAGACTCAAAGGCTGCTTCATGGCCATCCTACATCAATACGGCTCCTAATCCTACCAAAGAAGCATTAGTGCATACGAAGAAATCTCCTTGTGGATATGGCACTACTAGAATGGGTGATGTCATAAGGAATTCCTTCAATATTCTAAAGGACTAATCACATCTATCTAACCAAATTCACTTCTTCCCTTTCTGCTAAAGGGAAGTGATGGGATGCGTAATACGAGAGAAATCTTGAACAAACCTCCTAAAATAACCTATCAATCCCATGAAACTACATACCTTGCTCACATTGGTAGGTGGTGGCCAATCCATGATAGCTCAAATCTTGGAAGGATCGAATGTGATTCCTTCCCTAGAAATAATGTGAACTAAATATTGAACCTTTGAGTGGAAAAATGCACACTTCTCCAGGTTCCCATATAGTTGCTACTCATGAAGACATTGCAGAACCTGACGAAGGTGCTCCTCATGCTCCTCACGTGTGCATGAGTATATCAAAATATCATCTAGAAACATGAGAAAATAATGGTCTAGGAATGTTCTAAATATCCTATTCATCAAACTCGTGAACACTGACGGGGCATTCGTTAGACCGAATGACACAACTGTGAACTCGTAGTGGCCATATCTCATATGGAAATATGTCTTGTGGATATCCTCCTCTACAATCTTCAACTGAAGATAACCACACTCAAGATATATCTTGGAAAACCTTTTATACCCCTAGATTTGATCAAACAAATCATCGATTCAAGGAAGGGGGTAACGATTACTTATCGTTACTTTGTTCAGTTGTCTATAGTCTACACACAAACATAAGGATATGTCCTTCTTCTTCACAAAAATCACAGGTACACCCCAAGGAGATACACTAGGATGGATTAGGCCTTTCTCAAGAAGGCTCTCTAACTACAACTTGAGCTCACACAACTCACGGGTGGTCATCTTATATGGTTCACATGAGATAGGCTTTGCTCTAGGAACCAAATCAATATGAAAGTCTATATCATGTGTGGGAGGTAGCCGTGGTAACTTTCCAAGAAAAATATCTAAAAACTCCCTCAAAATATGATTATCATCAAGTGAAGGTCCACTGGTCTCATCCTATCACCTAACTATGATAGCATAAAACTGACATCCATGTCGTGCACACTTCTTAAGTTGAATATAAGAAATATTACGAATAGAGATGGGTCTCCTTACTCCAGTTATCACCGAAACAACTCCCAAAATTTCTACACAAGATATAACTTTGTTGTAACAATAAACTCTAACTCCGTGTGCAGATAACCAATGTATTCCCAAGATAACTCCATAAGAATCCAAAGGAATGATACAAAGATCTAATGTAGTGGTGAAGGGTCCAAGGTCCACTACACACTCCTTAACTAAGGAGTCAACTGAGAGTTTGGCTCCAGAAGCCATCTCAACATTCCAACTAACACCCTGTTTAAATGCCACCAACCTGCATCGCTCTACTAATGATGGTGTAATAAATGAATTAGAAGATTAAGAATCAAACAATATAGAAGTAGTGATACCACCAATGCTACATGTAGTCTCTATCACTGTACCCTAATTCTCTTCCTGGCAGTTCTCGACCGCCGCATAAATTCGATAGCTATGTCTCCTATCACTGACTATAGGCTCTGAAATAGGTGCCTTACCATTGTTATTACAGTTCTCTGGGCACTCGCTCCTATGGTTTCTAAGTACCCAACATCCATAACTACTACTTGGTAACCTCCAATGAGATATGGCTCCAACAGGTACTCTAGTTGTCTATATTATGGATCATGATGATTTTTCCATGGACATCTATGGTCTCTGCTGATGAGCTCCTACTAACTGAGCTCTAGGTGCTCCCTTTGTCTTGATGGATTCTCTAGGAGGAGGCCCTATACTCCATCCTCTCTGAGTATCAAATCTTTTTGGGGGTCTAAATGGTGGACGAGTCTACTACTGCAGCTACTGAGGTGGATGAAGTGGTGGCTTGAAAGAAGATTGTGTGAAACCATGTTTTCCATAACAAGGAGTAGATGAACCCATCGACCTACTATCCTACATCTATTTAATATGTCTCCTCACTCTATCTCTATCCTGTTGTGTCTTCCCCATGGTTTCATCTGTAATGTAGGCCTTCTTAATGGCCTCAGCTAAAGTCTGTGGACACTATATCCATACTACACCTCCCAAATCCAAGTTGAGGCCCCTGATGAACTTGTGAATCCTAAGGTTCTCATCCTGCATGTAGTCTACATACTGAAGAAAGTCTAGAAATTGACTCTCATACTCTGCTACCATCATGGATGCCTAGTTTAGGTCATGAAACTCATCTATCCTCTGCTAGATGAACCTCCTGAATATGTATCTACTCTTGAGCTATTCCTTAAAGACCTTGGAAGTAACCATATCTGAGTCCATGTGGATCTTCTACTCCTCGATCTTCCTCCAAACACCCGCTCCATCCCTCAGATCATGAAGCATCACCCAATAATGTTAGAACTGGTAGAACTTGAAATGCTTGAACTGTAAATTAAAAGTGGAATGAACTTAGGAATCTGTAGGTGGAAAAAGGAGAAAATTATCCTTGCACAATAATGTTCTTGGAATGTTAAACATAACTAAGATGCAATTAAGGAAATGATGTGTTGTGGATATGCTAATCCTTGATCCCTTTTGTTGTGGTTGGGTCAATGCTAGTATTTGTTCATTGGGTAAAGTGTGGCATCGACATGTATATGGTGTTGTCATCTGTCTATGTGAGTAAATGACTTATGTAAGTGTCATATGCGTTTTTGAGTTTTCTTTACTTGGAGCCCTTGTGGCGTTGTGTAGTGAGCAATGTAAGTAAAAAAAAATTATCTTGGTATTTTTACTATTGTTTTTGTGCGTGTAAAATGTGGGCGTTACAAAATCAATACAACTACTCGAAATAAAATCAAAAGAGTAGGAAAAATGAAGTGGTATCCTTCATTTGGCATGAGAATGGTGTTGCAAATGTTACAATGCATGCATTCATTAGACTGAATGGCACAACTATGAACTCGTAGTGGCCATATCTTATATGGAAATATGTCTTGTGGATATCCGCCTCTACAATCTTCAACTGAGGATAACCAAACTCAAGATATATCTTGGAAAACCCTGTAGCCCCCTTCATTTGATCAAAGAAATCATCGATGCAAGGAATGGGGTAACAATTCATTATCGTTACTTTGTTCAGTTGTCTGTAGTCTACACACAAACACAAGGATACATCCTTCTTCTTCACAAAAATCATAGGTACACCCCAGTGAGATACACTATGATGGATTAGGCCTTTCTCAAGAAGGCCCTCTAACTACAAATTGATCTCACATAACTCACAGGTGGTCATCCTATATGGTGCACGTGAGATAGGCTCTACTCCAAGAACCAAATCAATATGAAAGTCTATCTCACGTGTGGGAGGTAACCATTGTAACTTTCCAAAAAAAATATCTGTAAAATCCCTCAAAATATGATTATCATCAAGTGAAGGTCCACTGGTCTCATCCTATCACCTAACTATGATAGCATACAACTGACATCCGTGTCATACACACCGCTTAAGCTACATATAAGAAATAGTACAAATAGCTCGATGGGTCTCCTTACTCCAGTTATCACCGAAACAACTCCCAAATTTTCTACACAAGATATAACCTTGTAACAATCAACTCTAACTCTGTGTGCAGATAACCAATGTATTCCCAAGATAACTCCATAAGAAGCCAAAGGAATGATACAAAGATCCAATGTAGTGGTGAAGGGTCCAAGGTCCACTACACACTCCTTAACTAAGGAGTCAATTGAGAGTTTGGCTCTAGAAGCCATCTCAACATTCCAACTAACGCCCTACCTGACTGCCACCAGCCTGCATCACTCTACTAATGATGGTGCAATAAATGAATCAGAAGATTCAGAATCAAACAATATAGAAGTAGTGATACCACCAATGCTACATGTAGTCTCTATCACTGTACCCTAATTCTGTTCCTGGTAGTTCTCAATCGCCACATAAATCTGATGGCTATGTCTCATATCACTGACTATAGGCTTTGAAATAGGTTTACCATTGTTATTACAGTTCTCTGGGAACTCTTTCCAAATCCATACTGCACCTCCCAAATCCAAGTTGAGGCCCGTGATGAACTTATGAATCCTAACCTTCTCATCTTGCATGTATTCTTGAAGATTGTTATTACAGTTCTCTGGGTACTCTTTCCAAATCCATACTGCACCTCCCAAATCCAAGTTGAGGCCCCTGATGAACTTATGAATCCTAACCTTCTCATCTTGCATGTATTCTTTTGAAGAAAGTCCAGAAACTGACTCTCATACTCCGCTACCATCATGGATGCCTAGTTTAGGTCATGAAACTCATCTATCCTCTACTAGATGAACCTCCTGAATATGTATCTACCTTTGAGCTATTCCTCAAAGAGCTCGGAAGTAACCATATCTGAGTCCACGTGGATCTTTCGCTCCTCAATCCTCCACCAAACACCTGTTCCATCCCTCAGATGATAAAGTGACACCCAGTAATGTTAGAACTATAAATTAAAAGTGGAATAAACTTAAGAATTTGTAGGTGGAAAAAGGAGAAAATTATCCTTGCACAATAATGTTCTTGGAATTTTAATCGTAACTAAGATGCAATTAAGCAAATGATGTGTTGTGGATATGCCAATCCTTGAGTTCTTTTGTTGTGTTTGGGTCATTGCTAGTATTCAGTCATTGGGGAAAGTGTGGCATCGACATGTATATGGTGTTGTCATGTGTTTATGTGAGTCAATGACTTATGTAAGTGTCATATGCATTTTTGAGTTTTCTTTACTTGGAGACCTTGTGGCGTTTTGTAGTGAGAAATGTAAGTAAAAAAAATTATCCTGGTATTTTTACTGTTGTTTTTGTGTGTGTAAAATGTTGGCGTTACAAAATCAATAAGACTACTCGAAATAAAATTAAAAGAGCAGGAAAAATGAAGTGGTATCCTTCATTTGGCATGAGAATGGTGTTACAAAGGTTACCATGCATGCAACACGGGCACACATAAACAAAAGAAACAAAACCAACAACTAAATAATATGTGCCTCCTAATCCTCAATCTTCTTATTCTCTTCTACATATAGAAAAAAACAACGGCAGTAGAAGATAATTTCAAAGACATTTAACCCGCTTCCTCTATAGATACAAACCCAAATCAACCAATTTGTACATAGTAAAATTAGGAGTTGTTAAGGCTACAGATTGCGTCCATGCGCAGGGCTGAATTAAACATGAATGGATTGATTTTAGATGGCTATTAGAAGAGATCATTTTGGAACGACTATCGTAAAATTCTATTTATTTAATTATGTCAGTGTGCAGGCCTGCACTTGCTGCCACCATCCAATTACTGCTAAATTTTCAGTGTTAACATGGGTTGGTCGTGGTTAACAACTAGAGATCATCAGTAAAGGTATTGTATTATTTAGCAAGGAAAATAGTAGACCTGAAAGGTTGCTAAGGATGTGATGCATTGTCAGATCTCCTCCCACACGACACTACCTGACATAGACCACCGTCCTCCACCAATATATTTTAAAATTTTATCTATGCCTCTTGATTCCCTTCACCCATGACTTTCACACACTTTTGTTTTAGATTTATTATTTTACTGTGCCTTATCCATAAATTTTATGTATTATACATTGTGGTAAACTTTGCCCTTATACAAATTTTAACCACTTATTATTTTTAACCATAATTATTTGGATATTTAAAAAACTTGGACTTATTTATAAATAAAATTTAGCTCTTACCCATTGTTATCCAAATAATTCTCCTAGTTATTTTGGATAACTTGTATCTTCATTCTGACTATGATGCTTTACATGTCAGGTCACGCACATGCAGGATTATTCATTTAGTATTTTGCATAGGATGTAGTCCTTCCGCACACTCCTCGTGCCTTGTAATTCATTTGTACGCCCCTCTACAGATGCCTTCCAAATCGGTTAAGTTTTGGGTCTTCCTATCATGTGTGCTTCTATAACTTGTCTTGGTTGCTAAGATATGATAATTTGTTACTATGGTTCAGTGACAACTATGCACGTGCATTTTCTCAGCTTTCTTCTCGTGCGCTTACATCTTGCCACGTGCCTCATTTCCTTGCTAGAATCTGTCAGTGTGCCCTCACACGACTTCTTTCTTCTCCCTTTGCATTCTACTCCCCATCCATTTCCCCCTTTCATTCCTTCCTCCCACGTGCTCCCTTTCTTCCCTTCTTCCTGCGTGTGCACCTTCCCTTTATTTCCCTTGCGCGTCCTTCTAGAGACATGCCTTAAAAAAATTTGTCACTACTCTTCCTCTTGTGCTCCCACGTACACCCTATTGTGTCGTGTTCCCTTCTTCAGTTGAACACCTGCACACCCTATTTCCATGGCTTCTGTAGGAATACCTTCCTCCTACAGCTGCACCTATGGTGCGCCTTCCCTCTGTTTCCATTTGGTGCCTCACGCCTGACTCAAGATCTTCAAAAGGCCATAACTTTCGATCCAGAGCTCTGATTTTCAGAAAATTGAACTGTTTCAGAACAGGCACATCATCCTCTACACCACAAAAAATGTATTTTTTTAATTTTGATGAGGGTAGATATATGAAAATTAAAGAAACATATCCATATCTAGTCAATTAAATATCCAGTCCCATCAAATGACAGAAATTCCTAGTAAATCGAAAACAGTTGCCTCCACCTAGAATGACATATCTTCTGCATTTCTCAATGAAATCACAAAAAAATAGTACCATTAGAATCATGGCTCCAAGACCAATGTAAAGAAATCAAGAAATTCAAGATTTGACAAGGAATTGATAGTGATTAAATTAATCATGGGATGACATTTCTTACTGTTGCAAATCATGGGATAACACGGTGAGCCTTTTACAAGCAACAGAACATCATTTCACTTCATTTACTACCTCTTGTAAGTGGTAAGAAGACAAATTTTAGGATTTTCATTTTTCCCTCTCTCTCTCTCCTCTCAAAATTCTATAAATTGGAGTGTTGGGCTCATTGTAACGGGAGATAGTTTTTAAGTAGAAAAAAACTATCAAACTTACTTTGTGAATTCAATGTGTTGTAGGCCCTGGTAGTGGACTCCTTGCATGGTGATCCAGGCTCTTATCTTGTAATAGATTGAACTCTGCATACTTACGAAGTGATAGATGCAAGTTTGTGGATGTATCTTCCCCTATTGTGTTTGTTTGCATTCCTCTTTCCCTTTCAATCTCATTTCTTATATATTTTGTCTATATTATGTTGTTGTAGGGATCCATTATCATTGTGTGTGCATGAAATATTGTTGTGAATGTAGTTGATAGATTGTGGAGAACTGTTATCGTCCCTTATAGTATGCATTTTACTCCTACTTTTCACACATTAAAAGACTATTCTCACTCTCCTTTTCTGGTGTATCACCACTTCAATGTAGGATTTTTTTTCATGCACTCTCTCTCCTTGGTCCCTTGGAAATTTTGATTAGGATAGATAGTTTTTCCTACATTAGAGTACATTGTGGCAAGTAGTTTAGGAGAAAGAACCAACTTTCTCTAGAGGTCTATCTGCAAGAAGCATGTCCCACAACTTGGAGATAGTACCCATGTTATCCAATCACACTATGAGCTCAAGAACACACACTTAAGTAAACCATAGGGTGTTGTCATTCAGAGATAACACTCATTTCATGGTTAGGGCTCACTAGTCACATCTTGGAATTTTATCACTACTCTCAATTCAATGTTGGGATTCATTACCAATTTGATGGGCCAATATTTTCAATCATTAAATTAATTTAAACCACTAAAAGATAATTAATTTAACCAAGGTCAATCCATGTAGGAGCTAGAGGTAGCATGTATGGTGTGTAGAGTTGTAGATATAAATGATCTATGTTTTGAATGGGATTTCAATATTAATGTTAGCCACTAAGATTGAGAAAACTAATATATAAAATATCTAAATATGTTGAAACCAAGGTCAATCAATAGCCATCAGACTATGGAGATTTGTGATTTTTATCTATATAGATCAAATTTAGATCTAAGAAAGGAATTATAGGTGAGATAAATATAGGATTGCTGATCTAAGGGAATAGAGAAGAAAAGATGACTCACTATCACAGATTTGATGATATGTTTGGTCATTTTATTCCATAGTAGAGTTAAGGGAGAATCAATCTTTAAATAGATGAAGGGAAGTTGTGAGGGAATCCAAGGGTCATCAGAGTTGCAAGCTATTTAAGATCTAAAGTCCAAATCATCACAATTTTGAGTTAGGAATTATATCTTGAGAATGGTTAGATCCAATTCACCAATAAGAGAGATGAGTAAATCCTTTATGATGTTCAATTAGCTATGACTCATTCTAGTCATGACAGATATATCAAGATAAGTTTCAAATATTTATCCTAACTATCACACATGTTTGTAGTCCAAGATAAATTTAACTTTTTCCAAGTGCTTCACTAAAAATGGCTTTAGCGTTTTGGATGTGACCAGTGGTAGGTGTTGAAAAATAGGTATTAAACTTAAAAATATAGATCTTTGCAAGCACTGGAAGGTTATCGGTTCCATTTTGGATGTGACCAACATGAACCTACGTGAGAGATAGGATTTTCCATTTTTTTTTTGCATGAGGATCTCAAAAATAGGTATTAAACTTAAAAATATAGATCTTTGCATTAGATTATGGAGAATTCCATTTAGGGTCATTACATTGGAAGCAAGTTATAATTTTTTATATCACTGTATATAGTTTTGGATTCTACATGATCTCATGACATTTTCTTACCTTGGTGAGTATATAAGCCTACTGATCCACATTGAAAATTTCTTATTTACATTATTATCTAATTTATAACTCAAGAGAACAAGATTTGGATCACTCTAAGTCATGTTTTGATTTAGCAAGTGAAATTAAAAAATCCTATCTATCACACAGTTTCACATTGGTCCTAACCAAAATGGAACCCACGACCCACCAGTGCTAATTTCAGCACCTACCACTACGCCAAAGCCATTTTTAGTGAAGCACTTGGAAAAGGTTAAATTTATCTTGGATTACGAATGTGCGTGATAGTTAGGGCTGAATGAAATTAAACACCCAGTATCTGACTCTACAAAAAAATATAGAGACTTTGCAATCACTCTTAGTGTAGTTTGAACATTTTGGATTCAATTTTGATGTCTAATTTGCCCCAAAATACTCTCAAAAATATTTTATCGATATAAATTACTCACACAAACACACCTAAAAACCAAAATAATTAAAATATTGGATATAAAATTAGGCTAAATAGACCTAATTATAAGTATGAACATGAGAAAAAAGTGAACGCGGCGGAAGGAAAAATGTTATGTCAATGAATGTCAAATTCCAGTAGGTTCACTTTTACATTTTTGGTATCCACTAGTATTGTTGGTAAATATGCAAAAAGCTTGAAAAAACAAAAAAAGGTGTTGCATGAGGTCCATCATATCCTAATATACTTTCTTTTCACATTTTTACATTACAACAAATAGATGGTCATAGAAAAAGGTAATGGTTTTGCTATGAGACCTTCATGGTATCCTCTACCTCATTCCCTAAGTCTACATGATGAACTAAGTCTAAAGTGGGTGGAGTCAAAAACAGAGAGGCCTATAACCTACTTTGATACCAAATAAGGGTTTTAACTCATATTTAGGATTTAGAGTTATCCCAATAAGATTCAAATCAACTTTTGTATTGAATCAAAAATGTTACAAATATATAGGAATGATATCTAACTCTTATAACCACTCCAAAAACCACTAGCACTCATTATGGAAGGATTTTCCAACAACCTATAAATCTTCCTAATTTCTCCCATGCAAATCTCTATATCACAACTCACAATATTCCATACATAATATATCTCACACTAATCTTACTAACCATACATTCTCATAAATATTATACGCATTCTCACTCGATATTTTAAACATATTCTTGTAAAAGAATATGAGTAATGTAATGGAGAAGAAATGAACTACATGCTTCCAATATAAAATTCTCTAAAAATGTTATCTATATATAAATATGTATCAAAAGTGTGTTAATATCTATAAAAATATAAAATTATTCAAAATTTATGAGAATCTTTCCACATATTTGGACTATCAAGAAGGGTTTGGACCAAACAACAATCTTGACCTAGAGTAGAGGGTTTTGATGACTATTTATATCTACATTATTTTATGTACTTATTTATAATGATTTTTATCCTTTATAAAATTGTTTTTGTGCCATATAGTAATCCTATACTATTTATGGATGACTATTTTATTTGGATGAATCCACCCTCTTTTGAGTGACATATGATGAAGCATAATTTGATTCTATGATTGGAAAGATAATATTTTTACACATGTAGGATAAGTGTTACAATTTGTGTTGGATCATGTAACGCCCCCATTTTACACACACAAATATAATAGTAAAAATATAGAATAATTTTTTTTGTTTTACATTGCTTACTACACAACACCACAAGGGCTCCAAGTAGAGAAACTCAACAACATATAAGACACTTACATAAGTCATCGACTCACATAGACACATGACAACACCATATACATGTCAATGCCACACTTTCCCAAATGAACGAATGTTAGTAACGACCCAACCATAAGAAAGGGACCTAAGGATTGGAAAACCCACAACACATCATTACCATTATTACATATTATATACGATTAAAATTCCAAAAAAACTATTATGTAAGGATAATTTTCTCCTTTTTCCACCTACAGATTCCTAAGTTCATTCCACTTTTAATTTACAGTTCAAGCATTTCAAGTTCTACTAGTTCTAACATTATTGGGTGCTGCTTCATGATCTGAGGGATGGAGCGGGTGTTTGGAGGAAGATCGAGGAGCAGAAGATCCACATGGACTCAGATATGGTTACTTCCGAGGTCTTTAAGGAATAGCTCAAGAGTAGATACATATTCAGGAGGTTCATCTAGCACAGGATAGATGAGTTTCATGACCTAAACTAGGCATCCGTGGATGGTAGCAGAGTATGAGAGTCAATTTCTAGACTTTCTTCAGTATGCAGACTACATGCAGGATGAGAAGGTTAGGATTCACAAGTTCATCAAGGGCCTCAACTTGGATTTGGGAGGTGTAGTATGGATACAATGTCCACAGACTTTAGCTGAGGCCATTAAGAAGGCCTACATTACAGATGAAACCATGGGGAAGACACAACAGGATAGAGATAGAGTGAGGAGACATATTAAATAGATGTAGGATAGTAGGTCGATGGGTTCATCTACTCCTCGTTGTGTAAAACATGGTTTCACACAATCTTCTTTCAAGCCACCACTTCATCCACCTCAGTAGCTGCAGTAGTAGACTCATCCACCATTTAGACCCCAAAAAAGATTTGATACTCAGAGAGGATGGAGTATAGGGGCCTCCTCCTAGAGGATCCATCAAGACAAAGGGAGCACCTAGAGCTCAGTCAGTAGGAGCTCATCAGCAGTGACCATAGATGTCCATGGAAAAATCATCATGATCCATAATATAGACCACTAGAGTACCTGTTGGATTCATATCTCATTAGAGGGTACCAAGTAGTAGTTATGGATGTTGGGTACTTAGAAACCATAGGAGCGAGTGCCCAGAGAACCATAATAACAATGGTAAGGCAACCTATTTCAGAGCCTATAGTCAGTGATATGAGACATAGCTATCGAATTTATGCAAGCGGTTGAGAACTGCCAGGAAGAGAATTAGGGTACAGTGATAGAGACTACATGTAGCATTGGTGGTATCACTACTTCTATATTGTTTGATTCTTAATCTTCCAATTCATTTATTACACCATCATTAGTAGAGCGATGCAGGTTGGTGGCATTTAAACAGGGTGTTCTAGTTGGAATGTTGAGATGGCTTCTGGAGCCAAACTCTCAGTTGACTCCTTAGTTAAGGAGTGTGTAGTGGACCTTGGACCCTTCACCACTACATTAGATCTTTGTATCATTCCTTTGGATTCTTATGGAGTTATCTTGGGAATACATTGGTTCATCTACACACAGAGTTAGATTTTATTGTTACAACAAAGTTTTATCTTGTGTAGAAATTTTGGGAGTTGTTTCGGTGATAACTGGAGTAAGGAGACCCATCTCTATTTGTAATATTTCTTATATTCAACTTAAGCAGTGTGCACGACATGGATGTCAGTTTTTATGCTATCATAGATAGGTGATAGGATGAGACCAGTGGACCACCTTACACTTGATGATAATCATATTTTGAGGGAGTTTTTAGATATTTTTCTTGGAAAGTTACCACGGTTACCTCCCACACATGATATAGACTTTCATATTGATTTGGTTCCTAGAGCAGAGCCTATCTCATGTGAACCATATAAGATGACCACCCATGAGTTGTGTGAGCTCAAGTTGTAGTTAGAGAGCCTTCTTGAGAAAGGCCTAATCCATCCTAGTGTACCTCCTTGGGGTGTACCTGTGATTTTTGTGAAGAAGAAGAACGTATCCTTATGTTTGTGTGTAGACTACAGACAACTGAACAAAGTAATGATAAGTAATCATTACCCCCTTCCTTGAATCAATGATTTGTTTGATCAAATGAAGGGGAGATAAAAGGTTTTCCAAGATATATCTTCAATGTGGTTATCTTCAGTTGAAGATTGTAGAGGAGGATATCCACAAGACATATTTCCATATGAGATATGGCCACTACGAGTTCACAGTTGTGTCATTCGGGGGGGGGGGGGGTCTAAACGAATGCCCCGTTAGTGTTCACCGAGTTTGATGCGGCCAATAGGATATTTAGAACATTCCTAGACCATTATTTTCTCATGTCTCTAGATGATATTTTGATATACTCATGCACATGTGAGGAGCATGAGGAGCACCTTCGTCAAGTTCTGCAATGTCTTCATGAGTAGTAACTACATGGGAACCTGGAGAAGTGTGCATTTTTCCACTCAAAGGTTCAATATTTAGTTCACATTATTTCTAGGGAAGGAATCACATTCGATCCTTCCAAGATTTGAGCTATCATGGATTGGCCACCACCTACCAATGTGAGCAAGGTATGTAGTTTCATGGGATTGATGGGTTATTTTAGGAGGTTTGTTCAAGATTTCTCTCGTATTACGCATCCCATCACTTCCCTTTAGCAGAAAGGGAAGAAGTGAATTTGGTTAGATAGATGTGAGTAGTCCTTCAGAATATTGAAGGAATTCCTTATGACATCACCCATTCAAGTAGTGTACATATCCACAAGGATATTTCTGCGTATGCACTAATGCTTCTTTGGCAGGATTACGAGCCGTATTGATGTAGGATGGCCATGAAGCAGCCTTTGAGTCTCGCAAACTCAAGGATTATGATCTTAATTATCCAACTCATGATCTTGAGATTGCAATAGTTATGCATACCTTGGTTTGATGGAGACATTCCCTTTTAGGCAGGAGGTTCATTATAAGGAAATATCACTTGAGCTTTGACATCTCTTCACACAACCCAATCTAAACACCCGTCAGTGGCATTGGATGGACATTATTTCTGAGTATGATATGGAGATAGAACATGTGAAAGGGAAGGAGAATGTGGTTGCAGATGCCTTGAGTTGTAGAGGCATTTAGTTATGGCCACAATAGTTTGTACAGAGTTGAGGACTAGGATCTTATAACAGCTTCCACATGACAACTTTTACCTTTCAGTTAGAGAAAAGATCAAGTCTCAGACACCCCTTCCGGGGAAGTTTGATGGATTTGCATTAAATGGTCTTCTCTGGTACAAAGGTTAGATATATGTAACCATAGATGGAGGATTAAGGAAGGATATTCTTGTAGTGGAACATTGTGCACCCTATTCAGCCCATCCAAGGGTGAAGGATATGCACGCTATAACACCAAAAAATTTCTACTCTCAAAACATAATAGAAATAATAATTTACTAGTCAAATTTAAGGTAACAATATATATATATATATATATATATATATATTTAAAAAGGGTTCGCAAGGTTAGACATTTCAACAATTAATAAATTTATTGGTTAAAGTCTTTCTACACAAGCTTGTGAAAGTCATAATTAAATTAGTAATTTACTTCCTAAAATATATTTATGGTTCAAAACAATATATTTGTCAAGTTCCATAAGTTTAATTAATCATCATGCTAAAAATTTCCTTTATTTTCTAACACAAAGGTTTAATTATTTTGCCTACCCACTAAGTGGCCCCATTCACCCCATTACCCATGCACTTTATTTTTTTAATTTAAATTTCATTCCCACAAAAAACTTTCCACTTAAGAGAGGTAGGGTTTAATTTGGGCCATTAGATTGAACCTATCTTATCCCTTAGATTTAGGTTTCCCTAAATATCCTTATGAATTTCCTTTTATTCCTATTTGCCCCAAAAAAATGCCATTTGCTCATTTTTTGTTTTGCAGGTGTAGGAAGAGGAGGAGGAGAAACCCTGAGAGAAAAAAGTGCAACCATGGAAACATTTTCCTGGTTTTATTTGCAAAGGATTTACTATTGTAAGATTCTCATTACTTAATGTAGAGATCCCACCATGGATCTATTTTTGTTATTTAATGTAAACCCTTTTTTTTTAGTTCAACAAATGGGGAAAAAATCCTATTTCATTAAATCTATGAATTTTACACATTTGGGTGTCTATAAAAGGATTGAGAGGCTTAAACAATTAAATTTAATTAATTACTAGTTGATGGAAGTTTCCTTTTTGTGGTTTTAAGATTAGATTTAACTTAAATGTAAAAAGTGATTAAACTGCTGCCCTACGCAGGCTGGTGGTCATGTGATCGCTGCCCTGGCTGGGGGTTGGTTCATCAACCGTCGCTCTAAGCTAGGCGGCGGTTCTAAAACTGTTGCTATGCACAAGGTGACATTTATGTTCCCCAAAAAGATAACCTTCCATAAATGCATTTTTGAATTGTTTTTCTACTTAAGTTGGTATTTAATGTAATATTAATTTTCACTAAGTTATCTTTCATTCATGGTTGATAGATTGTTAACATATCTAAGTTTCATAACTTGAATTTCCAAATGCATGGTTTTTTTCCCATTAAATCATACAACTTTCAAAAACATGAAATGTAAATTTTATTTTAGTGAACAAAATTTGAAATTTCTCCTTTCAACCATAAATAAAAATATGATAAATACAAGTTACAATAACATTTTTTGTTCAATACAATAAAGTCTAATCCATTTCTTTCAATAAAACTAGTCCTTACTAACAACGTATACAATTAAAGTTATTTCTTCATTCACTAAATCACTACAAATTGGAATAAATGAAATATTACAAAACTTTCTTTCAAGCATACAAAAGTTACAATCTTCCACTCTAAGTGGGAATAATAATATGATCAAATTACAAGATAAGTTTTCTTCAACAAAGTCAAAACACAAGTGTTCATTTCAAGTTCTTCTCCCAACTTTATAGCTTCAATCTTGCATTATTCAATTCTTCTTAAACTTGGATCACAATACAAAGAAAGGGGGATAGGCAACGTTCTTTGCCCAAAATTTAATCTATTAAGATGAGAATCCATCCTCCTTTTGGCCCCTGAGCTCCAACCAAAGAACAATGAGGAGTCTTGACAAACATTTGATATTTTTTTTTTAAAGAATGGCTTCCACAAAAACATACAATCCACAAAACATACAACACATTCAAATGGACATTCTCAACAATATTTAAAACTTATTAACAACACATAGGCTTGAAATTAATCCAAAAGGAGAAAGGAATATGGGAACCACCTCCTTTTTCCTCCCAAGTGAATTAGGAGATCCACCAAAAAGCCTCCATTTACACAATACAAAACATTCAAATGCATCCTTATCTCTCCCCTTGCAAATATGCAAAAATATTTCCATGTTTTTCTTTTCACTCCCCACAAGTAGAAATAATAATCACACTCCCTCAAAAATGCATGCCTCACATCTCCCTTTTCCCTCCCCAATGGTCTCATACTTACATCTCCCACACCTTTCTTAAGGAAAACTACCCAACCAAAAAATACCACATTTAAAACACTCATACAATATTCAATAAGCACAATTCTTACATGAAAATTAAAAACATAAAAGAAGAGAAGTGGAGATCCTACCTCTCTATCAAGCTTCCAAGATTATTCACTACAACTAACTTGTAACACCTTCAAGTCAAACACAATCCAAATTGCAATCTCCAACAAGTGCCCAATTCTGAAAGTGCAAGAGAGAAAATAAAACAAGTAACCCAAAATCCTGCAAATTCAATCAATAAATAGAAATGGAATGTCAAGATGATGAGGTGGATCTATGTAGGACGTCACTTCATCATTCCTGCATTCAAACACATAAGTCAAACACTATGCCCAAGACAATAAATGAACATGTAAGACTTATGATATGCCCACATAACACTCCAACTTGCACACCATGCTTATCAAGGAAAAAAAAATTGTGGTGAGTCAGAAAGTGCAATAATTTACCCTTTTTATTCTCCAAAATGAATAAATAATCCTAAAATTAATTCCCCATACCATAGGCATAATTATTGGATGAATTTAAGAGGCATGGGAAAATCTAAGTTTGTCCCACAAGCCTCCCAAATCAAAATCAGAATTTTGAATTTGGTAAAGAGTACACAACACAAAATCCAACACAAATATAGCTTACATCCACAAAATTTCAAGGACCAGCTACCCTCATAATTATCCAATTTTCACATTCTTATTTTAGTTAACAAATTAAGTAGGATTAGCTAATTAAGACACATTAATAATTGCTAATAAAGTGATTAGAATTTCCCAATAATTAAATACATATAACACAAAATAAAACACACACAAATTAAAAGAAAGGGAAAAACATTACACCCAATGGCCACACATGTGGGGTCACCCCCATGAGAAACCTCCTAACTGTGTATGTAATAACACAACATAAACATTAGACACAAGCTTTCAAATTTGGTCATGTTGCAAAACACCCAACATTCTTTTGTGGTTGATCACCTATCCCCTTTCGATGTATGATATAATGTTCCTACAAACACAAGAAAAATACCTCTTTAGCCTCATGGCCGCATTAACAACATCAAGAAATAATATATACATAGTGTTGGTGCTCAATTTAATCTCACCCCATTTGTTCAAAATTTCTCGGTCTGCATGGTTTGAAGTATTATGTCTCCCTGTAATGGATGCGTGAAGGTAATATCTTTATCAGGTTCTTGTCGTCAAATAATTTTCTATGGTATGTCGTGCCTGGTAATGTTTACTAGTTTCTTTCTATGCATACTAGTTTGTAATTTGGGAGTGAATGCTGGAGTATCCCCATTCTTTTTTATTTTTTTATTTTTCTGTAGTCGTGTTTTCCCTGTCAAATTTTTTCCCGACATCCATGGATACTTGGTCTTTTCTGATTGGATACAGCATAACGGCTCTATTTGGTGAACTTGTCACTTTTGTTACATTTGTAAAAAATACCAAATTTGTCTCGCAAACCCGATAGTTTCTAATAAGCTATTCAACAATGTAAAGCGGCAGAGAAATTTTATTACTTTGACCCCGAAGAGAAATTTTCTTACTTTTACCCCAAAGAGCAATTTTCTTACTTTGACCCAGAGATGTACACATGTCATAAGTCGAGCCATTGCAGGAAGGCGGGTCAAATTTGTGTTTTAAGGAATTATGGCGAAAGGATTAAAAATATAAAAGGAATGCCTAAGGTCCATAAAAGGACACGTGGCAGTTTGAAAAGTCAAAGGCGGAGAGATGGATCGTCGGAGCATTTTGAAGATTTTGGCCTTTTTATGAAAAGTAGAAAAGTTATGAAATAAGCCGCGATTCTGCTGGGGAAAAAATGATGTCACATGTTTGAGTCAGCATTGAAAAGTCAAAGCAGGGAGGCAGGTCAAATTGTCAAAAAATGCATAATTTCTTTAAGCGATACAAAATGTGAAAAACACCCCCAGGCCTGCTTCATCTCAAATATTTTTGACGCCTCTAGGTCTTACTTTTGGAGTTGCACTAAGAAGACAAGTTGAGGCTTCCACTCGCTCCTCTTTACACTTAGAATTTTCAAGTGTCTGGTGTAACTTTTTCAGACCTAGGACACGTGGAGAGCCTACACTCGTTTGAGGTCCTGCCTCTAAAATTCATCTTTGAAGTTGTGCCGAATAGACACGTGGAATTTTCTTCTACTAGACCTTCCCATGCTCTGACTTTTCAGAAACTGGTGTAACTCTCTTGGGTTTTGAACATGTGGAGGGCCCATGCTCATTTGGTAACTTACCTCTGGACTTCACCTTTGCAGTTACGCCAAGGGGACATGTGGAGGCTTCCGCTGGCTCCTCTTTTCACTTGGCCAACTCAGACTCACAGCACAGGTATGTGGTATAATCCATGTGAGGAAACTCATTTCTGAGAGGCACGAATGTAGGTATCCATGCAAGGGCACTCATTTCTTAAGGTTTATTATCAAAGGTGAAAAGGATTGTTTGTCAGATCAAGCCATATGGAGCCAACTGAGAATCATTAAAATGGGTGTTTCTTACATGACATAATAAAAGAATGATTAAGAAGGACTATCAAAAATTATGACATGGCATCCCAGTTATAGTTGAGGGTCTGAGAAACGTGATCAATTCATGATTTATTAACTAGGAAAATTTTGGGTGTAAATCTGTTAAACATCACTCTCTAGAACAAACTTGTAACAAACAAAGGATTCCTCAAATATTCTTCTTTTGGGGGGAAAAATTTGGATGATTGAGCAAGTAAAATTGTATAAATGCAATGAGAACAATCTTGCAAATGGTCAGGGGTTAACTTTTCTGAGAAAATTTGAGAGAAACCATTTTTCCCGAGAGACCATCTGAGAAACTTGTTATCTCCTCTGTTTTAGATTTAATCACGTCAAGATGGTTGCAAGTGTACAACCATTGATAAGCTCTAAGATTGTTCAAGAAACTTTCCCCTACTGATGAATCTAATGAACCTCAAATAAATTTGTGTTGATCATGAGCATAATTATGTCTGCTTGTATTTCAGATTTTTTTTCAAATATTTTTTCTTCTTCCTATTGCAATCTTATGTTGAAATCCCTTTGAATCACACAAGATCTCATTCCTGTGCTAGTATTGTGGCATTAGAAATTTCATTATGAGAATAGATTTCATCTGGTAATGAAATAAACAATTTAAAATCACTTTACTTTCACTATGTTGATAAATATTGTTTATAAGTCTATGAGTGTATCTTAGGTGTGATGAATAAGGGATTTTCAACATTTAATTGAGTCTTTAGCATGAGCCTTTATGTTGAATGCTTGAATAATGTGTGAAACCGTGCATCTCTGGGCTTCCATTGATTCACGCATTCTAGTTGAAGGAATATTTTGGCTATTTTGAAGCATTCTATTATGTGAGTTTTTCAATATTTGTAAAGGTTCTCAAAGATTTAGTATAAATCAAATTTATATTTCAAACTTCCCACCAAAAACTTCTCAAATGATGAATGAACTATGTATCCATGAATGAACTAATTCCACTACCAAAGAATACAGAAACAATCAAGTTTCAATTATTGTCTTTAGTAACCTGAAACCTTGTCCAAGAAAACATATCCACTCTCTAGTGTGACAGCTCATGAGAGTTGAGGACACTTAACGAAGAAAACATTATTGAAGATTTTTTGCTTTCATTTGAAGGGCCTGATTTGATTGATGAATCCATGACGGAGGAGGACCATACAGTTCTAGAGGCTTCAAGTGCAGAGAAGGCCACCGAATAACCTATTAGTGTAAAATCACATAACCCCCTGAATGGCTTCAGATGTGAGTGGGGAATCTCGTGTGATTGCACAACATTTGACCATCTCTTAAGATGTGGCACTTGCGAAATTGAGATGGACCTCCAGAGAAGGTTGCTTCTTGCTCCTAAACTACCTGCCACAAGCTATTATAATGCAGGAAAACTATCTAATCCTAATCTAACCTTCCAAGGGATCAGGGAGATAAAGTGCATGAAAATAAATCCTACACTAAAAGACAGAGATACACCAGAGAAGGAGGTTGTTGGTCACAATCTCAACTACCTGAAATGGAGAGAGGTGAGCAAAGGAAAGGGTGGATAAGATGCACCATAGACTAGAGATAAATTTCACATAGAACACCACTTCAAACCCATTAAACATGGCTCCCAAAACCTACAATGAACATAAGAAGTATGCACTGTATACCCTGCAATGATAAGAGGTGAGAAGAGAAAATAAAATAAGCAAGGATGGACAAAATGCATCACGAAACATATTTTATTGCTCTATAATTTCACAATGGTACATCATCATTGGGGTAAGAGGCAAGAAAATGTCATTACAATTTCCAAGAGATGAGGTTTAGACTCTCATTCTACCCTAAGGAAGAAAGAGAGAGGGGGGCAGGAGATGACCAACCTTTGAAAATATGCCCCTCCTTTACAATATATAGAATAATAAGAGAAGGAGAGAGGGAAAATTCAAATCCTACTTCAACAAGATCCTTGCAATGCATTAAATCCACCTACTCTAACTTTCACTCTTGAAGTTAGTGTTGAAATTGGACACTTGTAACAATGTCCATGGGCCTTTTCTGTTGAACCCATGCCCCCGTGGCATAATTCCCTTAGTTTGGTGAAGCAAACATCAGACCCATTCTTCATCATGGATGGCATGCTCATTTTGAATCCCTCGAAAAGATATTCTGAAACATGAAGTTGTCCCGAGGTGAGAATGTGGCACCTTCTGTGGCTTTTCAAAAATTTCTTTGAGTTTTCAAATTCTGACTTTCAATCAAAAGCTATGTACCATGTGAAGGGATAGCTTAGGTTAGGGAACTACCTCTTTTGTAGATCTACTTTGATCCTTGTGAATGTTGCTAAAAGTACGTGGAGGGGTATGTTTACTGTTTAACTGGTGCGAACTGGCCATGGTGGCTTCCACGATCCTCTGTTATCCAAAAAGTCACCCCTGTTGGTGGAGACATTTTGCCTAACATGAGACATGTGGAGATTATTCAGTCCCAAGGGGAGATTTTGGATTCACCTCTTGAAAGAGCACGAAAGACATGTTTTTGGGGCCTTCTATGGCTTCTGCTCTATTTCTCTCTGTGTCTTTGGGAAAGGCCCAACAGGTTTTGGAAAAGGGAAGAAATGTAAACCTTGAACAAGTGGGACTGTTTTGAGGCATATTCAGGTCTGAATGGGCTCGGGTTTTACCGGGAGTTCGTGTCGGACTGAGGTTCGTGGTAGGCCAAGCGCATGGGACTTTTCCAAAAAATGGATTTTCTCCCTTTTGATTCTGAAGTCCTGAGTCCAAGTGGTCATTTGGGACAGTTGGGAACACCTTTGAAACGCGGTGGGACGCATGAACGTGGAGGCTCCACCGACCCTCTTACTTAGGGGGGAAAATTGGCTTTGTCTTGTTTCGAACGGTCTGGGACATCCTCTAGCCACAAGTACACGCAGATGCGGATTGGCTTGTTTAGGGAACCACCTTTGTCCATTGACCCTTGAAGGTGGTTCAGATGAGATATTTGGCACCAGGCCATCTAGCCTTAGACAGTTCCATCTACAAAAGTACACGGAGGACGTGAAAAGCCGAAAGAGCCGCCAACGAAGTCATAATCTCGCCACGTGTCTTCACCTCATCAGCCTGGTGGGAAAATTTTGAAAAATTTTTCAAAGGAAATTCAAACAAAAGGGAAATGGTCAGGAAGGGCCCACATCTAATGAAATCATGCCATGTGGCAATTGAGTGGCGGAGCGTGGGGAAGAAATGGGAAAAATTTCCCAAAGTGAAAAATACCAAATTTTCAAAGGACAAAGTGCGCCACTCAGGCCCGAGCCAATAAAATAGTGCCACGTGTCCAAGTGGCAAGAAATTAAGGAAGGGCCCGAAAGAAATTTTCAAAGGATGAGCCCACGGATGAATCAGAGCCTGACACGTGTCATCCAAGTGACAGAGCGTGAAAAAAAATTCAAATATTTTCCCGCTAATCCGTTTTGGCCTATTTTTCACATAATCTTTAGATCGCCATAAGTTTCGATCCAAAGCTCAGATTTTCACGTTCTTTATATCAATGGAAAGCTGGTGAAATTCTCCATACATGATTCCTAGGTCAATCTTGGATTTTGGTTCAGTTTGGAGAGATAAAATAAAGAAAGGAGTATTTGGCCTCATGATAATGGCCAGAAATGACGTTTCAACAACCAACTTGGGTAAATGCTCCTGTCAAAATACAGTTTGGCATTTTTGCTAGGGTGTCTCGCCTACCGCCCCTAATGAGATGAATTAAATGCAACCTAGAAGCAGTTGGGGTAGATTTGGATTTCCTCTCTCTGGCTCCCTCTCTCATTCTTCCTATAAATTATAAGGAGGGGCTTCTTTCTAAGGGGAACATTCTTGTTTTTTCCCCTCCCTTCTTCTCTTTGGCAGGCAAATTTGTGGAGTTCAAACCTCCCATTTAAAACTGTAATGCAACCTTGCCTCTTGGCATTTTGTAGTGTACTGTATCGATCCTTGGAGTAAGTAATGCATGTCTGTGGATGATTCTCAACCCTCTTTGTGTTCATTTGCATCCTCCTGATCTTTCATTGCAAATTTTGTTATTTGTGCATGATCTTGCATCACATTTGAATGGTTTGTGTTTATTGGTAAGATAGGTGTTCTTCATTCCTTGGTGCGTCACCTCTATTAGCTTAGGTTTATTTTTATGCATCTTCTTACCCTGTCTCCTTGGCAAGTTAGATTAGGTTTTGAGTAAACCCTCTACATTTTTCGTGTGCATCTGAATAGAGGAATAGGAACCAACCTTCTCTAGAGATTCCTTTCTCATTTTTAGCAAGTCCCACACTTGGAGAAAGGATTCCATGTTGTGCAATCACACTGGATGCTAGTATGATCAAACTAGAAATCTGATCAACATCCAGGGGTGCTGTGATTCCGCACTAACAGTTTTGGTACACCCGGTGGGACATTAGAGGTCTTCACCTTCATTACAACAAGATCTATGTGCACTTGTTCCACATTCCAACTTTGAAGGAGCTTTGAAATTACACATCTGGTGACTCCAAAAGAGGCATAATTCACTGGTTTCAGCAGTCCAAGCCTGGAAAATTTATGAGAAGAATACAGACCAGGTCAAGAACTAGGGAGGAAGGATTGTTTGTTTATTTGCACCTATCTCTAGGCAGAGAAAGAAGGGGAAGAAGAGCTCAAAAATCACCATCTCCACCGAATAGAACTCTCTCTACACCTCCACCTGGTAGACCTTTTGTCCAATCAACAAGGGTTCTCAGGCCAATCAGAATGGCGCAACCACCAAATCCCTTTGTCAATTTCACTGGCAGTAGCCCACTTGCCCTCAACGCACAGAATCCAGTTCCAATTGCAGCATTGAAGAACATTCCATTTTTCACTGGAGAAAATCATACCACTCCTGGTGATCATGTCAAAGACATTGCTAACGTCTGTGCAATCCATGAGATAAATGAAATGGATGTGGCTGTCAAATTGCTGGCATCTTCGTTCAAAGGGAAGGCATTGCAATGGTTTACGAGCCTTGGAGCTGGTTCTATCACAAATTGGAATCAGTTATGCATAGTTCTCTATGAGCAGTTTGGGGAAAAGGGAGACAATTTGTCTCTACTAGAACAATTGACAACTATCAAGAGATCTCCCAACGAGTAGCTGATTGACTTCAACTTTAGATTTCAAAGGTCTTGGGAGAGGATTCCAGTGGTATTAAGGCCAACAGCGGAAGGTTCTTTTCTATACTATCTTAAGGCTTTGAATTCTAATATTTCTATGTTAATTCAATCTATGGGAGGCACAACCTTACCTGCTACTTATAACATTTCCATTAGAGCTGAAAATTGTCTTATTCAAGCTGGTAAACTGGCTCCTAGGCCTCCCATGCCCTTGTATCCAAACTTAGAAAATCCAAGCACTAGTCTAGCACCCACTTTGGCTCCTATTCCCACTCCTAGAAATCAAAGTTCAAATGAGACTTCTACTTCATCATCTAGTACTTCAAATGAACTCCAAGAGGTCATGAAACAATAGCAAAATTTGGGAAATGAGCTGGTTACTATCAAAAGACAGCAGGCTCAAAGTGCTAGACCGTATCAGCCTCAAGTGCAGTACCAGGCTAGGCTCCCATACCAAAAAAATAGGTCACCAACTCCGGCTGCAAATCAAAATCAAAATCAAAGCGAAGTAAGGCCTCCCACTAATAGACCATTTCAGCCTTATAACCCCAATGTTGTATCTACTTCTAAAGCATTAGTGCCAGTCCAAAATAACATGGCCCAAGAATATGATTGGTGTTTCCCATGCAGTCAGCCACATAACCAATCAATGTGCTTTAACGGTGCATTAAATCAGGCTCTTATGGTGCAAACCATTGGTGGGTTGCAAGAGTCCAGCCACGAAGAGGATCAGCAGCAAGAAGCACCTCAGTAAGGAACATCTCCGAACGAAACTGCTCTTGTCAATTGGCAGGCTGAAGATTTCTGTGGTATGAATCAAATACCCTCTCAAAGTGTTGCAGCCAACACAAGGTCAAAGAGGAGAAATTTGGGTGAAGAACAGCCATTAGCCCCAAGTAATCCACAACCTTCTAGCACTCCACAAGCCACTGGCAAACAAAATGTAGTTCCAAACATGCAAGGGGCACCCAAACCAGCTCCTAAACCAACTCAAATGCCAGTTGCTGCTGTCCATGTGCAAAGAATGAATTTGTAGGCCAAGGGACAGCAAAGGGATACTTCATCTCCATTCAGTATCATTGATCAGATGAGGAAGACAAATGTAAACATATCAATGTGCTAATCACTATCTATCCCAGGACAAAGAGATTTGCTACAAGCTACCATGAAAGACTAGTCAACTTCAAATCAACAGGTCCAAATGCAAGAGAAGGTACTCACAAATGCTGCCCAACCTGAAAGAAATCATGGAGGACAGCAAGGTAAAATGTTGAAACCCCCTCCTTTTTATGTCTCATTAATCATTGGAAACCAATTGGTGCACAATTGCATGATTGATTCCGGGGCAAGTAGCTCAGTGATGCCCAAGCAAATAGCTGATCAGCTGGGGCTCCAATATGAAGTCATCTCCAAGGGTGTGGTGCAATTAGATGGGACAACAGTGACAACGGTTGGAGTAATCAAAGGTTTGAGCCTCACACTACACGCATGTCCCAACGTAATAGTGTTACAAGATGTGTCAGTCATAGACCTGCCACCACTCTTTGCATTGTGCTTGTCAAGAGACTTCACTGCTAAAATTGGAGGCTATCTTTTGGTGGATTGGTCACACATGTTGTTTAGAACAAGGTATGGAACTAAGGCAACAATCAGATCTGAACCTATCGTAAACTTTCACATTGAACCTTACACTCCATGCCAAATCAATACCAACTATTCAGCGTTTGATCAAGAATATTATCCAAGCACTGATGAAGCTTGACACCAAGGTTGGAAGCATCCCAGATTTGAATCTTGATGAATGGGCAAGCAAGGTGCATGCTTTTGATCCTTATCAAGAAATAGAAGAATTTGAGCTAGGAGTTTATTGTTTACATGAAGAGAATCAACCTCTCCCCAGCATCACCAAGCCAGATCATAAAGACAAGAATGAAGTATGGAAATTGTTCTTTGATGGGTCAAGGAGTAGACAAGGTGCAGGAGGAGGGAGGAGCTATGCTCATTTCACCGTAAGGTATAAGGTATTACTCAGCCTTCCATTTCCAGTTTTTCTGCTCAAACAATATAGCTGAGTATGAAGCCTTAATTCATGGACTGCACTGGGCAAAGAAGAAAGACATCAAGAATTCGCAAGTATTTGGTGATAATGAGCTGATCATAAACCAAGTTAAGGAGCAGCATGCTGTTAAGAATAATCTTCTCAAGTGCTACAAAAATCGAGTATGGGATCTTAGGGAAGATTTTGAAGCTTTTAGCATCAATTCCATCCCAAGAAAAAGGAATGAAGCAGTGGACAGACTGACAGTAATTGGGGCTGCATTTGACGTTGCAGAAAATATCAAAAGTGAAAAATCTCAGCCTCATATCAAAGTGGTTGTGAGACCAGCTGTTCCGGATAATAACACAAGTTGGCAAGTCTTCGAGAATGATCATCAGCAAATTGTTAATTTCCTACAAGAAGAGCTGTGATTCGACACCAACAATACCCTACAATGATAATAGGCGAGAAGAGAAAATAAAATAAGCAAGGATGGACAAAATGCATCACAAAACATATTTTATTGCTCTATAATTTCACATGGTACATCATCATTGGGAAAGAGGCAAGAAAATGCCATTACAAAGCCAAGAGATGAGGTTTAGACTCCACATTCTACCCTAAGGAAGAAAGAGAGAGGGGGGCAGGAGATGACTAACCTTTGAAAATATGCCCCTCCTTTACAATATATAGAATAATAAGAGAAGGAGAGAGGGAAAATTCAAATCCTACTTCAACAACCCTTGCAATGCATTAAATCCACCTACTCTAACCACTCTAGAAAGTGTTGAAATCTACTTGTAACAATGATGGGCCTTTTCTGCTGAACCCATGCCCCCGTCATTGTTCCTTGCTGGGAAAGAAAGGAGGCCCATTCTTCATCATGGTGGCAAGTGGGGGACTTGACAGCCTCGAAATGACAGACTAAAACATAATGGTGGTGGGTGAGAAGCTAGCACCAAGAGCTTTCAAAAATGTCCCCTCCCACTCAAATCTGAGCTTTCAATCGAAAGATATGAGCATCTGAAGGTGCTTCAAGTTTGGGGTCTACCCTATGAGATCTACATGGATCCTTGTGAATTTTTAAATATTTTTCCACCTCCTTTTACTCCTTAAATGGTGCCGAACTGACACATGGTGGCTTCCACGAGCTCCTCTTTATTCTACCTAAGTCACTCATGTTGGTGGAGACACTCTGCCTAACCTGAGACATGTGGAGAGATGACGTATATTTGGGGACCGCTTTTGGATTCACCTCTTGAAAGAGCACCGAAGAGACACATGGTTCCTTCTATGGCTTTGCTTTATTTCTTTGTGTTTTGGGTAAGTCCCTTTTGTTTGGCAAGGCCATATGTCTGACCTTGAACACGTGGAGGCTCAGCGCATATTTGGTACATGCCTCCGGATTTTACCTTTGGAGTTGTGCGGATGAGGCACGTGGAGGCCTCCGCATGATTTTGGACTTTTCAATGAATGGATTTTCTCCCTTTTGATTCTGACCATGTGCCGATCCCGTGCTCATTTGGGAATTTTTCTTTGGGTTGCGCCTTTGAAATTGTGTCCATGAGGCACGTGGAGGCTTCCACCGACCCTCTTATACTTAGCTGATTAAATGGCTGGCTTTGTCCCTTTTTTTGAACCTACTATTAGACCCTAGACATGTGGAGAGATGGTGCTTGTTTAGGGAACCACCTTTGGCTTTGACCCTTGAAGGTGCACTGATGAGATGCATGGCACCATCCACTAGCCTTAGACTTTTCAATGGCTGATTTAACTTTTTGAGGCTCTGACCACATAGAGGGTTGGCGCTCATTTGGGGTCCCCACTTTGGATTCTACCCTTGGAATTACACCGATGAGGCATGTGGAAGAATTGCACTCATTTGGGGACCACCTTTTGGTCTTGCCCTTTGGAGTTGCTCCGATGAGTCACATGGCTCCTTCCACAGCTTTGTATATTTAGCCGTTTAAGGGCCTCGAGTGAATGCTTCTTTGAAGTCCTAAAATTTGATCCTTTTAGATGGAAGATGGAAATGGAAGGAGAGAAAAATGTGAAGGAATAAACAAGAAGGCACGCAAGGACATCCAGAAAGAAGGCAAAAATGAATCAGGGTGCGTGCCAAGATGCAAGCACGAGAAAGGAAAGCAGAAAGGATGCGTGCGCATAGGGACAAAAAAAGAGGGTGTGAAAGATAGAGGAAGATGTGAAAGGGTGGAAATGGGAAAGGGAGAAGAATGTGAAAGGAGAGTATAGAATCACGATGTGAATATCCAACTTAGGAAGGGTGCGCGACGGTAGAAAGGAAAGAGGGCATGCAACACAAAGACCTAGAACTTAGCCAACTTTGGAGGCATCTACAAAGGGGCACGCGGAAGATTTGAAAGGTACAGGGAGTGTGAGGAAGGACTATAGCCTTTCCATTTCTCTTGTGTGAGGTTTTGTCTAATTGATTTTTACCGGTGGGTGAAATTGAATTACAATTTGGAAACTTTTGAGCCACCTACCTGGTAGGTGAAGAGACCAGTGGCTTTGTTACATCCATTGGGTATGGAGTCATGAATGAAATCCTTATACTAATCTTTACTTTAAAACTTGAACCTGATTGCTTGCACTTGGAACACTGCTAGAAGTGGAGCAGATCTCCCTAAGCGCTACCGCCAATGTACTATGCATGAGCAACAAAACACCACAACACACACTATGTACAAAACTGTATGCAAAGTGTGCAAAAGCCCTTATGTTGCTGAAAGAAAGCCTATTCCTACTCCTAAACTAACCATATCAAAGAAAATATAAACATGGTCTGCTACAAGAAGGGAGAAATAGCTTCCCTTTCTTAGAAAATGCATTCATGTATATGATTTGGCACTAAACATGGCTGTTACAAGGAGTGAGAAAATGACAAGAGGTCGGTCCTCCACCCAAATCATCAAGGTATTAACATCAATTGAAAATACCTCCTCAAGATGATTGACATTGGGCTTCTAGAGGTGTTGATGGTAACCCTTGATCCCTTGATACTCATCCTCATGCCCTCAAGTGGGCACGACTAGTTTAAGGTTCTCCATTGGCTCTAATGAAACCAAGTACCTGATTGGGCATAATATGGTCCTTTGAATGTGCCCATGGTTCTTAATTCCAACTCCAAAAATGGAGTCCTTCTATGAATTTTCCTAGGTGAATAGTATGGAAGAGATGGGATCCTCGTGCTCTTTTTCTTCGTCCTCGTGAGAAGAACATGGAAGACCATGATCCTCCAACCTTGGTTCTAGAGGGCCATTATAAGATGCATTTTGTTATCCTTGGACGCTCTCCTCCCTAGCAGTGGACTCATGTGCTTGGGAGATGGATGATGGAGGAGAAAATGATGTAATCTCTTCATAATCCTCTCCATCAAAGAAATCCTTCAAGTATGACAGATAAACTACCTCCTCCTTGTCCTAATGCTTGTGCTCAACCTCCTCCATGGTGTCCTCTTGATCTGTAACTCACTCCCCATGGTTTCCATCATCCTCAAACAAGAAGTTTGAAAGCTCAAACTCTTCTTCAACACTAGAGTTTAAAGGGATGAAGTGGGAGGAAGAACTGAAGGTTATTTTGTGGCTTGCTCCACACTTGGAGCCTCTGGAACTATATGGTCCTCCTCCATTATGGGTTCATCAATCAAAGAAGACCCTTGAAATGAAAGAAAAAAATCTTCAATAATGTTTTCTTCATTAGGTGGTCTCAACGCTACTTTGATCTCCTCCAGCTACTCCTCTTCAATGGGACTTGGAGCTAATTGTTACTCCTCCCTCATAATTGGTTAGGCAGATTGGATTAGATCAGCATTCTCTTTCAAACAAAGTGCAATTATGGACATTGCATTCAGATAAAATAGACTGTGGATCTTATTCTCCTTGTTTTCCTTCTGTTGCAAACTCATCTTCCACCACTTGTGGTCTGACCCCTAGGCTCCTCTGAAGGGTTTAACCATCAAGGGGATTTTTGTAATCCCAAATCTGAGAGCCAAGCTTACCAAGCTTTTGATCATTTCTTATTTTCTTGGCTCTTCTTCTTATTTCTCTCCTTGACTGGTTTCCTGATTGTTTTCTTCTAAAGATGAACTTGAGATAAAAACAGGGTTCATTTTAAGAGACCTCTTGGAAATCGAAGGTGCAAAATACCTGGCGAATATCCCCAAAACTGGTTTTGCGGGAAGGAAAATTTTTTGGGGGTTGTATGAAATCAATTTACCTAATTTTCAAGTGGTTGTAACAGAAGGCTGCAGACGCATGATGGGAGATTTTTTATTGCGCATCAAAAAAATGCACTGATGGGCGTCAATGAGGTCTGTTGACGTTCGTGTCAATGCATTCTTTTGATGCACGATAGTAAATCTCCCGTCGCGCCTCTGTAGCCTCTGCCCTCTACTTTCACATCGAAAAAATCTTTGTGTCACACGTCAACAATCTCTTTGTCGCGCATCTGCTATGCGTTAATATCTGCAGTACCTCCTTGTCACGCATCAACTATCTATTAGTGTCACACGTCAACAAATAACCGCATTGTCACGCGTCAATAAATTGTTTGTCATACGTCTACTATGCGTCAATATCTGCAATACCTCCCTTTTGTGTGTCAACTATCTATCAGTGTCGGGCATCAATAAATAACCCCATTGTCGCGCGTCAACAAATAACTCTTTTTTGTGCATCTACTATGTGTCAATATCTATAAACCCTCCTTGTCGCGTGTCAATAACTTACCCCCTTGTCGCGTGTCTGCAATATAGGATATATCATATTGTTGACAAAATTTGAAGTAGAAGTGTTCTACCTAGCGAATAATCTAGGATTATATAGGGGATATTTTTCAAGGGTAGGCGAAGCTGACCCCTAATAAAAATTAAAGTGTGATTTTTAGGCAAACAGGTCACTGACCTATGCTAGAAAATTCACCTTTTCAAAATTTTCAAAAATGGAATATTTGCCACATTACTAATATTCGCCACTAAAATTTTCCCTAGATAAAAATAGGAGGAATGGATTAGGTTACAACAAATTTTGCAATTTCTTGTGGTGGTGGAGGAAGTGTAAATGCTTTTCGTTCTTGTGGAGGGGACTTGAATTTGGAAGGGAAAAGGGTACAAGAATTCAGGTGAGATGGAAGACTATGAGATGGAGAAGGGGAACCAACACTTGGGGTAGCAGATGGGAAACTAGACTCATGACACTAATGTGATGAAGTTGATTGAGAAAGAGGAAAAGAAAATCTATGAGGTGGTGGACTTACACATTAACAAGGTCATCTTTTGTCCAACTCATAGGCCTCTATCTCCTTAGTCCATTGCACAAGTTGAGGCAACATCTAAACCATGAATTCAAGCTTCTCCTATGGGCTGAAATGTCTTGGAAAAGGGCCTCCCCATGGACAAGGTTACCTACAACCAATCTTGAATGCCTTCATCTGTGTTGTATCCCTTGACTGCACCATGCTAGCCTCCATTCTTTGAATCTTCTCTAGCAAAACAACATTCTCCATATAGTTGTCACCATTGTATGCATCCCCTTGTTCTTGATAAGCTTCATGGCCAAAATGGTTTTGACCCTACTCAGATGGGTAAGCATAATGCTTCTATATTTGATCATAATGTTGATCAAGAGGAGTTGGGAAATACATTGGAGGCTAAATGCACTACAGTTGCTGCAAGTGTGAGTTCCAAGAGGGAAATGAAGTCATGATTTCACAACTTCATGGAATGGGAGAAGAGAATGAAAGAGATGGATGGAAATGGATGGGAAGAAGGTCTAAAACTTAGAGATTGGGTTTATGACTAGATGGAGTCACTAGATGTGCTTGAAAGTGCCTCTAAAGGTTGAAATATTCACTAAGAAAACATCATACTTGATGAAGTGAATATATAAAGCTCTTTAACATTGTCCCACCGGGTGTGACAAAATTGTAGTGTGGTCACACAGTAGCTTAAGATTTACTGTTGATAACAAGACACCTGAGAAATATGAGAAATATAACTCGAGTTTCCCATTGAGCATGCCAAAACTATTAGTGTGGTCACACGGTGGCTTAAGATTTACTGTTGATAATGAGACACCTAAGAAAGATGAGAAATATAACTCCAGTGTCCCACCACGCATGCCAAAAATGTTAGTCCAAAATCACAGCACCCCTCGAATGGTCTCAAATGTGAGTGGGGCATCTGATGTGATTGCAAAAAATTGTACCATCTCTCAAGATGTGGGACTTGCAAACTTGAGATGGACCTCCAGAGAAGTCTGGTTCTTACTCCTAAACTACCTACCCTAAGCTATTCTAATTTAGGAAAACTATCTAATCCTAATCTAACCTTCCACGGGACCAGGGAGAGAAAGTGCATGGAAAAAAATCCTATGCTAAAATGGTGATACACCAGAGAAGGAGGTTGCTAGTCACAATCTCAACTACTTGAAATAGAGAGAGGTAAGCAAAGGAGAGGGTGGACAAGATGCACCACAAACCAGAGATGAAGTTCACATGGAACACCACTTGAAGCCATTAAACACAGCTCCTAAAAATTGCTACAGACATCAAAAGTATGCACAATATAACCCGCAACGATGAGATTTGAGAAGAGACAGTAAAATAAGAAAAGGAAGGACAAAACGAATCACAGAATTTTTTTTATTGCTCCAAGAGTTCACACGGTACACCATCAGTGAGCAAGAGGTAACAAAATGTCATTAAAAATTCATGAGATGAGGCTTAATCTCCATATTCGACCCTAGGGAAGAAAGAGAGAGAGGGCATGAGAGAAAAGATGACCAACCTTTGAAAATATGCCCCTCCTTTACAATATATAGAAGAATAAGAGAAGGAGAGAGCAAAAATTTGAATCCTGCTTCAACCACCCTTGCAATGCATTAAATCCACCTACTCCAACCACTCCAAAAAGCATTGAAATCCACCTATAACAATGATGGGCCCTTTTTTCCAAAACCCATGCCCCCATCGATGTTCCTTATTGGGAAATAAAGGAGGCCCATTCTTCATCATGGTGGTAGGTGGGGGACTTGATAGGTTTGAAATGGCAGACTGAAACATAGTGGTGGTGGGTGAGAAGATGACATCCAGAGATTTCATAAACATCCCCTCCTGTTCAAATCCAAGCTTCTAATCAAAATATATGGCCATCTGAAGGCACTTCGGGTTTGGGTTCTACCCCTATGAGATCTACATGGAGCCCTATGCATTCTTTAAGGGTTTTCCTCCTCCTTTTACTCCTAAAATGGCATTGAACTGACATGTGGCGGATTCTACGGGCTCCTCTTTGTTCTACCTAAGTCCCTCCTATTGGCGGAGACACTCTGCCTTACTCGAGACACGTGGAGAGATTACACATGTTTAGGGACAACTTTTGGATTCACCTCTTGAAACAGTTCTGAAGAGACATGTGGATCCTTCCACAACTTTTCTCTATTTCTTTGTTTTTTGGCTAATTCCCTTTTGTTTGGTGGGGCCATATGTTTGACCCTAGATACATGGAGGCACAATGCATATTTTGGACCTACCTCCGGATTTTTCCCATTGGAGTTGCATGGACAAGGCACGTGGAGGCCCCTGCAGGCTTTTGAAATTTTCAATTCCTGGCTCTACTCCATTTTTATTCTACCCACGTGGTGAGCCCGCACTCATTTCAGAATTTTTATTTGGGTTGTGCCTTTGAAATTACATCGATGAGGCATGTGAAGGCTTCCACTGACCCTCTTATACTTAGCTGATTAAACGGCTGGCTTTGTCCCCTTTTTTAGAGCTACTGTTGGACCCTAGACATGTGGAGAGTTAACACTTGTTTGGGGAACCACCTTTGGCTTCAACCCTTGAAGATGCGCTGATAAGACACGTGGCACCGTCCGCTGGCCTTAGATTTTTTAATGGCCGATTTAACTTTTTGAGCTCTAACCATGTGGAGGGCTGACGCTCATTTGGGGTCCCCACTTTGGATTCTACCCTTGGAATTGCACCAATGAGGCATGTGCAATCTTCACACTTGTTTGGGGACCACCTTTTGGTCTTGACCTTTAGAGTTACGCCGATGAGGTACATGGCTCCTTTTGCACGTTTGTATACTTATCCAATTAAGGGACTCGAGTGAACGCTTCTGTGAAGTCCCAAAACTTCGAGCCTTTTGGATGGAAGATGGAAAATGGAAGGAGAGCACAATGCGAAGGAAGAAATAAGAAGGTGATAAAGGTCACATGGAAAGAAGGTGATAATGAATTAAGGCGTGTGCCGAGATGCAAGCTCGAGAGAGGAAAGAAGAGAGGATGCACGTGCATAGGGTGTGAGGGGACAGAAAAGAAGTCACATGCGCAAGAGGAAGATGTGAAAGGGGGGAGATGGAAAAGGGAGTAGAATGTGGAAGGATAGTATATAAGTGAGGCACGAATATCCAACTGAGGTAGGCCATGCGATGGTAGAAAGGAAAGAGGGTGCATGACAAGAAGACCTAGACCTTATCCAACTTGAAGAGCACCCAATAACCACAGCTTGCATCTCATAATGGCCCTCTGGAACCAAGGTTAGAGGATCATGGTCTTCCATGTTCTTGTCAGGAGGATGAAGGAAAAGAGCATGAAGATCCCATCCCTCTCATACCATCCACCTAAGAAGGTCCATTGGAAAAATCCATTCTTGGAGTTGAAATTTAGAACAATGGGCAAATCCATCAGATTAGACCATGCCCAATTAGGTACTTGGCTTCATTGGAGCCAAGAGAGAAGCAAACACCAGTCATGCTCACTTTTGAGCATGAGGATGAGTTTCAAAGCACCAAGAGTCACCATCAACACCTCCAGGAGCCCAATGTTAATTAGCTAGAGGAGGTATTTTTTATTGATGTTGATACCTTGATGATTTTGGTGGAGGATCGGCCTCTTGTTGGTTTCTCATTCATTATAACTATCATGTTTATTGCCAAATCATATACATGGCCACATTTTTTGAGAAAGGGATTTTATTTCTCTCTACCTATGGTAGGATTTGTTTAGCTTTTCTATGTTAGGGTTAGTGTAGGAGTAGGAGTAGATTTTTATTTCAATAGAATAAGTTCTTTTGCACAATCTGCATGTCTCACTTGGAGGATGTATGATTTTTTCGTTTTTGTACATAGTTTGTTCTATGGTGTTTTGTTTCTCGTGCACAATCCATTTTTGGGGACAGGTGAAATCCCTAGGTCAATAAAATTTTCTACACTCAGAAATCTCATCTTTAATATTTTCTTATAAGATTTGAGGGTACGGACAGTGGGGCACACTCAGGGTCATTAAATGTAAGCAATCGAGGAGTCCATTTCAAGAATAAGGTTAGTACCAAGCCATCATTTGTGAATCCATGCCCAATGGATGCAAAAAGTCCACTGATCTCCTCATCTAGCAGGGAGATGTCCCCATGAGTCACCAAATTGTTATCCAATTTTTCCCCTTATGCAAAATTGATCAAACACAACCTTGCACAAGAGAAAATTGAAGGGTTGGTTCAGTCATGTGAGTCCACATTTCATATCTAATAATCAGGTTATAGGAAGGCTCAATAATGAAGGAGAAAGGTTGGTAAAATATGAGGCCAAATGACATCAAAAAAACTAGAGGCTCAAAATTTAAAAATTGGGGAAGGATTGAACTGTTAAAATTTCACACATGATTCAAACTTGAGGCCCGAATCATCCAAGTATGAATAGACTCGCGGAAGGCAACATGTGTTAACTCAGTGCATCTCCAAAGGTTGAATCAAAAAGTAATCCCCAAGTGTTTAAGAGCTCGCCATGTGTCCAGGGGTCTAAATGGGGGTAGAGACGACCGTTGAATCTACTGAATAGAACAGATCCTGCGGAAGCCTCCACATGTCCCAACAACACAAATTCAAAAGTGTGACCCAAAGAAAGACCCTGAACTAGCATAGACTCTCCACATGTCCAAGGCCTGACAAAGACAGAGTCAGTCATTGAAAAGTCTAAGGACGTGCAGAAGCCTTCAGGTCATCTTGGAACAATTTAAGACGAAAAATTTAGAGGTAGTCCCCAAACAATCACCATCCCTCCACGTGGTTAGAATCTGAAAAAGGGAACACCGGACGTTGAAAATTCCAAGATTGGGAAAGGCCTGCAGAAAACCCGATGCATCTCTTAGGTGCTTCTTCAAGGGGAATATCTAAAGGTAGTCCCTAAATGAGGGCAGGCTTACCATGTGGTCAGACTCAAAAGCGGGACAGATTCAGCTGTTGAAAAGTCCAAGGCTAGAGAAAGGAGCTACTAGTCAACGCAGAGCTCCTGTTGGTGCTCAAAATAGTCTCACCCCATTTGTGCATTTGGAAATCTGTTAATTCACAGCCTCTGTCATTTTCTCCTTCCCCGTATTGTGCTTGGTTGGTATTTTTCCATTTTTAATCTGCTCTTGCGTTGAAGATCATGCATGGGTCTATATTTGTCTCCTTGTTCCTTTCTTCCTCTAGAAAAGCTCTGTATTTTGAGTCTCCCGTGCTTTGTTCCTTCAAAACTCATGTTTTCCCGTCTTCTCCATTTTCCATAGTCAAGATCTAATGTCCTTGCCATTTTTTCCCTGAATACTTGAAGAAGAATGAATTGATGTGTCCCTGAGGATCGTGTTTGAGCCTTGCAACATTTCTAAAATCTCTATTTTTGAAGAAAATTTCATTTTCAGGATCGAATGGTCATTTCTCTGTATTTTACGGTTTGACGGGTGTTTCTCCTGGTCAAATTTGCATCATTTCATTAACAAGAGGTGTGGCATCCTTTGATTGGATGCGGCTCGGCTAAATACTCCAAAAATTCTATGAAAAAGCCTCAACTTTAAAATGTGTCCACGCAGAGGAACGTCGCTTGTTTGAGAATCAAATTTTTGGTCTGGCTTTGAAGTAGTGCCAGGAGGACATGTGGAGGCTTTGTGGGATGGAGACACGTGGAATATTGCACTGGTTTTCGCATACTTAGACAAATTTCAGAAGTTTTTTGGGAAGCCCAGGACACGTGGAGGAACGACCCTCATTTGAAGATATGCTTTTGGGTTTTTCCTTGGAGTAGCGCCGGGAGGACACATGGAGGCTTCCACTCTTTGGCCTGGACTTAGACAAATTTTTATGCAGTTGGAGCAGTTCGGTAGAACAGGGACATTTGGCGAGCCCGCACTTGTTCAAGGTTTTAAATTTTTGGGACCACCTCAAGGTGCATCGTGGTGACACATGGAAATTTGAAAAGTCATAAGGGATAGGGAAATGGACCATCGGAGGAAACTTAAACTCTTTTCCTCTTTTCCTTGTAAAGGTAAAATATCGAAAGTGGCCAGCAAGCTCGATGGAGGAAAAAGTCAAAATATGTTTCTGGTCAAAGGGGAGGGAAGGTTGATCATCGGGGGAAACTTGGAAATTTTGCCTCTTGTATTCAAATGACTCAAAGTATCAAAAAAGCCTGAGGGCGTGAGGGAAATAGTCAATTTTTTACCCCGTTCAATGGTGGAGGTGTGGGCTTTCGGAGGAAAAGTGAAAAAGTTTCCCTTTGAGGGAAAAGGAGCTAAAGGCATAAAAGGACCTAGGGTTTTGTTGGGACCCACATGAGAGACTTGAAGCGGAGGGGTCGAGTTGTGGGGGAAACTTGAAAAAATTTCCTTTTTCCAAAAGAGGGTCAAATGATAGAATTTTTCCATGGTTCCTTTGAGACCCACCTCAAGACACATGTCGGGCCCATTTTCAAAAGTGGATGTGCAGAGTAAAATGTAATTTTTTTACATTTTTCAAAGTGTTAGGAAAATTCAAAGGAAGCCCCCCAAGCCCGTTTTTGCATCTTCCACATGGATGACCCATATTCAAATCAAAGATCAACAGCTGCTGAGTGTCAAAATCTGATTTTCCCCCCATTTTTTCTATAAAATGCCTGGAAGTGTGAGTCTTCATCATTTCTTTCTATTTTTTACACGCCAAATAGAGGGGAAAGTTAATGTTGATATATGAAGATTGGTGGGAAGATCTAGAGGATGTTGTTCGCCATTAAAATGGTCTGACTCTCGAGCCCTATCTGGTTTTCTATTTTTCTTCTCCTAAGCACGCAAAAGGCCAAATTTGACAGATTAAGGGAGGAAGTGGTTGACGATTGGATAGAGGCGTGTTTTTCCCAAGAAAGGAGTTGAATGCGGGAAGAAATCGAAGAGATTTTCCCTTGATCACCTGGAGACTTTTATAGATCAGATTCTGTGAATCACGAAAGAATCATGGTGAGAACTGGTGCATTTAAAGTTTTGTTCTTTTTGGAGGAAGGGGGCTTTGTTGTAAAGGTTATAAATGGAATGAATTCTTTCATTCCAAAGGTTGGGAGTTTTTGGAAAGGTCAGGACTGATTTTTTCCAACAGAAAAAGCTTGACACAGCCCATCCATTTTGACAAGCCATTTAAGAAGCATGTATCTCTCTTTTTGTATTAAGTTCTATTGTGTCAAGGTGGTTGAAAGTGTACAGCCATAGATGAGCTCTGAGATTGTACTGTGAAACTTTCACCTGTTAATAGACTTAATCAAAAATTGAGTTCTTCTGTGTTAATCTTGAGCAAAGTGTATTTATTTGATCTTTGAATGCATATGAGTAGTTTTTCTTGTTTCTATTGCAATATTGTACCAAAATATGGTCCAATCACATAGGTCTCGGTCCTGTGATAGTTTAGTGGCATCTGTAATTTCATTTCTCAGAAGTTCCTTCATTTGGGAGTGGGATAAACGACTTAAAATCACTTCTCTTTCATTTTGTTGATAGAGATTATGTGTAAGCCTCTGGGTATACCTCAGGCATGACTTGGTTTAAATCTTGGTGTTTTATTGGGTTCTCTAACTCGAGCCTTCATGATGGAATCCCACAAGTTGTGCGAAAGAGTGCTAATCTGGGCCTCCATTGAAGCATATATTCTAGTTGAGGAAATAGTTTAACTTTTTGTGGCATTTTGTTGATTAAATCTTTCTATTTTGCATAAGCTCTCAAGGATTTGATGAGTCAAGTTCATCCCATCTCCCCTGCCACCAAAAAATCCATTTAACAACATTAAATACTACCCATACTACCCCTTTTTTCTGCTCTATATACCCACATAAGACCAAAATCCTTTTACTAAAGTATGAAGAATAGATCAGGTTTCCAAATGTCTTTGGTAACCTTTTCCTTGTTGTGAAGATATCCCCATAATCTGGAAGTGACAACTCATGATATTCAGATTTGGAGTGTTGATCATATTTTCCCTAAGGTCCTCCCCATAAAATTTATGCAAAAGAAAGGTATATGTACCTCCTTTCAAATAACAGAGGTTACAAAATGGGTTCTCTTACCTTTGGTTAAAGGCACAACCTAAAATTTTTAGGACAAGATCAATCCTTTTAAGGTGCTACCCACTCCTTTTCAAATACTGAGTGCTAAAATATTAGATAGATTGCTTCTCTAGCTTTAAGATGACACATATAATCATCTATCTACCTCTAAGTGTCTTTTTGAATCCATGATGTTGGTCGGCCTTTGAAGGAGGTTAAATTTGGGTACTAACAGATCCTTTAAAAGCAAGACCCAAAGGGCTGGTCCCAAACATGTGTAGAGCCTCCACATGTCCCGAGTTAAACATAAAGCCTCCGCCAACAAGAGGGACTCAAACAGAAAAAAAGGAACCAGAGCAGGCTCGTGGACGATGCCACGTGTCTCTTCGGTGCGACTTCAAGAGTAAAAATATAGGGTGAAATCTTAAGACGCACGGTGCTACCACGTGGACCTTATATCAAGAGACTCTTTCAAATATTATGAGCCCACATTAAACACCTGACCCTGACCTTTAGACGGCCATATCTTTTGACTGGAAGCTTAGAATTGAGCGGGAGAGATTGTTTTTAAAAGCTCTCGGTGCTTGCTACTCACCTGCCACCATTAATGATCCGTTCCAATATTTTCGAGGTCGTCAAGTCTCCCACCTACCACCATGATAAAGAATGGGCCTCCTTTCTTTCCCAGCAAGGAGCAATGATGGGGATGGGTTCTGCAGAAAATCCCATCATTGTTGCATGATCTGGGTTGGTTTGAGTTGTTGGATTCAATGCATTGCAGGGGGTGGTTGAAGTAGGATTTGAGTTTTCCCTCTATCCTTCTCTTATTCTTCCATATATTGTAAAGGAGGGGGATTTTTCTAGAAGTTGGTCATATTTTCTCTCCTACCCCCCTCTCTCTTTCTTCCCTAGGGTCGAATGTGGAGCTTAAGCTTCCTCCCTTAGCTTTGTAATGGCATTTTCTTACCTCTTTCCCACTGATGATGCACTGTGTGTACTCATGGAGCAATAAAATATGTTTTGTGATGCATTTTGTCCATCCATCCTTATTTTATTGTCTCTTCTTGTTTCTCATCGTTGCAGGGTATACAATGCATATCTCTGATGTCTATCGTAGGTCTTGGGAGCTGTGTTTAATGGGTTTGAAGTGGTGTTCTGTGTGAACTGTATCTTTCTTCTATGATGCATCTTGTCCATCCTCTACATTGCTCACCTCTCTCCACTTTAGGAAGTTGCATTTGTGACCAGCACCTTCCTTTTTCGGTGTATCACCTCTTTATTATAGGCTTTGTTTTATGCATTTCACTCTCTCCCTGGTCCCTTGGAAGGTTAAATTAGGATAAGATAGTTTACCTGCATTGGAGTGGCTTGTGGCAGGTAGTTTAGGAAGAAGAAACTGACTTTCTCAAGAGGACCATATCAAGTTCGCAAGTCCCATAGCTTGAGAGGTGGTCTAATGTTATGCAATCACACTGGATGCCCCACTCAAATTCGAGGCCATTCGGGGGGTGCTATGATTTTTCACTAACAAGTGTATGTTGTATTTTTGTTTAGTGAAAGTTTGAAATGTATTTGTATCTTGAAAAGGAAATAATGAAGAAATGTTGTTGGGATTGGAAATATGTGTAAAATTTTGATCATCTTTGGGGTCGAAAAATATTGAATATTTAAGTTCACAAATGCATTTTTCTTGGAATGAAGATTCTTCTTAGATTATTTTTAAGTTGTGATGGACTTTCTTTTGTTTTCTTCAAAATAATGTAAGGAAGTTTGATTGAATTAGGAGATATATATAATCCTTGTAATTGCATTGAGTTGAAATGTATTTCCTACCTGAAGCATTAAAATGCACATAGCTTTATATTTGTAAATTTGGTTTTGTGAAAATAAATCTTACAATTTGGAAGCTCTTCTTGTTAGTGAAATACGACTTTCTTGGTGTGATGTTTTGTGGAAAGGAAAATAAAATGAACTATTTGTTTTGGACTACCTACTTGTGGTCTCTAAGTTAAAGTATTTGAATATAGAGGAAAATAAGTTATCCTTCTATATAAAAACATAATATAATTTAGACGGTTACCTAATTTCTTAGTAGATTTATTTATTATTGTTAAATATGTGTATTATGTCTTTTTACATAAATATACATAATTGAGGAAAAAGTGATTTAATTAGGAAATTATCAAAATAATGAGTTCCGTATTTAAAATCTTGTGAGTATATATATATATATAATATATATATGTACCACACACTGCTACAACTGTGATTTCATCAAACAAAATACAAGTTTTCTTAGTAAAAGGAAAAAAGATTTTTGGTTTTTCTATTTTTAAATTAAAAAATATATTTGGGAGGGGGGGCGTCTTACCCCACCCCCATCGTCCTCAATATGGTGGTATGGTAGGTCCACACCACAAAAAACTATGGTGTGGTCATGTCACACCACAACCCACCCCTATACATTATCCATTGTGCCGCCCTACATCCCCTGTTGTGGTTGCATAACCCTGGACCTAGGGTTAGATCTGTCTGGGATTTTATGTAATGTGTTGGAAATATAATTATAACAAATATATATAGGGTTTTATATATACTTTCAGATTTTCCTGAATCAGGAAATATGGTTACCTCCAAATCAAAAGTATATGTGAAAATATCAAAAACAAAAATAATAATAATGATAAAACCCTAGGCATTTAAAAAAACAAGAATGTTTGAGAAGGTTTTTTTCCTCTCCCTTGCAAATATTGCGAAAATTGTCCTCCATGGGTCCTATCTCCTTCTTTCTTCCACCTACAAAAAAATGGAGGCCACAAAAGAAAAATAGAAGTTAAAAGGAAATCATAAGGATGGATTAGGGCTTTTAAAAAATACCTAAGATCAAGGGTGGAGATTAAAAGAATCCTATGACTCATATTCAACCCTCCCCTCTTTTAAAGTTGTTGGAATAAAATGATTTAATGGGGTATGGATTAAAGTAATAAAAAGGGAACCTAGGGGGATTTTAATTGCGGCCATGGTAAGTATAAATCAATAGTATGGGATTTAGGATTTTTTTTTATTAAATCAAATTTTTAGCATGGGTGTATTTGAGGGAAAAAAATATTAAGTTGGGATTTAAGAAAATATTAAAATAGTTGAGCATTTGGCATGGGATATGATGGTTGGCGAGTAGGAAATTTAATTTAGATAAGGATGTGATAAGTTTTGGATATAATAATGGGAAAATAAAATGGTATTTATGCACTACGATATTATATCCTTAATACGGTTAAGATATTTATTAAATAATTAATTTTAAAAAAATTCACGGAATTTTCTAGGTCCTGTGTTATGGTTTTGGTGTGTCAAAATGGGGAATTACAATTATCTTAGGAAATATGGATGTGAATTAAAATGAAATCTAAGATAAGGAGACAAAAGAATCCATGAAATACTCTAGGAAATAAGCTAGAAGATACAAGATAAAATTCTTAACAAATATACCAAGTTTACGAGAGGCACAAAGTCTTGTTTCGTAGGCTTAGTTTATTTGTTTTATTAATAAAAAATATTATTTCACATATATTTGGTAGTGTTTATGATGTGCAAGGATGAAGAATAAATAGATTTGAAAAGTTGTAAAAATGCAAGTACATGTATATGCCTTGAGTTTTCCCTAGAAGAACAGTGTTAGATTGAAGTGACAAGAAATGTACTTTAACATATCTTTAATATGTCGATTCATTATAATTGGAAAAAATTACTTCTACAAAATATTGGTAAACTTCATTCAAGGTTTCAAATTCCACATAGGGCATGTGCACTAGTGGTTTCCAAGTTTCCTTCAGGATTATCGATTCTAAGAAAAGGTTACACGATACCTCTAAAATCAATTAAATGGGTTACATGTGAGGTGAACACACTGATGGGACCACCATGTGTCATGTTTCTATTTGTTTTAAAGAAAAAATTAGAGCAAGAAAATTATGTAGGATGCCAAAACTATTTGTATATGAATGTCACACATCGACATAAACTAGAGACCATGTCAAGAGTCCAACTCAAACTAAAATTTCAAATCAGAAGGAAAATTCACTTATTTAAAAATATTTAAGTCTCAAGTGGTTAATAATGAGCTTAATGGCGCATGAATCAGTTGTAACTAAACTTACTCGAGACAACTACAATTGAGTCATATCTCCAGTAGAAAAGACTATTTTTTAACTTGTATCTGTACAGAGTCATAATATGGAGAAACAAATTCATGCTAGTCTTAGGATTTTAGCAGGTGATAGGTATAGATATCCAAAGTGATCAAATGTTTTTGTTAAGAAGAGAAGAAAAAGTATAATAAAATAGAGAGAAAAATATTCTATGTCATCTTCTTCGCATATAGAGGGAATCAAGGATACTCTCATCACCAAGGATATCTCACCCAATATACTAAATTGGAGACAAGTCCACTGGGAAATACAAAACTATGACAACCAATTTAAATTAAAATACCTATTCGAGGAGGATGAAGAGTACTATGATGATTTAGTTGCTATAATGGACTATGGCCTTCATTATATTGTAGAAAGACTAGATGTTTACACCTGTGATGATTTATTTGAGGATGTCTTCATAATATGTACTCTCGAAGACAACCAAAGTATTTCAAATGCTACAGGTAAATGTATTGTTTTCATTAGAGATGAAGCTTTAAACAATATCTATAAATTGCCTATGTCAAATAGATATTACAATCAACAAAGTTCTTAGGAATTTATGAGTGGATAATAAATCATGGAGGAATTAGGGTCATGGGAAATAGATGAATCAAATGTGAAATAGAAGTCAAAGTTGAAACTAACGATTTCTTCATTTAGGAGGGGAATCAGAGTCACAATGGTCTTACTCATCAGGCTTTATGGGGAGGAAAAGGATGATCATGTGAACTAATCTTGGGTTCCCTTATTAAGCATGATCATGAATCAAAATAAACGTAACTTTGGTGAATTTTTTGATTTCAACTTTAGATCTTGTTGGAATGTGACAGCTACGAGTAAGAAATTTAACATGTTATCTTATTTTGTAGAAATGTTTTGTGCTTTCCTGTATTTTGATCCATGCTTTCCAAAATGGATGCCCAAATCTTTTTTAGTACATGTTAATTTTTCCAAACTATCTAACAACCATGTGCCACACATTGGGGATATTTGTGACATATTGTATCATATTGTCTATAGTGTAATCTATGGAGTAGGATGACCTAGAATCCTTCCCAAAATGAGAGATTATATTAGAAGGGTGAGGGTTTATTGTTATTATCAGGAGTTCACTTTGATCATAATAGAAAGGGATCATAGCCCATCCTTACCAACTACCTAGACATGTGCAAGAAATATTAGAATCTATAAAAGTAGTTTATCAATTTGAGAATGGGATAAGGGATGGTGGAAGAGTAGGATTATAAGGCCATGGCCTCCTTTTTCCTTTAATATTGCAAAATATAAATTTAGTAAATTTCATCTATTAAGAACTTTTACAAAAAAGTATACTAATCTACATCCCGATATCTAAAGAAATTGAGATCCTAATGGTCATGTGAGGGCCCATCTAAGCTAGATACAAAATAGTTATCCCAAGAATTATATTCATATCTAGATACAATCGAATGAATATCACATGAATCTCAAGTCTACAGAGGAATTCATTAGAAAAATTAAAGAAACATGATGTATACCAGTTACTCCACCAGTTCAAAATTCTCATGATTCACTAGATGCTACATAAAAGGATATTAAAAAGGAATATTATACGCATTGTTCCTCATTCTCCTAAAGTCACAAAATAATCTCAAGAAATAATCAATGTTAGCCTTAATTTCAGACAAGTCAATTTATTCTTATGCATTAGATGACACCATCAAATCAAAGTATTCCTAAAATGAGATAGGTTACTTAAGAAAGGTTGACTATCTCAAGAAGATGAATGGATAATCCTCTAGAAATAAATGTGACACCAATAATTCCATGTTTGGAAAGATCACACCCTTCTCCTATATTACAGTCAAATATATTTTCTATATCATTAGCCAAAATGGTTTATTCTTCTCCATCCACTCTTATTATTAAATCACCACCAAATTCTCCCACTTTTTTCACTACTTCTCGGTTCACTCCCAAATTTCCCATAATTTTTTATCCTATTCCCACTTCCTTTACATTGCCATTATCAATCACCATGATGTAAAAAACTACAACAGTCCTATTCATGACCACTACATAGCCCATTTAATTGATGGAGATGACAAATTTAGAAGGGCTAAACATTAATATGTCATTTCCACCAATATCTTCAATTTTTATAGGTCCAACTTTTAGTCTTGGTTATGGTTTTCCATCTATTGGTGAAATAAATTGTTGCAAATGTATATTATTTGTTTTAACCAATGGTCACAAGGTTAAGACCCTCCTTCTTTGGTATAAGGAAGCTCTTGTGTATTGAATGCAAACTAAATAAAATTTGGGGTGGTTGTTTATCCGGGGATCACATAGGAGTACTCCAGTAAACTTTGACAAATTTCTTGTATAGTATAAAAGGTAGGATCTTACTTTGAAGAGAGGTAAGGAGGAGACGTGGAAATAGATATTGGGGGTTAATGTCGTGAGTAGAATTACAATTTTCACATACAATAACCATAGTAGGTCCAAATTCAATAGGAAGAAATCAACCATATAAGCAATAGAAAGACTAATAAATTGGAGACAAAAATCTATGAATTCCTTAATAAAAGACACAAACCCCCTTTTCAGTTATACAAGATCATATTTGCTTGCAATGTTGGAAAGTAGAGAGTATGGAAGAACATATGAAATGAGAGGATACATAAGAATGTATCTTATTTATCGTAGTAGAAGTGAAACCACAAAACTAGTAATAATGAACAAGTGATAACCATTAGGACTGAAGAAGTCGTTCTAATTTATAGCTTAAAAAATTTCTCTTCCTCTCCCCCATGTGAGTTTTCATCTTACCACCACTTGTGACTTTTCAAATTCCCTAGCAAGTAAACTAAGTCCTTTTCTTACTTTTGAAAAGGGGATTTTACAATGTAAATTTAAGTCACGTAAGTGAATAATATGAAAGGGTAAAAAAGTACATTCCCAATGAAGAAATATAATTTTAGAGAGAGAGAGGGAAGGGAAGAGAGAAGTGAAATATGGAGACAGGGAAGCTTTTTTTGTTGAAGAACCTACTTGTGATGGATCTTGAGTAAATGCCTCATGAATGATATTATTTTTCTTTTAACCTCTTGATGAATTAGAGTATTGATATTACAACTCCTTGCTTCTAGTGAGATGTGGATTCACTCAAAGGAATTGAATGAGTGCTTAGAAACATTGCTGCGATACTTGCACTAATATAGAAACATGATGATCCTATTTGATCACAAGGTTGGAGTTTGAACATCAAGATCATCACCTTTCTCTTCTTGTCTTCAAAATTCACCTCCATGATGCATATTTCCTTTTTAATAGAATTAAACCTAGGATACTCAAACACCTTCTTTCTCATTTGTTACTCATTGGAAAAAGGAATTTTCCTCCAAACAAAATAATTTCACCTTCATTCAATTGAAAGTACATAATATGAAATCATGAATCTGTCATGTCACTATAATGTTCTACATTGTTTCAAACTTATCCAAGTGCTCTTTCTTTAGCATAAGAGGATCAACATCCTTGTTTCTTTACCAACATCCTAAAACTTACTATTTTTAGTAAGAATTATTTTGAGAAGTCCATTTTAGTTACCACTTTCTTAATTTAGAAATTTTGAGTTCCATGTATGTGCAAACATCAGTGACAACTTTGAGAATGAATTGTTTGCAACACTTACTAATTATAGACAGTAAGGATTACTATTTTTAGAAGTGGGATTTCCTTGGGTCAGAATGGAATGAAAGTGGTCTCATAAGTTTTTTTATTTCACAAGGATGTTTTTCTTAAATTGTTAAGGGATTTCAATCTCCATAACTCCATAGATTTGAAAAAATAGTTTTTAATTAAAAATAATGTAGACCACCACTCGATCCAAGGTTGGATTCATTTGAATAGAATTTTTTAGAACAAAATTTTCTTAAAATCTCATGGAGATCAGAAAAGGGGTTTGTGAGATATGTGAAACTTTCCATTTTTAACATATGAGTTCTCCGACTTATTTTCAATAGCATAACAACAACGAGAGTGAGATTTTGGAGGAAAAATTATGCTTTAAAACACATAAATTGCTAAGTGTGTATTATAAACATTTCACTTACTCCTTTACAGTTTAACTCAAATATAACCCAACCAGGCTCAACATGGGTTTGGTGAAGCTCTGAGCTTGGGTTGCACTAGTGTAAGAAGGACACAAGGGACATCCAAGTATGCTTTGCACTAGATGGTGACGAGTGTCACCTTGTGTTTTTATGTGAGTGAGATATAGGGGATATAAATTAGCACTCAGACCTACACTATGGTTTTACATGTGTCCGGGGGCTAGCTAAGAGGGGGGTAACACTTTTTTGTCCCCATTCCCCCTTTTCACCTTCACGATAATCCAAAGGGACATAATGTGCTAAAAAATGTGTGAAGGTGGTCTCCATTTTGAAAAATTGGTCTAATTTTACGTTGTGCTCACCAAACTAGTCAAGTCACAAGTTTTAAGTGATGAAAACATATAATCCACAAGGGAGAACAATTTTGTTTCCCCTTATCATATTTTCACCTCAAGGAAAACCCAAGAGAACAAAAAGGGTGAAAAATTTTGTCTCTAAGCTTTTTGGAATGTTAACGTCACACGCCAAGTTTATTTTAGGACACTGAGAGTGATTTTTTGGCTGCAGGAAAATGGAATGGTGTTTTGGTGTAAAACATTATCTGATTTTGAATCCAAAAGACATGGTGTGATCATACCTACAATTATGAAGATCCAATTATTCCTGACGGGGTTTCCCTTTCGATTATAATGATATATGTTTTGAACATGATGTTGGGTTACTATTGAGCTACTAGTTTATTTGTTGTTACTGTGATTTCACTACGTAAATCAATACGAATATGAAATTTGGTGGCTCCCTGGTGCCACCCCATAAACCACTTTACATCAATCGCCTTAGAATTTTTTTTGTATAACATTTATTTGTTTATAATCTTATGTTTTTGTTTTACCGTCTTTTATATGTGGTGATGTATGTAGAATGTGTATGTGAAATCTCAATCAAGCTTGGATAGCCTTGCAAATACTTTTGAGCATATGTTATTTGAGATCTCCAACATATCGATTGAAGTGTGGAAGCGTTGGTAGAAATAAATAATGAACAATTTAACCTTAGTGTAAAAGTAGCTCTATCTAATTTTACTTATATGACACATACCAATACGAATAGATCTCAATAATTATGTAATTCATTCTCCTACTCAATTTCCTCATTTAGACTATTTCAAGATATATTACTAGCTCTTTCCAAACTAGGAATACAATTTTATTTTATTTATGGAATTTTTTTGAATAATGAGATAAATATCAGGGCATACATATCTCTTATGGAGTTTGCAAATCTGTATACATTTTGAATTGCAAAAAAAATAGTTTGCTTTCAAAATTATGTTACTGTGAATTGATTGTTATAACACATTGAATACCATCGTTAATGTGTTGTCCAATGGGTTGCACCCCAATCCAAATCATAATCATTGATTTTTTGAATTAAAGATACTTAGGGAGAGGAAGTGGAGCCAAAAATGTCAAAATGCCAAAAAATTGTTAGCAATAGGTCAACAATTTTATAGTTAAGAGTCATGTTACTATTCAACTAAATGAAACAAATGATAAATGATCCCAAAGAGTGAAAAAAAGTTTTAACCAAATTCCTTTGTTCATATTGTCTAAATGTGGAATTAATCAAGCTTTAGAGAAACCAATACCTCAAAAAAAAATGAAATATTACTATCAATAGAATAAAATTGTTCAACCTGGACTTAAAAACAGGGCTTCCATATCAACTGTAACAACATCATTTCAAAACACCATATGATCATGAGCTCAATTAAGAATGAAATCTTGTTTGTAATTGAAGACGAAAAACAAATTCTTGTGAAAATAAATTTTTAAAAATATGTTGGAAAGCCATATTTAGACGGTCATACATCATAACTCAATTTCTCAAGATCGCATATTATTAAACAAACAAAAACCATTTATTTGTGAAAGACAATCTATACAATAAATGCCTATGCTTTCATGCCTTTTTTTTCAATTCTTATGCCAACCTTAAAGCTTCTAAATATTGAAGATCGATTTAACTTGAACAAATTATTGAGATCATCTATACAAAAATTGCAATGGGTTGGCATGTCTCTTTTTTTGAACTACTCATCGTCATAACATATATGCTACGATCTTAGATCAATGACGGGTCAAAGACGTGTCACGTTGTTAAGGAAGTCCGTAACACACACAGTCATACATAAAAGGAATTTTTATTTACATTTTTTGCATCAGTAATATAGGTGTAAATATGTATATACAGCCAAGCATAAACAAGTCCACTAAGTCAAAAAATTGTGGTACAATTATATAAGTGTTTAGGCTCCGTATCTACTATTTCTAAAAGTAGATATGCAACATTAGCAAAAATGGCTATGATGATTTCTAATGTGTATATGTTTATTGCTCTCAGTCGACTTCACTGCCACTCCGAACAATATTACGCTATATAGTAAATATGAGAACTTAAATCTTATGATTGAATACTCAACTAGTATTATCATTCGTTCAGTCATTATCATTATCAATACAAGATTAGAGACTTCTAACTACACATTTTGATGTATAATTTCTATTTTTACTTGTGGGATGTAGATTGGAAAATACGAAACATATTATAGATGTTAGTATTTTATTGCAGGGCATTAACAACTATGTCTCACAAAAATTAGGCTCTGATGATTTTTGTTATCGGTCTTCTACGCTGCTGGACAACTTTCATTTCAATACATGCAAAGAAGATGCTGGAAAATATTTCCCAATTTTACTTATACTTGCCAGTTATATTTGGAAGAAGTACGTATGATGGCTTTGACAAAGACATTTTTAATCAAATTCTCAATGCATATCGCTATCCATATTTATTATTGCAATTCTAATAAAATTAGAATTGATCCTTACATATTTAATTTCACGGTTGCAGATATTAGAATTTCTGTTTTTGAGATAAGCATCCATAGCATTATTAATGACTATCAAGAGGCCAAAAGTGCTTGAGATTGTTTTTCAGGAAGAAAACCAAATTGTTTGGAGTCATCAGCAGACCAGATGAAGATGCCCTCCAGTTTCCCTCTTTCCTTCAAATCCTTGCACGCGTCGAAGAATCCATCCTCTGGTTGGAGTCCACCTGCAGAGGTATCCGTGGCAGAACTGACCAGTATTTTGCCGCCCCTGTAATTAGATTGTTGAGTGTCGTAGTGGTCGAGAAAATCATCAACGGTAGTGCCCTTATCGTCTGCATAGAATTGGAAGTTTATGTAGTCTATGAAGCGACCGTATTTATTCCACAGTGCCTGATAATGGGTCTGCACTGACCCCTCGTCCTCGAAAGGAGCGATGGACGCTATGGAAATCAGTTTTTTCTGCTTCAGTTGTATTATTAAATGTCCAACACAATCAGCAAATATGGTTGGACTCGAGTGGTCGAAGTGCTCGTAGTCGATGTCTATGCCGTCGAGATGATATTCTGTAATTATTGCTGACAGAGTCGAGACGGCGTTATTAACCCAAGAAGACACAGAGGAGGGCTGGAATTGCACGCTAGTTTTGTCCTCTCCTATGATGTCGCCGCCAAGGCTGACGGCCACCTTGACGTTCTTATGCTTCGACTTGACGGCCAACACGTCAGCTGGGCTCAGATTTTCCTCGTCCCAGAAGACGCTGAATTTGCCGTTTGTTGGAGTTGGAGAATGAGCGGATGCGGTGTAGTCGATGGCAAATGACAGAATAAAGTGAAACTCAACGTCGTCATCGATTGGCACGTCAGAGAACTTAACGCCCAGCCCCTCCGCGCCAATGTATTCCCTGAATAGTTTAACGTTTTCACCTGCACACAAACATGTGATGAATCACGTAAATTCCTTTTTTATCCACAACTAATTCACAATCTTATTAACTGTGAACATTCTATGACTGGTATTTATTTTCTTATATAATAAATGCAATGGCTTACATTGTGACTTAGGAAGAAGGAGAAAAATCACGGTGGCGAAAAACATGATGTGAATCTCCATGGTCGCTGGCGATTACTGGCTGTTACATTGAATAGCTTTCATACGCCTCTTATTCAGCTCTCGCTATTTTTTGAGTAACATATGTTGTGAAGGAAAAAGCAAAGCCGGAAATTATTCTATGATGGCTTCATGTCGTTTTTACTTGTCATTAATGCTCGTGTGTTTTACTCTTTGTTAATTGTGATCATGTCCCGCTCTTGTTTTTTTTTAAGTTTGCACTTCGAATTATCAAGAGAACCACCATTGAAAATATAAATGCCATCCGGCAGCCGGCAATTAAAGATTAAAAAAGTTTACAACCAGTATATAGTAAAGATAATAGCATGAGTGTTTACCCTAGAAATGACAGTGGATTAATTGATGCATTAACGGTGATAAAAATGTTGATGTGGAAGGAATGAAAGCGGAACATTACATATGGAAGAGAGTTAATGAAGGTGTGGGAAACTATTGGAGAGAATGTAGGCAAACCTCTTCCTTGCTCGTGTAAGTCGGAAGTAAACCACATGTGTGTGTCGTGAGCCGTTTGAAGGAGAAAGGGGGTGTGATGTGTATAACCTCAAGCCAACATACTCTAAAGGTAACTCTAAAAGTAAAGCCCTTATCATTCGACACTATGAACGTCAACATTTGCTTTTTGTAATGCCAACCATTTTGTTCCGTGGATAACAAAATCCCACGCCATTTTTAAAGGAGATCATTTGTGCTTGCAAATAGAAAGTATAAAGATAGGGCCATTTTCGAGGACTAATCATTTCATGTGGGACTGATGATGTTGTTTAATATGATAACCACAAAACATCAGGGTCAGATGAAGTATTGTATCTTGTATGTTTTACATTAAAAAGGGGAAAGGACAATATGTAATGAACAAACTATGCACAATTAAAGACACAAGCCGTATGATGCACGCTATAAGAATTTCTCCCAAATCCGATGATCAACAAAAAAGCTTGCAAAAAAAAAGGCGTACAATTAGAAAGAAACGACATAAGGAAGTAAGAGTGAGTATTGTTGATTTCATACACACTATGGATGCATTGTTTAGTGAATATAGATGATCTTCTTCTTTCTTTCTAATACTAAGAAAAGGGTCAAGAGTTAATTAAATGAACTTTTAAAAAGAGAAAGGAGGGGATATGTGCAAGTTTTTGAGTTGTTCAACACTAGAAATAACTGTAAAAATAAGTCCTCATAATAATAAAATATTTAATGAGTTAGACTCTAATGAACTCTAAAATCCTCGTGTCTTTACTTCCCATTGTAATATTTCATTTCTAGTTGATTTCTGTTCTACTTGAGTGAATATTTTAACTTTGTGATTATTTTATGAAATATTCTTAGAAACTAAGTCACTCTAGTGTCACTGAAAAATAGTATTAAATTATCTTATCTTAGAAACCAATGTAAGTTTTTGAATTACAATGTAGTTCCCATAAAAGATAAATTTGAACAAACAATTTTTTTGACCAATACCTTAACAACATCGTTCTTCAAGTTAATAGTGTTAAAATGGATGGTGGGTTTGGAACAGGTTCTTTGAGTGTGCCCTTCAAGGAATTCAATAAGATCTAAGATGCAAAACAACATTTGAACTGCATTGTGGCCACATTCAAACTTCTCCCCCTACACATAACACCATTTCCATTCACAAGACATGATTTCTTGCACCTCATTCTAGCAATTACATGTCAACCTAATGCTCCCAACACTTCACCAAGCAATTGACTATTTCAAATAGCAACGCAAATGTAGTGCCCAACACATTTAATAAAATAAATCTAAAACAAAAGTGTGTGAAAGTCATGGGTGAAGGGAATCAAGAGGCATAGATAAAATTTTAAAATATATTGGTGGAGGACGGTGGTCTATGTCAGGTAGTGTCGTGTGGGAGGAGATCTGACAATGCATCACATCCTTAGCAACCTTTCAGGTCTACTATTTTCCTTGCTAAATAATACAATACCTTTACTGATGATCTCTAGTTGTTAACCACGACCAACCCATGTTAACACTGAAAATTTAGCAGTAATTGGATGGTGGCAGCAAGTGCAGGCCTGCACACTGACATAATTAAATAAATAGAATTTTACGATAGCCGTTCCAAAATGATCTCTTCTAATAGCCATCTAAAATCAATCCATTCATGTTTAATTCAGCCCTGCGCATGGAGGCAATCTGTAGCCTTAACAACTCCTAATTTTACTATGTACAAATTGGTTGATCTGGGTTTGTATCTATAGAGGAAGCGGGTTAAATGTCTTTGAAATTATCTTCTATTGCCGTTGTTTTTTTCTATATGTAGAAGAGAATAAGAAGATTGAGGATTAGGAGGCACATATTATTTAGTTGTTGGTTTTGTTTCTTTTGTTTATGTGTGCCCGTGTTGCATGCATGGTAACCTTTGTAACACCATTCTCATGCCAAATGAAGGATACCACTTCATTTTTCCTGCTCTTTTAATTTTATTTCGAGTAGTCTTATTGATTTTGTAACGCCAACATTTTACACACACAAAAACAACAGTAAAAATACCAGGATAATTTTTTTTACTTACATTGCTCACTACAAAACGCCACAAGGGCTCCAAGTAAAGAAAACTCAAAAACGCATATGACACTTACATAAGTCATTGACTCACATAAACACATGACAACACCATATACATGTCGATGCCACACTTTCCCCAATGACTGAATACTAGCAATGACCCAAACACAACAAAAGAACTCAAGGATTGGCATATCCACAACACATCATTTGTTTAATTGCATCTTAGTTACGATTAAAATTCCAAGAACATTATTGTGCAAGGATAATTTTCTCCTTTTTCCACCTACAAATTCTTAAGTTTATTCCACTTTTAATTTACAGTTCTAACATTACTGGGTGTCACTTTATCATCTGAGGGATGGAACGGGTGTTTGGTGGAGGATTGAGGAGCGAAAGATCCACGTGGACTCAGATATGGTTACTTCCGAGCTCTTTGAGGAATAGCTCAAGAGTAGATACATATTCAGAGGTTCATCTAGTATAGATGAGTTTCATGACCTAAACTAGGCATCCATGACGGTAGCAGAGTATGAGAGTCATTTCTACTTTCTTCAAAATGTACATGCAGGAGAAGGTTAGGATTCATAAGTTCATCAGGGGCCTCAACTTGGATTTGGGAGGTGTAGTATGGATACAATGTCCGTAGACTTTAGCTGAGGCATTAAGAAGGCCTACATTATAGACAGTGGGGAAGAGACAACAGGATAGAGATAGAGTGAGGAGACATACAGTAGGATAGTAGGTCTGGGGTCATCTACTTCTTGGTTTCAAAATCTTCTTTCAAGCCACCACTTCATCACCTCATCAGCAAGTAGACTCGTCCACCATTTAGACCCCCAGATTTGTACTAGAGAGGACGAAGTATAGGGCAGAGGATCCATCAAGACAAAGGGAGCACCTAGAGCTCATCAGTAGGAGCTCATCAACTAGATGTCCATGGAAAAATCATCATGATCCATAATATAGACCACTAGAGTACCTGTTGGAGCCATGGATCTCATTGGGGTGACCATAGATGTCTCATTGGATAATATAGATCACTAGAGTACAGTATGTTATGGATGTTGGGTACTTAGAAACCATTGGAGTGTGCCCAGAGAACTGTAATAACAATGGTAAGGCACCTATTTCAAAGCCTATAGTCAGTGATATGAGACATAGCCATCAGATTTATGTGGCGATTGAGAACTACCAGGAAGAGAATTAGGGTACAGTGATAGAGACTACATGTAGCATTGGTGGTATCACTACTTCTATATTGTTTGATTCTGAATCTTCTGATTCATTTATTGCACCATCATTAGTAGAGTGATGCAGGCTGGTGGCAGTTAGGTAGGGCGTTAGTTGGAATGTTGAGATGGCTTCTAGAGCCAAACTCTCAATTGACTCCTTAGTTAAGGAGTGTGTAGTGGACCTTGGACCCTTCACCACTACATTGGATCTTTGTATCATTCCTTTGGCTTCTTATGGAGTTATCTTGGGAATACATTGGTTATCTGCACACAGAGTTAGAGTTGATTGTTACAACAAGGTTATATCTTGTGTAGAAAATTTGGGAGTTGTTTCGGTGATAACTGGAGTAAGGAGACCCATCGAGCTATTTGTACTATTTCTTATATGTAGCTTAAGCAGTGTGTATGACATGGATGTCAGTTGTATGCTATCATAGTTAGGTGATAGGATGAGACCAGTGGACCTTCACTTGATGATAATCATATTTTGAGGGAGTTTACAGATATTTTTTTTGGAAAGTTACCATGGTTACCTCCCACACGTGAGATAGACTTTCATATTGATTTGGTTCTTGGAGTAGAGCCTATCTCACGTGCACCATATAGGATGACCACCTGTGAGTTGTGTGAGCTCAAGTTGTAGTTAGAGGGCCTTCTTGAGAAAGGCCTAATCCATCATAGTGTATCTCCTTGGGGTGTACCTATGATTTTTGTGAAGAAGAAGGATGTATCCTTGTGTTTGTGTGTAGACTACAGACAACTGAACAAAGTAACGATAATGAATTGTTACCCCCATTCCTTGCATCGATGATTTCTTTGATCAAATGAAGGGGGCTACAGGGTTTTCCAAGATATATCTTGAGTTTGGTTATCCTCAGTTGAAGATTGTAGAGGCGGATATCCACAAGACATATTTCCATATGAGATATGGCCACTACGAGTTCATAGTTGTGCCATTCAGTCTAATGAATGCATGCATTGTAACATTTGCAACACCATTCTCATGCCAAATGAAGGATACCACTTCATTTTTCCTACTCTTTTGATTTTATTTCGAGTAGTTGTATTGATTTTGTAACGCCCACATTTTACACGCACAAAAACAATAGTAAAAATACCAGGATAATTTTTTTTTACTTACATTGCTCACTACACAACGCCACAAGGGCTCCAAGTAAAGAAAACTCAAAAACGCATATGACACTTACATAAGTCATTTACTCACATAGACAGATGACAACACCATATACATGTCGATGCCACACTTTCCCCAATGAACAAATACTAGCATTGACCCAGCCACAACAAAAGGGATCAAGGATTAGCATATCCACAACACATCATTTCCTTAATTGCATCTTAGTTATGTTTAACATTCCAAGAACATTATTGTGCAAGGATAATTTTCTCCTTTTTCCACCTACAGATTCCTAAGTTCATTCCACTTTTAATTTACAGTTCAAGCATTTCAAGTTCTACCAGTTCTAACATTATTGGGCGCTGCTTCATGATCTGAGGGATGGAGCGGGTGTTTGGAGGAAGATCGAGGAGCAGAAGATCCACATGGACTCAGATATGGTTACTTCCGAGGTCTTTAAGGAATAGCTCAAGAGTAGATACATATTCAGGAGGTTCATCTAGCAAAGGATAGATGAGTTTCATGACCTAAACTAGGCATCCGTGATGGTAGCAGAGTATGAGAGTCAATTTCTAGACTTTCTTCAGTATGTAGACTACATGCAGGATGAGAAGGTTAGGATTCACAAGTTCATCAGGGGCCTCAACTTGGATTTGGGAGGTGTAGTATGGATACAGTGTCCACAGACTTTAGCTGAGGCCATTAAGAAGGCCTACATTACAGATGAAACCATGGGGAAGACACAACAGGATAGAGATAGAGTGAGGAGACATATTAAATAGATGTAGGATAGTAGGTCGATGGGTTCATCTACTCCTCGTTGTGGAAAACATGGTTTCACACAATCTTCTTTCAAGCCACCACTTCATCCACCTCAGTAGCTGCAGTAGTAGACTCGTCCACCATTTAGACCCCCAAAAAGATTTGATACTCAGAGAGGATGGAGTATAGGGCCTCCTCCTAGAGGATCCATCAAGACAAAGGGAGCACCTAGAGCTCAGTCAGTAGGAGCTCATCAGCAGTGACCATAGATGTCCATGGAAAAATCATCATGATCCATAATATAGACCACTAGAGTACCTGTTGGAGCCATATCTCATTGGAGGGTACCAAGTAGTAGTTATGGATGTTGGGTACTTAGAAACCATAGGAGCGAGTGCCCAGAGAACCGTAATAACAATGGTAAGGCACCTATTTCAGAGCCTATAGTCAGTGATATGAGACATAGCTATCGAATTTATGCGGCGGTCGAGAACTGCCAGGAAGAGAATTAGGGTACAGTGATAGAGACTACATGTAGCATTGGTGGTATCACTACTTCTATATTGTTTGATTCTTAATCTTCTGATTCATTTATTACACCATCATTAGTAGAGCGATGCAGGTTGGTGGCATTTAAACAGGGTGTTAGTTGGAATGTTGAGATGGCTTCTGGAGCCAAACTCTCAGTTGACTCCTTAGTTAAGGAGTGTGTAGTGGACCTTGGACCCTTCACCACTACATTAGATCTTTGTATCATTCCTTTGGCTTCTTATGGAGTTATCTTGGGAATACATTGGTTATCTGCACACAGAGTTAGAGTTTATTGTTACAACAAAGTTATATCTTGTGTAGAAATTTTGGGAGTTGTTTCGGTGATAACTGGAGTAAGGAGACCCATCTCTATTCGTACTATTTCTTATATTCAACTTAAGCAGTGTGCACGACATGGATGTCAGTTTTATGCTATCATAGTTAGGTGATAGGATGAGACCAGTGGACCTTCACTTGATGATAATCATATTTTGAGGGAGTTTTTAGATATTTTTCTTGGAAAGTTACCACGGTTACCTCCCACACATGATATAGACTTTCATATTGATTTGGTTCCTAGAGCAGAGCCTATCTCATGTGAACCATATAGGATGACCACCCGTGAGTTGTGTGAGCTCAAGTTGTAGTTAGAGAGCCTTCTTGAGAAAGGCCTAATCCATCCTAGTGTATCTCCTTGGGGTGTACCTGTGATTTTTGTGAAGAAGAAGGACGTATCCTTATGTTTGTGTGTAGACTACAGACAACTGAACAAAGTAACGATAAGTAATCGTTACCCCCTTCCTTGAATCGATGATTTGTTTGATCAAATGAAGGGGGATAAAAGGTTTTCCAAGATATATCTTGAGTGTGGTTATCTTCAGTTGAAGATTGTAGAGGAGGATATCCACAAGACATATTTCCATATGAGATATGGCCACTACGAGTTCACAGTTGTGTCATTCGGTCTAACGAATGCCCCGTCAGTGTTCACAAGTTTGATGAATAGGATATTTAGAACATTCCTAGACCATTATTTTCTCATGTTTCTAGATGATATTTTGATATACTCATGCACACGTGAGGAGCATGAGGAGCACCTTCATCAGGTTCTGCAATGTCTTCATGAGTAGCAACTATATGGGAACCTGGAGAAGTGTGCATTTTTCCACTCAAACGTTCAATATTTAGTTCACATTATTTCTAGGGAAGTAATCACATTCGATCCTTCCAAGATTTGAGCTATCATGGATTGGCCACCACCTACCAATGTGAGCAAGGTATGTAGTTTCATGGGATTGATAGGTTATTTTAGGAGGTTTGTTCAAGATTTCTCTCGTATTACGCATCCCATCACTTCCCTTTAGCAGAAAGGGAAGAAGTGAATTTGGTTAGATAGATGTGAGTAGTCCTTCAGAATATTGAAGGAATTCCTTATGACATCACCCATTCTAGTAGTGCCATATCCACAAGGAGATTTCTTCGTATGCACTAATGCTTCTTTGGCAGGATTAGGAGCCGTATTGATGTAGGATGGCCATCAAGCAGCCTTTGAGTCTCGCAAACTCAAGGATTATGATCTTAATTATCCAACTCATGATCTTGAGCTTGCAATAGTTATGCATACCTTGGTTTGATGGAGACATTCCCTTTTAGGCAGGAGGTTCATTATAAGGAAATATCACTTGAGCTTTGACATCTCTTCACACAACCCAATCTAAACACCCGTCAGTGGCATTGAATGGAGATTATTTTTGAGTATGATATGGAGATAGAGCATGTGAAAGGGAAGGAGAATGTGGTTGCAGATGCCTTGAGTTGTCAGAGGCATTTAGTTATGGCCACAATAGTTTGTACAGAGTTGAGGACTAGGATCTTATAAGAGCTTCCACACGACAACTTTTACCTTTCAGTTAGAGAAAAGATCAAGTCTCAGACACCCCTTCCGGGGAAGTTTGATGGATTTGCATTAAATGGTCTTCTCTGGTACAAAGGTTAGATATATGTAACCATATATGGAGGATTAAGGAAGGATATTCTTGTAGTGGAACATTGTGCACCCTATTCAGCCCATCCAAGGGTGAAGGATATGCACGCTGTAACACCAAAAAATTTCTACTCTCAAAACATAATAGAAATAATAATTTACTAGTCAAATTTAAGGTAACAATATATATATATATATATATATATATATATATATATATATATATATATATATATATATATATATATATATATATATATATATATATATATATATATATATATATATATATATAATTTTAAAAAGGGTTCGCAAGGTTAGACATTTCAACAATTAATAAATTTATTGGTTAAAGTCTTTCTACACAAGCTTGTGAAAGTCATAATTAAATTAGTAATTTACTTCCTAAAATATATTTATGGTTCAAAACAATATATTTGTCAAGTTCCATAAGTTTAATTAATCATCATGCTAAAAATTTCCTTTATTTTCTAACACAAAGGTTTAATTATTTTGCCTACCCACTAAGTGGCCCCATTCACCCCATTACCCATGCACTTTATTTTTTTAATTTAAATTTCATTCCCACAAAAAACTTTCCACTTAAGAGAGGTAGGGTTTAATTTGGGCCATTAGATTGAACCTATCTTATCCCTTAGATTTAGGTTTCCCTAAATATCCTTATGAATTTCCTTTTATTCCTATTTGCCCCAAAAAAATGCCATTTGCTCATTTTTTTGTTTTGCAGGTGTAGGAAGAGGTGGAGGAGAAACCCTGAGAGAAAAAAGTGCAACCATGGAAACATTTTCCTGGTTTTATTTGCAAAGGATTTACTATTGTAAGATTCTCATTACTTAATGTAGAGATCCCACCATGGATCTATTTTTGTTATTTAATGTAAACCTTTTTTTTTAGTTCAACAAATGGGGAAAAAAATCCTATTTCATTAAATCTATGAATTTTACACATTTGGGTGTCTATAAAGGATTGAGAGGCTTAAACAATTAAATTTAATTAATTACTAGTTGATGGAAGTTTCCTTTTTGTGGTTTTAAGATTAGATTTAACTTAAATGTAAAAAGTGATTAAACTGCTGCCCTACGCAGGCTGGTGGTCATGTGATCGCTGCCCTGGCTGGGGGTTGGTTCATCGACCGTCGCTCTAAGCTAGGTGGCGGTTCTGAAACTGTTGCTATGCACAAGGTGACAGTTATGTTCCCCAAAAAGATAACCTTCCATAAATGCATTTTTGAATTGTTTTTCTACTTAAGTTGGTATTTAATGTAATATTAATTTTCACTAAGTTATCTTTCATTCATGGTTGATAGATTGTTAACATATCTAAGTTTCATAACTTGAATTTCAAAATGCATGCTTTTTTTCCCATTAAATCATACAACTTTCAAAAACATGAAATGTAAATTTTATTTTAGTGAACAAAAGTTGAAATTTCTCCTTTCAACCATAAATAAAAATATGATAAATACAAGTTACAATAACATTTTTTGTTCAATACAATAAAGTCTAATCCATTTCTTTCAATAAAACTAGTCCTTACTAACAACGTATACAATTAAAGTTATTTCTTCATTCACTAAATCACTACAAATTGGAATAAATGAAATATTACAAAACTTTCTTTCAAACATAAAAAAGTTACAATCTTCCACTCTAAGTGGGAATAATAATATGATCAAATTACAAGATAAATTTTCTTCAACAAAGTCAAAACACAAGTGTTCATTTCAAGTTCTTCTCCCAACTTTATAGCTTCAATCTTGCATTATTCAATTCTTCTTAAACTTGGATCACAATACAAAGAAAGGGGGATAGGCAATGTTCTTTGCCCAAAATTTAATCTATTAAGATGAGAATCCATCCACATTTTGGGTCAAATTTGTGTTTTAAGGAATTATGGAAAAAGGATTAAAAATATAAAAGGAATGCCTAAGGTCCATAAAAGGACACGTGGCAGTTTGAAAAGTCAAAGGCGGAGAGATGGATCGTCGGAGCATTTTGAAGATTTTGGCCTTTTTATGAAAAGCAGAAAAGTTATGAAATAAGCCGCGATTCTGTTGGGGAAAAAATGATGTCACATGTTTGAGTCAGCATTGAAAAGTCAAAGCAGGGAGGCAGGTCAAATTGTCAAAAAATGCATAATTTCTTTAAGCGATACAAAATGTGAAAAACACCCCCAGGCCTGCTTCATCTCAAATATTTTCGACGCCTCTAGGTCTTACTTTTGGAGTTGCACTAAGAAGACAAGTTGAGGCTTCCACTCGCTCCTCTTTACACTTAGAATTTTCAAGTGTCTGGTGTAACTTTTTCAGACCTAGGACACGTGGAGAGCCTGCACTCGTTTGAGGTCCTGCCTCTAAAATTCATCTTTGAAGTTGTGCCGAATAGACACGTGGAAGCTTCTGCTAGACCTTCCCATGCTCTGACTTTTCAGAAACTGGTGTAACTCTCTTGGGTTTTGAACATGTGGAGGGCCCACGCTCATTTGGTAACTTACCTCTGGACTTCACCTTTGCAGTTACGCCAAGGGGACATGTGGAGGCTTCCGCTGGCTCCTCTTTTCACTTGGCCAACTCAGACTCGCAGCACAGGTATGTGGTATAATCCATGTGAGGAAACTCATTTCTGAGAGGCACGAATGCAGGTATCCATGCAAGGGCACTCATTTCTTAAGGTGTATTATCAAAGGTGAAAAGGATTGTTTGTCAGATCAAGCCATATGGAGCCAACTGAGAATCATTAAAATGGGTGTTTCTTACATGACATAATAAAAGAATGATTAAGAAGACTATAAAAATTTATGACATGGCATCCCAGTTATAGTTGAGGGACTGAGAAACGTGATCAATTCATGATTTATTAACTAGGAAAATTTTGGGTGTAAATCTGTTAAACATCACTCTCTAGAACAAACTTGTAACAAACAAAGGATTCCTCAAATATTCTTCTTTTGGGGGGAAAAATTTGGATGATTGAGCAAGTAAAATTGTATAAATGCAATGAGAACAATCTTCCAAATGGTCAGGGGTTAACTTTTCTGAGAAAATTTGAGAGAAACCATTTTTCCCGAGAGACCATCTGAGAAACTTGTTTATCTCCTCTGTTTTAGATTTAATCACGTCAAGATGGTTGCAAGTGTACAACCATTGATAAGCTCTAAGATTGTTCAAGAAACTTTCCCCTACTGATGAATCTAATGAACCTCAAATAAATTTGTGTTGATCATGAGCATAATTATGTCTGCTTGTATTTCAGATTTTTTTTCAAATATTTTTTCTTCTTCCTATTGCAATCTTATGTTGAAATCCCTTTGAATCACACAAGATCTCATTCGTGTGCTAGTATTGTGGCATTAGAAATTTCATTATGAGAATAGATTTCATCTGGTAATGAAATAAACAATTTAAAATCACTTTACTTTCACTATGTTGATAAAGATTGTTTATAAGTCTATGAGTGTATCTTAGGTGTGATGAATAAGGGATTTTCAACATTTAATTGAGTCTTTGGCACGAGCCTTTATGTTGAATGCTTGAATAATGTGTGAAACCGTGCATCTCTGGGCTTCCATTGATTCACGCATTCTAGTTGAAGGAATATTTTGGCTGTTTTGAAGCATTCTATTATGTGAGTTTTTCAATATTTGTAAAGGTTCTCAAAGATTTAGTATAATCAAATTTATATTTCAAACTTCCCACCAAAAACTTCTCAAATGATGAATGAACTATGTATCCATGAATGAACTAATTCCACTACCAAAGAATGCAGAAACAATCAAGTTTCAATTATTGTCTTTAGTAACCTGAACCTTGTCCAAGAAACATATCCACTCTCTAGTGTGACAGCTCATGAGAGTTGAGGACACTTAACGAAGAAAACATTATTGAAGATTTTTTGCTTTCATTTGAAGGGCCTGATTTGATTGATGAATCCATGATGGAGGAGGACCATACAGTTCTAGAGGCTTCAAGTGCAGAGAAGGCCACCGAAGAACCTATTAGTGTAAAATCACATAACCCCCTGAATGGCTTCAGATGTGAGTGGGGAATCTGGTGTGATTGCACAACATTGGACCATCTCTTAAGATGTGGCACTTGTGAAATTGAGATGGACCTCCAGAGAAGGTTGCTTCTTGCTCCTAAACTACCTGCCACAAGCTATTATAATGCAGGAAAACTATCTAATCCTAATCTAACCTTCCAAGGGATCAGGGAGATAAAGTGCATGAAAATAAATCCTACACTAAAACAGAGATACACCAGAGAAGGAGGTTGTTGGTCACAATCTCAACTACCTGAAATGGAGAGAGGTGAGCAAAGGAAAGGGTGGACAAGATGCACCATAGACTAGAGATAAATTTCACATAGAACACCACTTCAAACCCATTAAACATGGCTCCCAAAACCTACAATGAACATAAGAAGTATGCACTGTATACCCTGCAATGATAAGAGGTGAGAAGAGAAAATAAAATAATCAAGGATGGACAAAATGCATCACGAAACATATTTTATTGCTCTATAATTTCACATGGTACATCATCATTGGGAAAGAGGCAAGAAAATGCCATTACAAAGCCAAGAGATGAGGTTTAGACTCCACATTCTACCCTAAGGAAGAAAGAGAGAGGGGGGCAGGAGATGACCAACCTTTGAAAATATGCCCCTCCTTTACAATATATAGAATAATAAGAGAAGGAGAGAGGGAAAATTCAAATCCTACTTCAACAACCCTTGCAATGCATTAAATCCACCTACTCTAACCACTCTAGAAAGTGTTGAAATCTGCTTGTAACAATGATGGGCCTTTTCTGCTGAACCCATGCCCCCGTCATTGTTCCTTGCTGGGAAAGAAAGGAGGCCCATTCTTCATCATGGTGGCAGGTGGGGGACTTGACAGCCTCAAAATGACAGACTGAAACATAATGGTGGTGGGTGAGAAGCTGGCACCAAGAGCTTTCAAAAATGTCCCCTCCCACTCAAATCTGAGCTTTCAATCGAAAGATATGACCATCTGAAGGTGCTTCAGGTTTGGGGTCTACCCTATGAGATCTACATGGATCCTTGTGAATTTTTAAATATTTTTCCACCTCCTTTTACTCCTTAAATGGTGCCGAACTGACACATGGTGGCTTCCACGAGCTCCTCTTTATTCTACCTAAGTCACTCATGTTGGTGGAGACACTCTGCCTAACCTGAGACATGTGGAGAGATGACGTATATTTGGGGACCACTTTTGGATTCACCTCTTGAAAGAGCACCGAAGAGACACATGGTTCCTTCTATGGCTTTTCTTTATTTCTTTGTGTTTTGGGTAAGTCCCTTTTGTTTGGCAAGGCCATATGTCTGACCTTGAACACGTGGAGGCTCAGCGCATATTTGGTACATGCCTCCGGATTTTACCTTTGGAGTTGTGCGGACGAGGCACGTGGAGGCCTCCGCATGATTTTGGACTTTTCAATGAATGGATTTGCTCCCTTTTGATTCTGACCATGTGCCGATCCCATGCTCATTTGGGAATTTTTCTTTGGGTTGCACCTTTGAAATTGTGTCCATGAGGCACGTGGAGGCTTCCACCGACCCTCTTATACTTATCCGATTAAATGGCTGGCTTTGTCCCTTTTTTTGAACCTACTATTAGACCCTAGACATGTGGAGAGATGGTGCTTGTTTAGGGAACCACCTTTGGCTTTGACCCTTGAAGGTGCACTGATGAGATGCATGGCACCATCCACTAGCCTTAGACTTTTCAATGGCTGATTTAACTTTTTGAGGCTTTGACCACATAGAGGGTTGGCGCTCAGTTGGGGTCCCCACTTTGGATTCTACCCTTGGAATTACACCGATGAGGCATGTGGAAGATTCAGCACTCATTTGGGGACCACCTTTTGGTCTTGCCCTTTGGAGTTGCTCCGATGAGGCACATGGCTCCTTCCACAGCTTTGTATATTTAGCCGTTTAAGGGCCTCGAGTGAATGCTTCTTTGAAGTCCTAAAATTCGAGCCTTTTAGATGGAAGATGGAAATGGAAGGAGAGAAAAATGTGAAGGAAGAAACAAGAAGGCACGCAAGGGCATCCAGAAAGAAGGCAAAAATGAATCAGGGTGTGTGCCAAGATGCAAGCGCGAGAAAGGAAAGCAGAAAGGATGCGCGCGCATAGGGACAAAAAAGAGGGTGTGAAAGATAGAGGAAGATGTGAAAGGGTGGAAATGGGAAAGGGAGAAGAATGTGAAAGGAGAGTATAGAATCACAATGTGAATATCCAGCTTAGGAAGGCTGTGCGACGGTAGAAAGGAAAGAGGGCATGCAACAGGAAGACCTAGAACTTAGCCAACTTTGGAGGCATCTACAAAGGGGCACGCGGAAGATTTGAAAGGTACAGGGAGTGTGAGGAAGGACTATAGCCTTTCCATTTCTCTTGTGTGAGGTTTTGTCTGATCGATTTTTCCTGGTGGGTGAAATTCAATTACAATTTGGAAACTTTCGAGCCACCTACCTGGTAGGTGAAGAGACCAGTGGCTTTGTTACATCCATTGGGTATGGAGTCATGAATGAAATCCTTATACTAATCTTTACTTTAAAACTTGAACCTGATTGCTTGCACTTGGAACACTGCTAGAACTGGAGCGGATCTCCCTAAGCGCTACCTCCAATGTACTATGCATGAGAAACAAAACACCACAACACACACTATGTACAAAACTGTATGCAGAGTGTGCAAAAGCACTTATGTTGCTGAAAGCAAACCTATTCCTACTCCTACACTAACCATATCAAAGAAAATATAAACATAGTCTGCTACAAGAAGGGAGAAATAGCTTCCCTTTCTTAGAAAATGCATCCATGTATATGATTTGGCACTAAACATGGCTGTTACAATGAGTGAGAAAATGACAAGAGGTCGGTCCTCCACCCAAATCATCAAGGTATTAACATCAATTGAAAATACCTCCTCAAGATGATTGACATTGGGCTTCTAGAGGTGTTGATGGTGACCCTTGATGCCTTGATACTCATCCTCATGCCCTCAAGTGGGCACGACTAGTTTAAGCTTCTCCATTGGCTCCAATGAAGCCAAGTACCTGATTGGGCACAGTATGGTCCTTTGAATGTGCCCATGGTTCTTAATTCCAACTCCAAAAATGGAGTCCTTCTACAAATCTTCCTAGGTGAATGGTATGGAAGAGATGGGATCCTCGTGCTCTTTTTCTTCCTCCTCATGAGAAGAACATGGAAGACCATGATCCTCCAACCTTGGTTCTAGAGGGCCATTATAAGATGCATGTTGCTATCCTTGGACGCTCTCCTCCCTAGCAGTGGACTCATGTGCTTGGGAGATGGATGATGGAGGAGAAAATGATGTAATCTCTTCATAATCCTCTCCATCAAAGAAATCCTCCAAGTATGACAGATAAACTACCTCCTCGTTGTCCTGATGCTTGTGCTCAACCTCCTCCATGGTGTCCTCTTGATCTGTAACTCACTCCCCATGGTTTCCATCATCTTCAAACAAGAAGTTTGAAAGCTCAAACTCTTCTTCAACACTAGAGTTTAAAGGGATGAAGTGGGAGGAAGAACTGAAGGTTATTTTGTGGCTTGCTCCACACTTGGAGCCTCTGGAACTATATGGTCCTCCTCCATTATGGGTTCATCAATCAAAGAAGACCCTTGAAATGAAAGAAAAAAATCTTCAATAATGTTTTCTTCATTAGGTGGTCTCAACGCTACTTTGATCTCCTCCAGCTGCTCCTCTTCAATGGGACTTGGAGCTGATTGTTCCTCCTCCCTCATAATTGGTTAGGCAGATTGGATTAGATCAGCATTCTCTTTAGACAAAGTGCAATTATGGACATTGCATTCAGATAAAATAGATTGCGGATCTTATTCTCCTTGTTTTCCTTCTGTTGCAAACTCATCTTCCACCACTTGTGGTCTGACCCCAGCCTCCTCTGAAGGTTTAACCATCAAGGGGATTTTTGTAATCCCAAATCTGAGAGCCAAGCTTACCAAGCTTTTGATCATTTCTTATTTTCTTGGCTCTTCTTCTTGTTTCTCTCCTTGACTGGTTGCCTGATTGTTTGCTTCCAAAGATGGACTTGAGATAAAAACAGGGTTCATTTTAAGAGACCTCTTGGAAATCGAAGGTGGAAAATACCTGGCGAATATCCCCAGAACTGGTTTCGCGGGAAGGAAAAGTTTTTGGGGGTTGTATGAAAACAATTTGCCTGATTTTCAAGTGGTGTAACAGAAGGCTGCAGACGCATGATGGGAGATTTGTTGTCGCGCATCAAAAAAATGCATTGATGGGCGTCAATGAGGTCTGTTGATGCGTGTCAATGCATTTTTTTGATGCACGACAGCAAATCTCCCGTCGCGCATCTGCAGCCTCCGCCCTCTACTTTCACATCAAAAAAATCTTCGTGTCGCGCGTCAACAAACTCTTTGTCGTGCGTCTGCTATGCGTCAATATCTGCAGTACCTCCTTGTCACGCATCAACTATCCATTAGTGTCACACGTCAACAAATAACCGCATATCAACAAATTGTTTGTCATGCGTCTACTATGCGTCAATATCTGCAATACCTCCTTGTTGCGCGTCAACTATCTGTCAGTGTCGCGCATCAATAAATAACCCCATTGTCGCGCGTCAACAAATAACTCTTTTTCATGCATCTACTATGCGTCAATATCTATAAACCCTCCTTGTCGCGTGTCAATAACTTACCCCCTTGTCGCGCGTCTGCAATACAGGATATATCATATTGTTGACAAAATTTGAAGTAGAAGTGTTCTACCTAGCGAATAATCTAGGATTATATAGGGGATATTTTTCAAGGGTAGGCGAAGCCGACCCCTAATAAAAATTAAAGTGTGATTTTTAGGTGAACAGGTCACTGACCCGCGCCAGAAAATTCACCTTTTCAAAATTTTCAAAAATGGAATATTCGCCATATTACGAATATTCGCCACTAAAATTTTCCCTGGATAAAAATAGGAGGAATGGATTAGGTTACAACAAATTTTGCAATTTCTTGTGGTGGTGGAGGAAGTGTAAATGCTTTTGGTTCTTGTGGAGGGGACTTGAATTTGGAAGGGAAAAGGGTAGAAGAATTCAGGTGAGATGGAAGACTAGGAGATGGAGAAGGGGAACCAACACTTGGGGCAGCAGATGGGAAACTAGACTCATGACACTACTGTGATGAAGCTGATTGAGAAAGAGGAAAAGAAAATCTATGAGGTGGTGGACTTACCCATTGACAAGGTCATCTTGTGTCCAACTCATAGGCCTCTATCTCCTCAGTCCATTGCACAAGTTGAGGCAACATCTAAACCATGAATTCAAGCTTCTCCTGTGGGCTGAAATGTCTTGGAAAAGGGCCTCCCCATGGACAAGGTGACCTACAACCAATCTTGAATGCCTTCATCTGTGTTGTATCCCTTGACTGCACCATGCTAGCCTCCATTCTTTGAATCTTCTCTAGCAAAACAACATTCTCCATATAGTTGTCACCATTGTATGCATCCCCTTGTTCTTGATAAGCTTCATGGCCAAAATGGTTTTGACCCTACTCAGATGGGTAAGCATAATGCTTCTATATTTGATCATAATGCTGATCAGGAGGAGTTGGGAAATACATTGGAGGCTAAATGCACTACAGTTGCTGCAAGTGTGAGTTCCAAGAGGGAAATGAAGTCATGATTTCACAACTTCATGGAATGGGAGAAGAGAATGAAAGAGATGGATGGAAATGGATGGGAAGAAGGTCTAAAACTCAGAGAGTGGGTTTATGACTAGATGGAGTCACCAGATGTGCTTGAAAGTGCCTCCAAAGGTTGAAATATTCACCAAGAACACATCAGACCTGATGAAGTGAATATGTAAAGCTCTTCAACCTTGTCCCACCGGGTGTGACAAAATTGTAGTGTGGTCACACAGTAGCTTAAGATTTACTGTTGATAACGAGACACCTGAGAAATATGAGAAATATAACTCGAGTGTCCCATTGAGCATGCCAAAACTGTTAGTGTGGTCACACGGTGGCTTAAGATTTACTGTTGATAATGAGACACCTAAGAAAGATGAGAAATCTAACTCCAGTGTCCCACCACGCATGCCAAAAATGTTAGTCCAAAATCACAGCACCCCTCGAATGGTCTCAAATGTGAGTGGGGCATCCGATGTGATTGCAAAAAATTGTACCATCTCTCAAGATGTGGGACTTGCAAACTTGAGATGGACCTCCAGAGAAGGCTGGTTCTTACTCCTAAACTACCTACCATAAGCTATTCTAATGTAGGAAAACTATCTAATCCCAATCTAACCTTCCACGGGACCAGGGAGAGAAAGTGCATGGAAAAAAATCCTATGCTAAAATGGTGATACACCAGAGAAGGAGGTAGCTAGTCACAATCTCAACTACTTGAAATAGAGAGAGGTAAGCAAAGGAGAGGGTGGACAAGATGCACCACAAACCAGAGATGAAGTTCACATGGAACACCACTTCAACCCATTAAACACGGCTCCTAAAACTTGCTACAGACATCAGAAGTATGCACAATATAACCTGTAATGATGAGATTTGAGAAGAGACAGTAAAATAAGAAAAGGAAGGACAAAATGAATCACAGAAATTTTTTTTATTGCTCCAAGAGTTCACACGGTACACCATCAGTGAGCAAGAGGTAACAAAATGCCATTAAAAATTCATGAGAGGAGGCTTAAGCTCCATATTCGACCCTAGGGAAGAAAGAGAGAGAGGGCATGAGAGAAAAGATGACCAACCTTTGAAAATATGCCCCTCCTTTACAATATATAGAAGAATAAGAGAAGGAGAGAGAAAAAATTTGAATCCCTGCTTCAACCACCCTTGCAATGCATTAAATCCACCTACTCCAACCACTCCAGAAAGCATTGAAATCCACCTATAACAATGATGGGCCTTTTTTCCAGAACCCATGCCCCCATCGATGTTCCTTATTGGGAAATAAAGGAGGCCCATTCTTCATCATGGTGGTAGGTGGGGGACTTGATAGGTTTGAAATGGCAGACTGAAACATAGTGGTGGTGGGTGAGAAGATGGCATCGAGAGATTTCATAAACATCCCCTCCTGTTCAAATCCAAGCTTCCAATCTAAAGATATGGCCGTATGAAGGCACTTCGGGTTTGGGTTCTACCCCTGTGAGATCTACATGGAGCCCTGTGCATTCTTTAAGGGTTTTCCTCCTCCTTTTACTCCTGAAATGGCATCGAACTAACATGTGGCGGATTCTGCGGGCTCCTCTATGTTCTACCTAAGTCCCTCTTATTGGCAGAGACACTCTGCCTTACTCGAGACACGTGGAGAGATGACACATGTTTAGGGACCACTTTTGGATTCACCTCTTGAAAGAGTGCTGAAGAGACATGTGGATCCTTCCACAACTTTTCTCTGTTTCTTTTTGTTTTAGCTAAGTCCATTTTGTTTGGTGGGGCCATATGTTTGACCCTGGATACATGGAGGCACAACGCATATTTGGGACCTACCTCCATATTTTTCCCATTGGAGTTACATGGACAAGGCATGTGGAGGCCCCTGCAGGCTTTTGGAATTTTCAATGCCTAGATCTGCTCCATTTTTATTCTACCCACATGGTGAGCCCGCACTCATTTCAGAATTTTTATTTGGGTTGTGCCTTTGAAATTACATCGATGAGGCATGTGAAGGCTTCCACCGACCCTCTTATACTTAGCTGATTAAACGGCTGGCTTTGTCCCCTTTTTTAGAGCTACTGTTGGACCCTAGACATGTGGAGAGTTAACACTTGTTTGGGGAACCACCTTTGGCTTCAACCCTTGAAGATGCGCTGATAAGACACGTGGCACCATCCGCTGGCCTTAGATTTTTTAATGGCCGATTTAACTTTTTGAGCTCTAACCATGTGGAGGGCTGACGCTCATTTGGGGTCCCCACTTTGGATTCTACCCTTGGAATTGCACCAATGAGGCATGTGCAATCTTCACACTTGTTTGGGGACCACCTTTTGGTCTTGACCTTTAGAGTTACGCCGATGAGGTACATGGCTCCTTTTGCACGTTTGTATACTTATCCAATTAAGGGACTCGAGTGAACGCTTCTGTGAAGTCCCAAAACTTCGAGCCTTTTGGATGGAAGATGGAAAATGGAAGGAGAGCACAATGCGAAGGAAGAAATAAGAAGGTGAGAAAGGTCACATGGAAAGAAGGTGATAATGAATTAGGGCGTGTGCCGAGATGCAAGCTCGAGAGAGGAAAGAAGAGAGGATGCACGTGCATAGGGTGTGAGGGGACAAAAAAGAAGTCACATGCGCAAGAGGAAGATGTGAAAGGGGGGAGATGGAAAAGGGAGTAGAATGTGGAAGGATAGTATATAAGTGAGGCACGAATATCCAACTGAGGTAGGCCGCGCGATGGTAGAAAGGAAAGAGGGCACATGACAGGAAGACCTAGACCTTATCCAACTTGAAGAGCACCCAATAACCGCAGCTTGCATCTCACAATGGCCCTCTGGAACCAAGGTTAGAGGATCATGGTCTTCCATGTTCTTGTCAGGAGGACGAAGGAAAAGAGCACGAAGATCCCATCCCTCTCATACCATCCACCCAAGAAGGTCCACAGGAAAACTCCATTCTTGGAGTTGAAATTTAGAACAATGGGCACATCCATCAGATTAGACCATGCCCAATTAGGTACTTGGCTTCATTGGAGCCAAGGGAGAAGCAAACACCAGTCATGCTCACTTTTGAGCATGAGGATGAGTTTCAAAGCACCAAGAGTCACCATCAACACCTCCAGGAGCCCAATGTCAATTAGCTAGAGGAGGTATTTTTTATTGATGTTGATACCTTGATGATTTGGGTGGAGGATCAGCCTCTTGTTGGTTTCTCACTCATTATAACTGCCATGTTTATTGCCAAATCATATACATGGCCACATTTTTTGAGAAAGGGAAGTTATTTCTCTCTACCTATGGCAGGATTTGTTTAGCTTTTCTATGTTAGGGTTAGTGTAGGAGTAGGAGTAGATTTTTATTTCAGTAGAATAAGTGCTTTTGCACACTCTGCATGTCTCACTTGGAGGATGTATGATTTTTTAGTTTTTGTACATAGTGTGTTCTATGGTGTTTTGTTTCTCGTGCACAGTCCATTTTTGGGGACAGGTGAAATCCCTAGGTCAATAAAATTTTCTACACTCAGAAATCTCATCTTCAAGATTTTCTTATAAGATTTGAGGGTACGGACAGTGGGGCACGCTCAGGGTCATTAAATGTAAGCAATCGAGGAGTCCATTTCAAGAATAAGGTTAGTACCAAGCCATCATTTGTGAATCCATGCCCAATGGATGCAAAAAGGCCACTGATCTCCTCATCTAGCAGGCAGATGTCCCCATGAGTCACCAAATTGTTATCCAATTTTTCCCCTTATGCAAAATTGATCAAACACAACCTTGCACAGGAGAAAATTGAAGGGTTGGTTCAGTCATGTGAGCCCACATTTCATATCTAATAATCAGGTTATAGGAAGGCTCAATAATGAAGGAGAAAGGTTGGTAAAATATGAGGCCAAACGACATCAAAAAAACTAGAGGCTCAAAATTTAAAAATTGGGGAAGGATTGAACTGTTAGAATTTCACATATGATTCAAACTTGAGGCCCGAATCATCCAAGTATGAATAGACTCGCGGAAGGCACCATGTGTTAACTCAGTGCATCTCCAAAGGTTGAATCAAAAAGTAATCCCCAAGTGTTTAAGAGCTCGCCACGTGTCCAGGGGTCTAAATGGGGGCAGAGACGACCGTTGAATCTGCTGAATAGAACAGATCCTGCGGAAGCCTCCACATGTCCCAACAACACAAATTCAAAAGTGTGACCCAAAGAAAGACCCTGAACTAGCACAGACTCTCCACATGTCCAAGGCCTGACAAAGACAGAGTCAGTCATTGAAAAGTCTAAGGACGGGCAGAAGCCTCCAGGTCATCTCGGAACAATTTAAGAGGAAAAATTTAGAGGTAGTCCCCAAACAATCGCCAGCCCTCCACGTGGTTAGAATCTCAAAAAGGGGACACCGGACGTTGAAAATTCCAAGATTGGGACAGGCCTGCGGAAAGCCCCATGCATCTCTTAGGTGCTTCTTCAAGGGGAAAATCTAAAGGTAGTCCCTAAATGAGGGTAGGCTTACCATGTGGTCAGACTCAAAAGGGGGATAGATTCAGCTGTTGAAAAGTCCAAGGCTAGAGAAAGGAGCCACTAGTCAACGCAGAGCTCCTGTTGGTGCTCAAAATAGTCTCACCCCATTTGTGCCTTTGGAAATCTGTTGATTCACAGCCTCTGTCATTTTCTCCTTCCCCGTATTGTGCTTGGTTGGTATTTTTCCATTTTTAATCTGCTCTTGCGTTGAAGATCATGCATGGGTCTATATTTGTCTCCTTGTTCCTTTGTTCCTCTAGAAAAGCTCTGTATTTTGAGTCTCCCGTGCTTTGTTCCTTCAAAACTCATGTTTTCCCGTCTTCTCCATTTTCCATAGTCAAGATCTAATGTCCTTGCCATTTTTTCCCTGAATACTTGAAGAAGAATGAATTGATGTGTCCCTGAGGATCGTGTTTGAGCCTTGCAACATTTCTAAAATCTCTATTTTTGAAGAAAATTTCATTTTCAGGATCGAATGGTCATTTCTCTATATTTTACGGTTTGACGGGTGTTTCTCCTGGTCAAATTTGCATCATTTCATTAACAAGAGGTGTGGCATCCTTTGATTGGATGCGGCTCGGCTAAATACTCCAAAAATTCTATGAAAAAGCCTCAACTTTAAAATGTGTCCACGCAGAGGAACGTCGCTTGTTTGAGAATCAAATTTTTGGTCTGGCTTTGAAGTAGTGCCGGGAGGACATGTGGAGGCTTTGTGGGATGGAGACACATGGAATATTCCACTGGTTTTCCCATACTTAGACAAATTTCAGAAGTTTTTTGGGAAGCCCAGGACACGTGGAGGAACGACGCTCATTTGAAGATATGCTTTTGGGTTTTTCCTTGGAGTAGCGCCGGGAGGACACATGGAGGCTTCCACTCTTTGGCCCGGACTTAGACAAATTTTTATGCAGTTGGAGCAGTTTGGCAGAACAGGGACATGTGGCGAGCCCACGCTTGTTCAAGGTATCAAATTTTTGGGACCACCTCAAGGTGCATCGTGGTGACACATGGCAATTTGAAAAGTCATAAGGGATAGGGAAATGGACCATCGGAGGCAACTTAAACTTTTTTCCTCTTTTCCTTGTAAAGGTAAAATATCAAAAGTGGCCAGCAAGCTCGATGGAGGAAAAAGTCAAAATATGTTTCTGGTCAAAGGGGAGGGAAGGCTGATCATCGGGGGAAACTTGGAAATTTTGCCTCTTGTATTCAAATGACTCAAAGTATCAAAAAATCCTGAGGGCCTGAGGGAAATAGTCAATTTTTTACCCCGTTCAATGGTGGAGGTGTGGGCTTTCGGAGGAAAAGTGAAAAAGTTTCCCTTTGAGGGAAAAGGAGCTAAAGGCATAAAAGGACCTAGGGTTCTGTTGGGACCCACATGAGAGACTTGAAGCGGAGGGGTCGAGTTGCGGGGGAAACTTGAAAAAATTTCCTTTTTCCAAAAGAGGGTCAAATGATAGAATTTTTCCATGGTTCCTTTGAGACCCACCTCAAGACACGTGTCGGGCCCATTTTCAAAAGTGGATGTGCAGAGCAAAATGTAATTTTTTTACATTTTTCAAAGTGTTAGGAAAAGTCAAAGGAAGCCCCCCAAGCCCGTTTTTGCATCTTCCACATGGATGACCCATATTCAAATCAAAGATCAACGGCTGCTGAGTGTCAAAATCTGATTTTCCCCCCATTTTTTCTATAAAATGCCTGGAAGTGTGAGTCTTCATCATTTCTTTCTATTTTTTACATGCCAAATAGAGGGGAAAGTTAATGTTGATATATGAAGATTGGTGGGAAGATCTAGAGGATGTTGTTCGCCATTAAAATGGTCTGACTCTCGAGCCCTATCTGGTTTTCTATTTTTCTTCTCCTAAGCACGCAAAAGGCCAAATTTGACATATTAAGGGAGGAAGTGGTTGACGATTGGATAGAGGCGTGTTTTTCCCAAGAAAGGAGTTGAATGCGGGAAGAAATCGAAGAGATTTTCCCTTGATCACCTGGAGACTTTTATAGATCAGATTCTGTGAATCACGAAAGAATCATGGTGAGAACTGGTGCATTTAAAGTTTTGTTCTTTTTGGAGGAAGGGGGCTTTGTTGTAAAGGTTATAAATGGAATGAATTCTTTCATTCCAAAGGTTGGGAGTTTTTGGAAAGGTCAGGACTGATTTTTTCCAACAGAAAAAGCTTGACAGAGCCCATCCATTTTGACAAGCCATTTAAGAAGCATGTATCTCTCTTTTTGTATTAAGTTCTATTGTGTCAAGGTGGTTGAAAGTGTACAGCCATAGATGAGCTCTGAGATTGTACTGTGAAACTTTCACCTGTTAATAGACTTAATCAAAAATTGAGTTCTTCTGTGTTAATCTTGAGAAAAGTGTATTTATTTGATCTTTGAATGCATATGAGTAGTTTTTCTTGTTTCTATTGCAATATTGTACCAAAATATGGTCCAATCACATAGGTCTCAGTCCTGTGATAGTTTAGTGGCATCTGCAATTTCATTTCTCAGAAGTTCCTTCATTTGGGAGTGGGATAAACGACTTAAAATCACTTCTCTTTCATTTTGTTGATAGAGATTATGTGTAAGCCTCTGGGTATACCTCAGGCATGACTTGGTTTAAATCTTGGTGTTTTATTGGGTTCTCTAACTCGAGCCTTCGTGATAGAATCCCACAGGTTGTGCGAAAGAGTGCTAATCTGGGCCTCCATTGAAGCATATATTCTAGTTGAGGAAATAGTTTAACTTTTTGTGGCATTTTGTTGATTGAATCTTTCTATTTTGCATAAGCTCTCAAGGATTTGATGAGTCAAGTTCATCCTATCTCCCCTGCCACCAAAAAATCCATTTAACAACATTAAATACTACCCATACTACCCCTTTTTCTGCTCTATATACCCACATAAGACCAAAATCCTTTTACTAAAGTATGAAGAATAGATCAGGTTTCCAAATGTCTTTGGTAACCTTTTCCTTGTTGTGAAGATATCCCCATAATCTGGAAGTGACAACTCATGATATTCAGATTTGGAGTGTTGATCATATTTTCCCTAAGGTCCTCCCCATAAAATTTATGCAAAAGAAAGGTATATGTACCTCCTTTCAAATAACAGAGGTTACAAAATGGGTTCTCTTACCTTTGGTTAAAGGCACAACCTAAAATTTTTAGGACAAGATCAATCCTTTTAAGGTGCTACCCACTCCTTTTCAAATACTGAGTGCTAAAATATTAGATAGATTGCTTCTCTAGCTTTAAGATGACACATATAATCATCTATCTACCTCTAAGTGTCTTTTTGAATCCATGATGTTGGTCGGCCTTTGAAGGAGGTTAAATTTGGGTACTAACAGATCCTTTAAAAGCAAGACCCAAAGGGCTGGTCCCAAACATGTGCAGAGCCTCCACATGTCCCGAGTTAAACATAAAGCCTCCGCCAACAAGAGGGACTCAAACAGAAAAAAAGGAACCAGAGCAGGCTCGTGGACGATGCCACGTGTCTCTTCGGTGCGACTTCAAGAGTAAAAATATAGGGTGAAATCTTAAGACGCACGGTGCTACCACGTGGACCTTATATCAAGAGACTCTTTCAAATATTACGAGCCCACATTAAACACCTGACCCTGACCTTTAGACGGCCATATCTTTTGACTGGAAGCTTAGAATTGAGCGGGAGAGATTGTTTTTAAAAGCTCTCGGTGCTTGCTACTCACCTGCCACCATTAATGATCCGTTCCAATATTTTCGAGGTCGTCAAGTCTCCCACCTACCACCATGATAAAGAATGGGCCTCCTTTCTTTCCCAGCAAGGAGCAATGATGGGGGATGGGTTCTGCAGAAAATCCCATCATTGTTGCATGATCTGGGTTGGTTTGAGTTGTTGGATTCAATGCATTGCAGGGGTGGTTGAAGTAGGATTTGATTTTTCCCTCTATCCTTCTCTTATTCTTCCATATATTGTAAAGGAGGGGGATTTTTCTAGAAGTTGGTCATATTTTCTCTCCTACCCCCCTCTCTCTTTCTTCCCTAGGGTCGAATGTGGAGCTTAAGCTTCCTCCCTTAGCTTTGTAATGGCATTTTCTTACCTCTTTCCCACTGATGATGCACTGTGTGAACTCATGGAGCAATAAAATATGTTTTGTGATGCATTTTGTCCATCCATCCTTATTTTATTGTCTCTTCTTGTCTCTCATCGTTGCAGGGTATACAATGCATATCTCTGATGTCTATTGTAGGTCTTGGGAGCCGTGTTTAATGGGTTTGAAGTGGTGTTCTGTGTGAACTGTATCTTTGTTCTATGATGCATCTTGTCCATCCTCTACATTGCTCACCTCTCTCCACTTTAGGAAGTTGCATTTGTGACCAGCACCTTCCTTTTCTGGTGTATCACCGCTTTATTATAGGCTTTGTTTTATGCATTTCACTCTCTCCCTGGTCCCTTGGAAGGTTAAATTAGGATTAGATAGTTTACCTGCACTGGAGTAGCTTGTGGCAGGTAGTTTAGGAAGAAGAAACTGACTTTCTCAAGAGGACCATATCAAGTTCGCAAGTCCCATAGCTTGAGAGGCGGTCTAATGTTATGCTATCACACCGGATGCCCCACTCAAATTCGAGGCCATTCGGGGGTGCTATGATTTTTCACTAACAAGTGTATGTTGTATTTTTGTTTAGTGAAAGTTTGAAATGTATTTGTATCTTGAAAAGGAAATAATGAAGAAATGTTGTTGGGATTGGAAATATGTGTAAAATTTTGATCATCTTTGGGGTCGAAAAATATTGAATATTTAAGTTCAGAAATGCATTTTTCTTGGAATGAAGATTCTTCTTAGATTATTTTTAAGTTGTGATGGACTTTCTTTTGTTTTCTTCAAAATAATGTAAGGAAGTTTGATTGAATTAGGAGATATATATAATCCTTGTAATTGCATTGAGTTGAAATGTATTTCCTACCTGAAGCATTAAAATGCACATAGCTTTATATTTGTAAATTTGGTTTTGTGAAAATAAATCTTACAATTTGGAAGCTCTTCTTGTTAGTGAAATACGACTTTCTTGGTGTGATGTTTTGTGGAAAGGAAAATAAAATGAACTATTTGTTTTGGACTACCTACTTGTGGTCTCTAAGTTAAAGTATTTGAATATAGAGGAAAATAAGTTATCCTTCTATATAAAAACATAATATAATTTAGACGGTTACCTAATTTCTTAGTAGATTTATTTATTATTGTTAAATATGTGTATTATGTCTTTTTACATAAATATACATAATTGAGGAAAAAGTGATTTAATTAGGAAATTATCAAAATAATGAGTTCCGTATTTAAAATCTTGTGAGTATATATATATACATATAACCACACACTGCTACAACTGTGATTTCATCAAACAAAATACAAGTTTTCTTAGTAAAAGGAAAAAAGATTTTTGGTTTTTCTATTTTTAAATTAAAAAATATATTTGGGAGGGGGGGCGTCTTACCCCACCCCCATCATCCTCAATATGGTGGTATGGTAGGTCCACACCACAAAAAACTATGGTGTGGTCATGTCACACCACAACCCACCCCTATACATTATCCATTGTGCCGCCCTACATCCCCTGTTGTGGTTGCATAACCCTGGACCTAGGGTTAGATCTGTCTGGGATTTTATGTAATGTGTTGGAAATATAATTATAACAAATATATATAGGGTTTTATATATACTTTCAGATTTTCCTGAATCAGGAAATATGGTTACCTCCAAATCAAAAGTATATGTGAAAATATCAAAAACAAAAATAATAATAATGATAAAACCCTAGGCATTTAAAAAAACAAGAATGTTTGAGAAGGTTTTTTTCCTCTCCCTTGCAAATATTGCGAAAATTGTCCTCCATGGGTCCTATCTCCTTCTTTCTTCCACCTACAAAAAAATGGAGGCCACAAAAGAAAAATAGAAGTTAAAAGGAAATCATAAGGATGGATTAGGGCTTTTAAAAAATACCTAAGATCAAGGGTGGAGATTAAAAGAATCCTATGGCTCAGATTCAACCCTCCCCTCTTTTAAAGTTGTTGGAATAAAATGATTTAATGGGGTATGGATTAAAGTAATAAAAAGGGAACCTAGGGGGATTTTAATTGCGGCCATGGTAAGTATAAATCAATAGTATGGGATTTAGGATTTTTTTTTATTAAATCAAATTTTTAGCATGGGTGTATTTGAGGGAAAAAAATATTAAGTTGGGATTTAAGAAAATATTAAAATAGTTGAGCATTTGGCATGGGATATGATGGTTGGCGAGTAGGAAATTTAATTTAGATAAGGAGGTGATAAGTTTTGGATATAATAATGGGAAAATAAAATGGTATTTATGCACTACGATATTATATCCTTAATACGGTTAAGATATTTATTAAATAATTAATTTTAAAAAAATTCACGGAATTTTCTAGGTCCTGTGTTATGGTTTTGGTGTGTCAAAATGGGGAATTACAATTATCTTAGGAAATATGGATGTGAATTAAAATGAAATCTAAGATAAGGAGACAAAAGAATCCATGAAATACTCTAGGAAATAAGCTAGAAGATACAAGATAAAATTCTTAACAAATATACCAAGTTTACGAGAGGCACAAAGTCTTGTTTCGTAGGCTTAGTTTATTTGTTTTATTAATAAAAAATATTATTTCACATATATTTGGTAGTGTTTATGATGTGCAAGGATGAAGAATAAATAGATTTGAAAAGTTGTAAAAATGCAAGTACATGTATATGCCTTGAGTTTTCCCTAGAAGAACAGTGTTAGATTGAAGTGACAAGAAATGTACTTTAACATATCTTTAATATGTCGATTCATTATAATTGGAAAAAATTACTTCTACAAAATATTGGTAAACTTCATTCAAGGTTTCAAATTCCACATAGGGCATGTGCACTAGTGGTTTCCAAGTTTCCTTCAGGATTATCGATTCTAAGAAAAGGTTACACGATACCTCTAAAATCAATTAAATGGGTTACATGTGAGGTGAACACACTGATGGGACCACCATGTGTCATGTTTCTATTTGTTTTAAAGAAAAAATTAGAGCAAGAAAATTATGTAGGATGCCAAAACTATTTGTATATGAATGTCACACATCGACATAAACTAGAGACCATGTCAAGAGTCCAACTCAAACTAAAATTTCAAATCAGAAGGAAAATTCACTTATTTAAAAATATTTAAGTCTCACGTGGTTAATAATGAGCTTAATGGCGCATGAATCAGTTGTAACTAAACTTACTCGAGACAACTACAATTGAGTCATATCTCCAGTAGAAAAGACTATTTTTTAACTTGTATCTGTACAGAGTCATAATATGGAGAAACAAATTCATGCTAGTCTTAGGATTTTAGCAGGTGATAGGTATAGATATCCAAAGTGATCAAATGTTTTTGTTAAGAAGAGAAGACAAAGTATAATAAAATAGAGAGAAAATTATTCTATGTCATCTTCTTCGCATATAGAGGGAATCAAGGATACTCTCATCACCAAGGATATCTCACCCAATATACTAAATCGGAGACAAGTCCACTGGGAAATACAAAACTATGACAACCAATTTAAATTAAAATACCTATTCGAGGAGGATGAAGAGTACTATGATGATTTAGTTGCTATAATGGACTATGGCCTTCATTATATTGTAGAAAGACTAGATGTTTACACCTGTGATGATTTATTTGAGGATGTCTTCATAATATGTACTCTCGAAGACAACCAAAGTATTTCAAATGCTACAGGTAAATGTATTGTTTTCATTAGAGATGAAGCTTTAAACAATATCTATAAATTGCCTATGTCAAATAGATATTACAATCAACAAAGTTCTTAGGAATTTATGAGTGGATAATAAATCATGGAGGAATTAGGGTCATGGGAAATAGATGAATCAAATGTGAAATAGAAGTCAAAGTTGAAACTAACGATTTCTTCATTTAGGAGGGGAATCAGAGTCACAATGGTCTTACTCATCAGGCTTTATGGGGAGGAAAAGGATGATCATGTGAACTAATCTTGGGTTCCCTTATTAAGCATGATCATGAATCAAAATAAACGTAACTTTGGTGAATTTTTTGATTTCAACTTTAGATCTTGTTGGAATGTGACAGCTACGAGTAAGAAATTTAACATGTTATCTTATTTTGTAGAAATGTTTTGTGCTTTCCTGTATTTTGATCCATGCTTTCCAAAATGGATGCCCAGATCTTTTTTAGTACATGTTAATTTTTCCAAACTATCTAACAACCATGTGCCACACATTGGGGATATTTGTGACATATTGTATCATATTGTCTATAGTGTAATCTATGGAGTAGGATGACCTAGAATCCTTCCCAAAATGAGAGATTATATTAGAAGGGTGAGGGTTTATTGTTATTATCAGGAGTTCACTTTGATCATAATAGAAAGGGATCCAGCCCATCCTTACCAACTACCTAGACATGTGCAAGAAATATTAGAATCTATAAAAGTAGTTTATCAATTTGAGAATGGGATAAGGGATGGTGGAAGAGTAGGATTATAAGGCCATGGCCTCCTTTTTCCTTTAATATTGCAAAATATAAATTTAGTAAATTTCATCTATTAAGAACTTTTACAAAAAAGTATACTAATCTACATCCCGATATCTAAAGAAATTGAGATCCTAATGGTCATGTGAGGGCCCATCTAAGCTAGATACAAAATAGTTATCCCAAGAATTATATTCATATCTAGATACAATCGAATGAATATCACATGAATCTCAAGTCTACAGAGGAATTCATTAGAAAAATTAAAGAAACATGATGTATACCAGTTACTCCACCAGTTCAAAATTCTCATGATTCACTAGATGCTACATAAAAGGATATTAAAAAGGAATATTATACGCATTGTTCCTCATTCTCCTAAAGTCACAAAATAATCTCAAGAAATAATCAATGTTAGCCTTAATTTCAGACAAGTCAATTTATTCTTATGCATTAGATGACACCATCAAATCAAAGTATTCCTAAAATGAGATAGGTTACTTAAGAAAGGTTGACTATCTCAAGAAGATGAATGGATAATCCTCTAGAAATAAATGTGACACCAATAATTCCATGTTTGGAAAGATCACACCCTTCTCCTATATTACAGTCAAATATATTTTCTATATCATTAGCCAAAATGGTTTATTCTTCTCCATCCACTCTTATTATTAAATCACCACCAAATTCTCCCACTTTTTTCACTACTTCTCGGTTCACTCCCAAATTTCCCATAATTTTTTATTCTATTCCCACTTCCTTTACATTGCCATTATCAATCACCATGATGTAAAAAACTACAACAGTCCTATTCATGACCACTACATAGCCCATTTAATTGATGGAGATGACAAATTTAGAAGGGCTAAACATTAATATGTCATTTCCACCAATATCTTCAATTTTTATAGGTCCAACTTTTAGTCTTGGTTATGGTTTTCCATCTATTGGTGAAATAAATTGTTGCAAATGTATATTATTTGTTTTAACCAATGGTCACAAGGTTAAGACCCTCCTTCTTTGGTATAAGGAAGCTCTTGTGTATTGAATGCAAACTAAATAAAATTTGGGGTGGTTGTTTATCCGGGGATCACATAGGAGTACTCCAGTAAACTTTGACAAATTTCTTGTATAGTATAAAAGGTAGGATCTTACTTTGAAGAGAGGTAAGGAGGAGACGTGGAAATAGATATTGGGGGTTAATGTCATGAGTAGAATTACAATTTTCACATACAATAACCATAGTAGGTCCGAATTCAATAGGAAGAAATCAACCATATAAGCAATAGAAAGACTAATAAATTGGAGACAAAAATCTATGAATTCCTTAATAAAAGACACAAACCCCCTTTTCAGTTATACAAGATCATATTTGCTTGCAATGTTGGAAAGTAGAGAGTATGGAAGAACATATGAAATGAGAGGATACATAAGAATGTATCTTATTTATCGTAGTAGAAGTGAAACCACAAAACTAGTAATAATGAACAAGTGATAACCATTAGGACTGAAGAAGTCGTTCTAATTTATAGCTTAAAAAATTTCTCTTCCTCTCCCCCATGTGAGTTTTCATCTTACCACCACTTGTGACTTTTCAAATTCCCTAGCAAGTAAACTAAGTCCTTTTCTTACTTTTGAAAAGGGGATTTTACAATGTAAATTTAAGTCACGTAAGTGAATAATATGAAAGGGTAAAAAAGTACATTCCCAATGAAGAAATATAATTTTAGAGAGAGAGAGGGAAGGGAAGAGAGAAGTGAAATATGGAGACAGGGAAGCTTTTTTTGTTGAAGAACCTACTTGTGATGGATCTTGAGTAAATGCCTCATGAATGATATTATTTTTCTTTTAACCTCTTGATGAATTAGAGTATTGATATTACAACTCCTTGCTTCTAGTGAGATGTGGATTCACTCAAAGGAATTGAATGAGTGCTTAGAAACATTGCTGCGATACTTGCACTAATATAGAAACATGATGATCCTATTTGATCACAAGGTTGGAGTTTGAACATCAAGATCATCACCTTTCTCTTCTTGTCTTCAAAATTCACCTCCATGATGCATATTTCCTTTTTAATAGAACTAAACCTAGGATACTCAAAAACCTTCTTTCTCATTTGTTACTCATTGGAAAAAGGAATTTTCCTCCAAACAAAATAATTTCACCTTCATTCAATTGAAAGTACATAATATGAAATCATGAATCTGTCATGTCACTATAATGTTCTACATTGTTTCAAACTTATCCAAGTGCTCTTTCTTTAGCATAAGAGGATCAACATCCTTGTTTCTTTACCAACATCCTAAAACTTACTATTTTTAGTAAGAATTATTTTGAGAAGTCCATTTTAGTTACCACTTTCTTAATTTAGAAATTTTGAGTTCCACGTATGTGCAAACATCAGTGACAACTTTGAGAATGAATTGTTTGCAACACTTACTAATTATAGACAGTAAGGATTATTATTTTTAGAAGTGGGATTTCCTTGGGTCAGAATGGAATGAAAGTGGTCTCATAAGTTTTTTTATTTCACAAGGATGTTTTTCTTAAATTGTTAAGGGATTTCAATCTCCATAACTCCATAGATTTGAAAAATTAGTTTTTAATTAAAAATAATGTAGACCACCACTCGATCCAAGGTTGGATTCATTTGAATAGAATTTTTTAGAACAAAATTTTCTTAAAATCTCATGGAGATCAGAAAAGGGGTTTGTGAGATATGTGAAACTTTCCATTTTTAACATATGAGTTCTCCGACTTATTTTCAATAGCATAACAACAACGAGAGTGAGATTTTGGAGGAAAAATTATGCTTTAAAACACATAAATTGCTAAGTGTGTATTATAAAAATTTCACTTACTCCTTTACAGTTTAACTCAAATATAACCCAACCAGGCTCAACATGGGTTAGGTGAAGCTCTGAGCTTGGGTTGCACTAGTGTAAGAAGGACACAAGGGACATCCAAGTATGCTTTGCACTAGATGGTGACGAGTGCCACCTTGTGTTTTTATGTGAGTGAGATATAGGGGATATAAATTAGCACTCGAGACCTACACTATGGTTTTACATGTGTCCGGGGGCTAGCTAAGAGGGGGGTAACAATTTTTTGTCCCCATTCCCCCTTTTCACCTTCACAATAATCCAAAGGGACATAATGTGCTAAAAAATGTGTGAAGGTGGTCTCCATTTTGAAAAATTGGTCTAATTTTACGTTGTGCTCACCAAACTAGTCAAGTCACAAGTTTTAAGTGATGAAAACATATAATCCACAAGGGAGAACAATTTTGTTTCCCCTTATCATATTTTCACCTCAAGGAAAACCCAAGAGAACAAAAAGGGTGAAAATTTTGTCTCTAAGCTTTTTGGAATGTTAACGTCACACGCCAAGTTTATTTTAGGACACTGAGAGTGATTTTTTGGCTGCAGGAAAATGGAATGGTGTTTTGGTGTAAAACATTATCTGATTTTGAATCCAAAAGACATGGTGTGATCATACCTACAATTATGAAGATCCAATTATTCCTGACGGGGTTTCCCTTTCGATTATAATGATATATGTTTTGAACATGATGTTGGGTTACTATTGAGCTACTAGTTTATTTGTTGTTACTGTGATTTCACTACGTAAATCAATACGAATATGAAATTTGGTGGCTCCCTGGTGCCACCCCATAAACCACTTTACATCAATCGCCTTAGAATTTTTTTTGTATAACATTTATTTGTTTATAATCTTATGTTTTTTTTTTACCGTCTTTTATATGTGGTGATGTATGTAGAATGTGTATGTGAAATCTCAATCAAGCTTGGATAGCCTTGCAAATACTTTTGAGCATATGTTATTTGAGATCTCCAACATATCGATTGAAGTGTGGAAGCGTTGGTAGAAATAAATAATGAACAATTTAACCTTAGTGTAAAAGTAGCTCTATCTAATTTTACTTATATGACACATACCAATACGAATAGATCTCAATAATTATGTAATTCATTCTCCTACTCAATTTCCTCATTTAGACTATTTCAAGATATATTACTAGCTCTTTCCAAACTAGGAATACAATTTTATTTTATTTATGGAATTTTTTTGAATAATGAGATAAATATCAGGGCATACATATCTCTTATGGAGTTTGCAAATCTGTATACATTTTGAATTGCAAAAAAAATAGTTTGCTTTCAAAATTATGTTACTGTGAATTGATTGTTATAACACATTGAATACCATCGTTAATGTGTTGTCCAATGGGTTGCACCCCAATCGAAATCATAATCATTGATTTTTTGAATTAAAGATACTTAGGGAGAGGAAGTGGAGCCAAAAATGTCAAAATGCCAAAAAATTGTTAGCAATAGGTCAACAATTTTATAGTTAAGAGTCATGTTACTATTCAACTAAATGAAACAAATGATAAATGATCCCAAAGAGTGAAAAAAAGTTTTAACCAAATTCCTTTGTTCATATTGTCTAAATGTGGAATTAATCAAGCTTTAGAGAAACCAATACCTCAAAAAAAAATGAAATATTACTATCAATAGAATAAAATTGTTCAACCTGGACTTAAAAACAGGGCTTCCATATCAACTGTAACAACATCATTTCAAAACACCATATGATCATGAGCTCAATTAAGAATGAAATCTTGTTTGTAATTGAAGACGAAAAACAAATTCTTGTGAAAATAAATTTTTAAAAATATGTTGGAAAGCCATATTTTAGACGGTCATACATCATAACTCAATTTCTCAAGATCACATATTATTAAACAAACAAAAACCATTTATTTGTGAAAGACAATCTATACAATAAATGCCTATGCTTTCATGCCTTTTTTTTCAATTCTTATGCCAACCTTAAAGCTTCTAAATATTGAAGATCGATTTAACTTGAACAAATTATTGAGATCATCTATACAAAAATTGCAATGGGTTGGCATGTCTCTTTTTTTGAACTACTCATCGTCATAACATATATGCTACGATCTTAGATCAATGACGGGTCAAAGACGTGTCACGTTGTTAAGGAAGTCCGTAACACACACAGTCATACATAAAAGGAATTTTTATTTACATTTTTTGCATCAGTAATATAGGTGTAAATATGTATATACAGCCAAGCATAAACAAGTCCACTAAGTCAAAAAATTGTGGTACAATTATATAAGTGTTTAGGCTCCGTATCTACTATTTCTAAAAGTAGATATGCAACATTAGCAAAAATGGCTATGATGATTTCTAATGTGTATATGTTTATTGCTCTCAGTCGACTTCACTGCCACTCCGAACAATATTACGCTATATAGTAAATATGAGAACTTAAATCTTATGATTGAATACTCAACTAGTATTATCATTCGTTCAGTCATTATCATTATCAATACAAGATTAGAGACTTCTAACTACACATTTTGATGTATAATTTCTATTTTTACTTGTGGGATGTAGATTGGAAAATACGAAACATATTATAGATGTTAGTATTTTATTGCAGGGCATTAACAACTATGTCTCACAAAAATTAGGCTCTGATGATTTTTGTTATCGGTCTTCTACGCTGCTGGACAACTTTCATTTCAATACATGCAAAGAAGATGCTGGAAAATATTTCCCAATTTTACTTATACTTGCCAGTTATATTTGGAAGAAGTACGTATGATGGCTTTGACAAAGACATTTTTAATCAAATTCTCAATGCATATCGCTATCCATATTTATTATCGCAATTCTAATAAAATTAGAATTGATCCTTACATATTTAATTTCACGGTTGCAGATATTAGAATTTCTGTTTTTGAGATAAGCATCCATAGCATTATTAATGACTATCAAGAGGCCAAAAGTGCTTGAGATTGTTTTTCAGGAAGAAAACCAAATTGTTTGGAGTCATCAGCAGACCAGATGAAGATGCCCTCCAGTTTCCCTCTTTCCTTCAAATCCTTGCACGCGTCGAAGAATCCATCCTCTGGTTGGAGTCCACCTGCAGAGGTATCCGTGGCAGAACTGACCAGTATTTTGCCGCCCCTGTAATTAGATTGTTGAGTGTCGTAGTGGTCGAGAAAATCATCAACGGTAGTGCCCTTATCGTCTGCATAGAATTGGAAGTTTATGTAGTCTATGAAGCGACCGTATTTATTCCACAGTGCCTGATAATGGGTCTGCACTGACCCCTCGTCCTCGAAAGGAGCGATGGACGCTATGGAAATCAGTTTTTTCTGCTTCAGTTGTATTATTAAATGTCCAACACAATCAGCAAATATGGTTGGACTCGAGTGGTCGAAGTGCTCGTAGTCGATGTCTATGCCGTCGAGATGATATTCTGTAATTATTGCTGACAGAGTCGAGACGGCGTTATTAACCCAAGAAGACACAGAGGAGGGCTGGAATTGCACGCTAGTTTTGTCCTCTCCTATGATGTCGCCGCCAAGGCTGACGGCCACCTTGACGTTCTTATGCTTCGACTTGACGGCCAACACGTCAGCTGGGCTCAGATTTTCCTCGTCCCAGAAGACGCTGAATTTGCCGTTTGTTGGAGTTGGAGAATGAGCGGATGCGGTGTAGTCGATGGCAAATGACAGAATAAAGTGAAACTCAACGTCGTCATCGATTGGCACGTCAGAGAACTTAACGCCCAGCCCCTCCGCGCCAATGTATTCCCTGAATAGTTTAACGTTTTCACCTGCACACAAACGTAACTTATTAACTGTGAACATTCTATGACTGGTATTTATTTTCTTATATAATAAATGCAATGGCTTACATTGTGACTTTGGAAGAAGGAGAAAAATCACGGTGGCGAAAAACATGATGTGAATCTCCATGGTCGCTGGCGATTACTGGCTGTTACATTGAATAGCTTTCATACGCCTCTTATACTCTCTCTATTTTTTGAGTAACATATGTTGTGAAGGAAAAAGCAAAGCCGGAAATTATTCTATGATGGCTTCATGTCGTTTTTACTTGTCATTAATGCTCGTGTGTTTTACTCTTTGTTAATTGTGATCATGTGCCGCTCTTGTTTTTTTTTAAGTTTGCACTTCGAATTATCAAGAGAACCACCATTGAAAATATAAATGCCATCTAGGTAGCCGGCAATCAAAGATTAAAAAAGTTTACAACCAGTATATAGTAAAGATAATAGCATGAGTGTTTACCCTAGAAATGACAGTGGATTAATTGATGCATTAACGGTGATAAAAATGTTGATGTGGAAGGAATGAAAGCAGAACATTACATATGGAAGAGAGTTAATGAAGGTGTGGGAAACTCTTGGAGAGAATGTAGGCAAACCTCTTCCTTGCTCGTGTAAGTCGGAAGTAAACCACATGTGTGTGTCGTGAGCCGTTTGAAGGAGAAAGGGGGTGTGATGTGTATAACCTCAAGCCAACATACTCTAAAGGTAACTCTAAAAGTAAAGCCCTTATCATTCGACACTATGAACGTCAACATTTGTTTTTTGTAATGCCAACCATTTTGTTCCGTGGATAACAAAATCCCACGCCATTTATGAAAGGAGATCATTTGTGCTTGCAAATAGAAAGTATAAAGATAGGGCTATTTTCGAGGACTAATCATTTCATGTGGGACTGATGATGTTGTTTAATATGATAACCACAAAACATCAGGGTCAGATGAAGTATTGTATCTTGTATGTTTTACATTAAAAAGGGGAAAGGACAACATGTAATGAACAAACTATGCACAATTAAAGACTGCAAGCCGTATGATGCACGTTATAGGAATTTCTCCCAAATCCGATGATCAACAAAAATGCTTGCAAAAAAAAAGTGCGTACAATTAGAAAGAAATGACATAAGGAAGTAAGAGTGAGTATTGTTGATTTCATACACACTATGGATGCATTGTTTAATGAATATAGATGATCTTCTTCTTTCTTTCTAATACTAAGAAAAGGGTCGAGAGTTAATTAAATGAACTTTTAAAAAGAGAAAGGAGGGGATATGTGCAAGTTTTTGAGTTGTTCAACACTAGAAATAACTTTAAAAATAAGTCCTCATAATAATAAAATATTTAATGAGTTAGACTCTAATGAACTCTAAAATCCTCATGTCTTTACTTCCCATTGTAATATTTCATTTCTAGTTGATTTCTGTTCTAGCTCGAGTGAATATTTTAACTTTGTGCCTACATTATAGAGGAGACTCATGCGGAACTAAGACACTCTAGTGTCACTGAGAGATAGTAGTGAGGATTATCATACTCAATAGAAACCAGGATAGTAGGTCGATGGGGTACAATCTACTTCCTCGTGGAAAACATAAATTTCAACAAACAATCTTCTTTGACCGATAGCCTTAACAACATCGTTCATCCACCTCATCAGTGTTAGCATGTATGACTCGGTTTGGACCAGGTTCTTTGAGTGTGCCCATAAAGGAATTCAATAAGATACTGACGATGCAGGACTGTTATGTATGTGGAGCCTCCTCCTAGCAGGATCCATCAAGACAAGTGGTAGCACCTTCTATGAGCTACAGTCAGGTATTTTTACGGCGTCCCGCTCAGCAGGTGACCGGGTCAGGGGGGTTTGGGGGGGTGAACCCCCCCCCCCCCCCCCCACCCCCCCGATGGAAGGGGGTTCGAGGGCGATGATCCGAAGCAATATAGATCACTAGAGTACCTATTAGATCCGTATCTCATTGGTAATGGGTAACCAAGTTATGGGCTAGTTATTGGGCCCATGGTTTTTTCGGTGTACTTAGAAACCATTGGAAAGAGTTCCCACGAGAACTGTAATAACAATGGTTTTGATAGGCACGGTATTTGTATCAAACTGCCTATAGTCAGTTGTCTATTTATATGAGACATATGCCATCATGATTTATGTACAAGCGATTGAGAACTACCAGGAAGAGAATTAGGGTACAGGTGATAGAGACTACATGTAGCAGTTGGTGGTATCACTAGCTTCTAATGGATCTGGGTATTGTATTCTAGAGATCTTCTGATTCATTGTATTGCACCATCATTAGTAGAGTGATGCTTGGCTGGACGTAGCCCAGTTAGGGTGAACCACGTTAAATGTTGGAATGTCTGAGATGTGCTATCTATTCTGCCAAACTCTCAATTGTGACTCCTTAGTTAAGGAGTGTGTAGTGGATATTAGTTTCTACTGTTGCACCACTACATGTAAGGGATCTATTCCGCATATCATATCTCTTATGGCTTCTTATGGAAAAAATCGTTGGGAACTGCATTGGTTATTTGCACACAGAGTTCAGACTTAATCCCCCTACACACAAGGTTATATCCATTGTGTAGAAATGATTTTCTTGCAGTTGTTTCGGTAGCAATAACATGTCAACCTAAGGCTCCTAGACACTTCATCGAGCTATTTGTACTATTTCTTATATGTATCTTAACGCAGTGTGTAGTTCCCAACATGGATGTCATAAAATAAATGCTAAAACATAAGTGTAGGTGAAAGTCATGGATGAAGGGAATCAAGTGGACCTAGATCAAATTGATGATAATCATATTGGTGGAGGACGAGTGGTCTATGTCAGATATTTTTTTGTGGAAGGAGATCTGACCATGGCATCACCTCCTTAGCAACGTTTCAGATAGACTATTCATCCTTGATAAATGATACAATAACTTGGAGTGATGAGCTCTAGTTGTCAACCATGCACCATATAGGATGCTAGCACCTGTGAGTTGTGTGCAGCTCAAGTGGATGGTGGCAGTTAGTGCAAGGCCTTCACACTGAGATAAGTCCTAAATCCATCATAGAATGTATCTCCAATGGCCGTGCTACCTATGAGCTCTTGTGATATCCATCTAGAAGGATGTATCCATTCATGTTTGTGTGTCAGACTTGCACATGGAGGTAATCTGTAACAAAGTAACGACTAATGAATTGTTACCCCACTCCTTGCAAATCGATTGATTTGGGTTTGTATCTATAGATGAAGGGGGCTACAGGGTCTTTCCAGATGATATTCTACTTCCATTGAGTTTGGTTATCCTCATGTTGAAGAGAAGTAGAAGATTGCGGATATCCACAAGGCACATATTATCCAGCTATTGAGATATGGCCACTACGAGATCATAGTTGTGCCATTCAGTCTAATGAATGCATGCATTGTAATATTTGCAACACCATTCTCATGCCAAATGAAGGATACCACTTCATTTTTCCTACTCTTTTGATTTTATTTCGAGTAGTTGTATTGATTTTGTAATGCCCACATTTTACATGCACGTAAAAACAATAGTAAAAATACCAGGATAATTTTTTTTTGACTTACATTGCTCACTACACAACGCCACAAGGGCTCCAAGTAAAGAAAACTCAAAATTGCATACGACACTTACATAAGTCATCGACTCACATAGACACATGACAACACCAAATACATGTTGATGCCACACTTTCCCCAATGAACGAATACTAGCAATGACCCAACCACAAGAAAATGACTCAAGGATTGGCAAACCCACAACACATCATTTCCTTAATTGCATCTTAGTTACGAGTAACATTCCAAGAACATTATTGTGCAAGGATAATTTTCTCCTTTTTCCACCTACAGATTCTTAAGTTCATTCCGCATTTAATTTACAGTTCGACCATTTCAAGTTGGCTCTTTATCCTTTATGAAAATTTCCATAACTTACACAATTATTTGCCATGCATACAAAGTACTTAATTCTCTTGTTCTTATGTTAAGAATATGCTTCTCAAACATTTATTTAATGTTTAAATTTTACCCTTACAACTCAAGTGAATCTGACTTGATGTCAAGAAAGCAATATTAGGATTTAAGGGGGGGGGGGGGTTGGAATCAAGATACCTTTTTTCCCATAAACATTCTTCGATCAGAGTATCTTTATTTCCCGATTCAACATTCCCACAACAAGAAATTGTATTTAGATTTTATATATATATATATATATATATATATATATATATATCTCTTTTTGTTTAAGTTTGATCTCACTAAGGGAAATTCATGTTCTTTGTAACACATGAAAATGTTTAATTGAGTTATAAGGACTCCAAGAGTGACATTATTCGTAACCTCAAATCTCGTTTTACTCTAATATGCTTTACTCTTATATCGCATTATGGTCTCATTATTAGCATTGTTTTATAACAAGAGTTATGAAAGTACATGCCTAACATCTTGAAGAAGTACATGATTTGAAGCATTATAATCTACACAGGAGCCACAAGTGGTTTGTGTTCAAGGTAAAATCCCATGTTTATGCATTTCATGATTCTACAGGGGAAATTTTCTTTTATTCTTAATGTCAAAAGGGGCATACCAAGGAATTACGGGACTAAGATTCTGGTTTCTTGGGTTCTCTAAATTCAACAACTTTCAAATCAATTTCATTAGCAAAGAGTTACTTATCATTTTCTACACACAAGCTAACCTCCTAATCAACTGAGATTTAGTTTAATTCCAATTTCACCTAAGGATCTACGTCTCAACTATAAATGAGTTTAAGGTGAGAGGAAATATTTATGTTAAACAACCTTCATGAAAGACCAAGATGTGAAAACATATTTACCCTATAAACCCTCTGGAAAAAAAATCAAGGCACTATAATGTCACTAGCCAAAGTAACACATTTAGCTGTGAGGAACTAAAGAGGTCATTAGCAAGAGTTTAAGTCATAGTACAACTATTGCACTAGGTCCATTTGTGTTGTCTAGATCCCACAAGGAATTCCTTCAATGATGGAGAAAATTCCTAGATCTAACTTCGTAAGAATTGGTAGGCGACAAGGATACTAAGGAGGGGTTAGATCTACTTACTCCAGATAAAGTTTGTCCAGGTTGCTCCTAACTGTCGGGTTCATTACGGTAATGCTAAACATAACCACCATGACAATAACACAAACTCGGGGTCTTATTTACCTAAATTAGGAGGTGCCATCGAGAACAAGGTTTAAGATCATTCTACGATTTCAATTTCTTTCAGGCTAAGAAGGATTCCACATGAAGACATGTTATGGATGAATCTTATGTTACGGTTGACTGTTGTGGTTAGATTTCTTTATTACATTTTCAAGGTAAGAAACACAACACCGATTATTTAATCATCTATTGCACACTAGAAACGCATTAAAAGATATTAAATTCAAATTCTTTATATATATATATATATATATATATATATATATATATATATATATCAAAATTGCACCTATGATTAAAGGTGCATTTCCCAAGGTATCCATAAAACCTTTTTACCACATGTAACTATGAATCAAAATTGCACCTATGATTAAATGTGTATTTCCTAAGGTATCCCTAAAACTAGCATCTCATACATATTAGCAGATTTCATATACAACGTTTCTGTAACATGGGACTACATTGTACATATATGCATTTTACAATAACATATATAAATTACAATAATAAACAACGAATTACTTAGCGCTTTTTCATCATCTCACTTCCATCCTACAAAACCATGTGAGCATGAAATCAGCGATAAATCGTTGGCATGGCATCCACCTAGATCTAGTATAATTAATATTTTTAGTTTCCATTTACATAGTAATAATAATTTACATTTGAAAGGAGGGGGGTTAGAGACATTTATTTCATTTCACTTTGCTTTTTTTAACCAAGGAGAGAGAAAGAGATAAGGAAGAGAGAGAAACACCATTTTGTCAAAAGTTTCATTTCACACAAGTCACACTATAGTGTTTCAAGCAATTATTTACAAGTGTCAAAAGGTTTCCACGGTGGTTTGGCAACCCGACAGGGGTCCTTAAAATTTCTTTTTATGTTTTCCTCCTAGTTGCAAAAACGTTCAATAAAGACTTCGAGGCTAAGAAACCACTATCAAACGTTGTCTTTTGGGGAGCAAACATACCACGGTAAGTTTCTACGTGTCCTCTTATACACCAAGAATTCACAGGAACTGGCGAAATTCAAGAATTGGCGATTAGTTTATGATTGACGGCCAGTTTTTTGAGGTCATCGGTCGAAATTGGCCTAGTTGGAAATGATCAAAAGTTAGCTCGAGGGCTCATAAAACCACCTCCAAAACTAACGTTCAATGGACGAACGTTCAATGAGAAATTTCTTAAAAGTTCCCCTATATATGGAGAATTTGTCGGAGTCGACAGAACTGAGAACTAACAAACGGGTTTCAAATGGTGACGGGTTTTTCGGAGCCACCGGTCGTAATTGGTCCAATTTGACCTAGTCAAACTACGACTGGAGGCCTACAAAATGCCCTTTCCAAACTATCTAGAAGAGTGTTTTTTCCCCAAACTGGAGGTTGTAAGCAATTATCTAATAAAATATACTAGAGGTTTGCGAAGGCGGAAAGACATTTTGTTGCTCAGGGTTCAAACGATGGTTTAAAACGAAAGCCAACTTTTCAGTTTTGGAAGCTTCTTAAAAATACAAAACAAAGCACCAGGGCTCCTAGAGTAGCTGCGAAGAGAGCGTAAACAATCAAACGAGGTCGAGCTATTGAATGACGCGACTCTCTACATAACAAAGAACACATACGACGCTTGACATAACCTTTACGGGGCTCAGAGTATTGTTTTTCAAGTCTCTCAAAATTACATTTTCTAACTTTGCAAGGTAGACGAAAAAAGGGTTGTTTGATTTGATGACATCATCTAACTCTCGCCGATACCAATAGATACGAGACACTTAATTCGGATGCCCTAGTATCATCATATAAGGTTATGTTAGCGACGACAATTAATGTTTAAATTGTAAATCAGTTTCAAAAATTACAAGTTAAGAGTTTTATTTCCTTACACTATTTAAATTTGGTTACATATCCATTTGTAAGATTTTCTAGTGGTTTAATGTTTCTATAATGTTGCAAATGAAGAACCCAAATTATGAAAATTATGAAAGAAAAGGTAAGGGAGACCTTGCCTGGATTTGATCGGCGATAGAAGTCGAGAGGTTTAGGCATTTCATGAGCTGAGTTGCAATTGCTAGAGGGGATTTTAAAGCATTTTTCACCAAGCTCGTGTCTTGTACCTTCTCGCAATCCTCCATAATGTAATAAGCGTCCAGATTTACTGTAGCAGTTCTTCATAGGTAAAGGGGTTTGAGAGTATCTTTACCACATCCTAACCCTTCCCTAACATCCCCAATCTGACCAAACCCAGAAATCATCACATTCCAAGAGGCCAATTTCTTGTCAGGTATTACTTCAAACAGTTTCATGGCCTTGTCAAACTTCCTATAATGAGCATACCCTTAAATCAAGAGTGGTCCAAGAAACTACATCTCATTGAGGCATTTCGTCGAACACTTTTCGTGCATCCTTTACATGCTTCCACATTTCCCAAACATATCAATAAGAGCATAACGCACACAAATGCACCATATTAAAACCCACATCTGCTTATTATTTCCTCAAGCATTTCCTTGACATTTATTCAACACATATCCCACAGTCATTTTGTCCATAAGAATAACACTTAAAAAAAAAAACAATTCACAGCTTGCAGAAATCTCCCACATTTTGCTTACACAACTAACAAAGCACCTACAGCTTATAATTCTGAAAAAAAAAAAAATACTCTACCTTCATGCGTTGATGGATGCTTGTAACATATTTCAAAGCCCCCCATTTTAGCACGTGCTGGGATAATGTTGGGAAAGGTGCACTAGTAGGGTTGGATGTCTGTTCTTTGTATTAAATGAGGTAGTGGGAAATGATTCAAGAGGATGTCCACATCTGCTACAAATTGTTTCATTGGACTGGATGGCACAACTGCCATATACGAAGAACCCAACAGAAAAACCACACCAACATCTTGCTCAAATATTTGTAGTTTACTTTGGAGTTTCCACAGTTGTTTAACGCCTCTATTAGACACATGCAAGAAGAGACTTGATAATGGGCTAAGGAATTTGGCTTACACCTCCCAAAAGTAGCTCATTGGATTCCAATGTATTTTCAACAACCCATTTCGTGAAATCATGCAATCCTTGCTAATCACATACCACACTTCTCTAGATCCAAATAATAATAAACAACAAATTACAAAACTTTCTCTATGCCTTGGTGGATTGACAGGTTGAGAGAGGGTCGGTCATGGTTGAGGAGTCAAAATCATCTTCCTGAAGTTTCCAATGCCTTATCAAAGAACCCAATTTGAGAATACCTCACTTTTAACAAGAATTTGTTCCATTTCTTTTGGAATATGAGGGAACACATCAATTTCTATGAATAAATGAAATTACCTTGCTCCCTAACATATTTTTTTTGAAATGCCAAGAGCACTTGCAGAAGAACATTCAATGTCTTCTCAAACATAATGGCAACTGCAGGACGACTGGTTGTTGTAGGGCGCTCATCAAACCCCTTGCTTAAAGAATTGATTGCCGAGATGACTTATTGTAGGCATGCAACAGATCCTGCCGGATCCTGCACTTGAGAAGTGGAGATAAAATAGTGACCTGCTGACAAGGTGGAGCCAAAAGAGCTTAAAGATGTTCAGACTGCTTTTCTATTAGCACCTCCTCCATTCAAAACAACCAGCCAACAACCTCAAATATGTGACTCCCATTTTCAAATCCTTGTGTTTCAGTGTGACCAATGCCCCTGGATCTCAAATAAAATTAAAGTATTATTATTATGCCAAGGACGCGACAGGTATGAAAAGTTGCTTAGGATGTGCCATTATTTGAAACTTGCAGTGTTCTGACACGAACTGGCACACCATATCCTGCCACACGCCAACCAAGATTTTTCCTTCACCCTCACGTCTTCCTCCACCTCAACATCTACTTCCCCCACGCATTTCCATTTGTTTTTTTTTGTTAAACTAATTTGTTTTTCTTTATTTGGGCACTACAAATTTCGGCAGTGAAAGTGCCTTTCCTGCTATCCCACGTATGTCTATGTAAGAATTATCTTTTTCACCTTCCCCTATACCAAATGGGAGCTTCATGTAAGTTGAACTCTTTCTGAAGGAAGTTAGTTTGAATAATAATGCTCTTTTCCATGTTCCTAGTGTAATTATGCAAAGGAAATGCCAAGTTCATTCACATATTTGCAGTGAGGGTTAGTTTAGGGAGTTATACTTTTTATTTGTTTCTTGCAACACAGATGGTCAAACCTTCTTAGAAGAAATGAAACCCTTCTATTTAGGAAATAGTTGGTTAAAAGAGGTCACTTATTGAAAAAAAATGTGTGTGGGAAAAGTTGGAATTTTTTAGGAAATGGGATCCAAAAATAGGTGGGTGTGGGAAGAAGTAAGTTGTATCAGATGTTTCATAGCCTCCACAAATTCATAGGAGTGTATGGAGGCATTTAAAAAGTTTTGGGAACTTCAAAAAAATAACCATGGCAAGTGCAAAGTAGAAATCCTAAATCTATGGCACCATTTCCTCATTGTGCTAAGAGGAGAGATTTGAAATGGATATGTACCGATCAAAACACAATGGAATGTGGGATTCTCAATTGTAGTAATGACCCACACCTTGGTAGAAATGTATGTAAAGGGGATAAATGCAAACTGGGGAGTTTTCAAATGCTCGCAAACTATTTGGTGGAATATTAAAAGAGAATTGGAGCCTTGTGAAAGTGGGTGAACTTTCCTAGATAACCTCGTACATTGTGGACACTAATATATTCTAGGCATGGTCTCCTTACCTTCATGTTTTGTAATTTTTGTATGATTTGCTTTATCATTTGCAATATAAAATAAATATCAAACCATTAGATTCTTAAATAATTGGATATTTTAACCAGACTATTTGTGTAAAACAATAAAACTCCAGCTTGTGCTTTATGTTACTGATTTACAATTTGACAATCAAATGTGTTGCTATCACAACCTTATGTGTTGTAAAATAGGGTAATTTAATTAGGTTCTCATGTCTACTGGTATCAACAACAGTTAGATGATTTGTTAACTAAGCACAACTTTTTTCATTTACTTGCAAAGTTAGAAAAACACCACATTAAAAGAACTGCAAAACAACATTATAAGCCCCATAAAAGAAATGTCAAACATCATATGTATTTCTTTTTATGTGGAGAGTCATATCAAGCATTAGATCGACCTTGATTGATCGTTTGTGATCTCTTCATCTCCCCTCTTTAGTGCCCTCTCCTCTTCGACATAGATCTTACTATGAGTTTTTCTTACCTTGGATTGGAGACATATACTTTATACTTTGTTATCATATTTGATCAGTATACATTGATAGATGGACATTACTATATTTGATTAGTATATTGTTAGACATTACATATATTTTGATTATAGATATGTGGTGACTCATAGTGTGAATTATATGCATAGATTAACATTTCAGTATAGATGATGATCTAGAGTTACTACTTTATATATGTACTAACACATTATATTTTAATACATAGATTTTAATAGATGATCTAGTTAGTAGTGTGCTCTTATTACTAAATTATGAAATGATAAAATTCATATATATTTGGAATTATAAATGATTGATAAAATTGTTTGATTTTAGTGATGATTTAGCTATGTTATTTGATGATGTGAATTGATATTTATATGTACGTTTTATTATTTTGATGTCACTAATATGGCCACAAGGCAAGAGAATTATTGTTTTGATTTTGTAGGAAATTGTAACACAACAAAAAAAGGGGATTGCAGACCAAAAATGAAAGAATTTGAGGTATTGACAACAGGTCACCTAGGCAACTTGTGTATTTGTATGTTTTTGTGTTAATGATATATTGTTAGGAAGTCCCCATTGAGGGGTGGCCTTAAATGTGACCTTGGGTAAATGTTTTGTTTTCCTTTTTTTTTTTAAATTATTATTTTGTATGTGATTTATTTTAGTAATGTGATTCACTTTGTTATTGTTGTTAATGTGCTATTATATAGGGTAGTTAATCTTGTTAATTATTGTAATTAGGGATGTGACTAAAGGGGTAGTAAATTTGGTAGGTTGTCCTTGATTTACTTTGGATTTGAAATGATTTCATTGGTTTTAGGAGTTTTGTACTCTTCCTTGCATGTAAAATTCGGTTTTGGGCTTTTAGGCTATTTTTAGAGGCTTGTGGGACACGTTAAGCTTGTCCCACAACTCTTAAATTCATCCACCCACTATGCGTATGATGTGAGGGGATTATTTTAGGCCTTTTTGTCTGTTTTAAATGAGAAAAAGAGTAATTAATTACACTTTTCTTATAAGAGTCTTTAATTGTGTCCTTTAGAGGTGTGGGTAAGAGATTGTGTGTGTAAGAGTATTGTCATTTCGTATACCACCAATTTATTGAGCTTTGGGTTTGAGGTTTGACCATGTGATGTGGATTTGAGGAGAATTTCTGTGGCATCCTACATGGAGCTGCCTCACCCTCTTCTTTCTCTTTTCTATTTATTCAAGTTTGTTTGATGATTTTGGGGTTACATGTTTCATTTTCATTCTTACATTTTGGAGGAGCTTTCTTTTAGAGTTCTCGTTGAAAACTTTGGAGTTGGTTGTGCTTGATTGGGACTTGGAAAATCTTTTAACTTGGGATTATGATTGGATACTCTTGTAATGGCAAGGTAGGTACTTCACCCATGTAATTTTATTTCTAATTTTTTGTGCAAATGGTTGTAAATGAATGATTGTTGTATTTTCTTAGTTTTGGGAATAGAATGGCCTTAGGTTGCATAGGAGAAAGAAAATGGGGATATTTTGGAGGGAGTCATAAGAGTATTGTTGCATATCTTGGGAGTGAGCTAAGTTGGGAGTCCCACCTTGTAGATAAGTGAAATTTGTGCTTCTCTTGTATGTATTATTTGAGGGACGCATAAGAGTCTTGTTGGTATGTGATTTGAATTCTTTGTAGGTTTTTAAGGTGGGCACTTAACCCATTGGGAGGCATAAGTGTTTTCCCCATGTTTATTTTCTCTCTCTTGGCTTGATATTGAGCCTTTATGCTTGGGAAATGGTATGTGTGTTGTTACTTTTGATTGTGCTTTTTGTGTTGAAAAAAACTTGTATGAATGATTGTTGTAGAAGCCATGTAAATATTGCCTTGGTTACCTTATACCTCTTATTGCTATATTTTTGGGGCTCAAGGGCCAATTAGGAGGAAGAATTCTCCTTCTCATTGGATTATTTGTTGGGTGGTGAGAATTTCCTACTACCCTATTTTGTTGTTGTGTTGGATATTGAAGAAAATGGTGGAGCTCAAGTGAAGTTTTAGACATTGTTGCATTCTGAAGAGGACAAGAAGGAATCCCAATTTTGTAAAATTGTTTCCATGTTATCTCCACAAAAATGGAGGGATTGGTATCTTTCATTTTAAAGATTTAACTCTTGTAAATGTATTATGTAAGATTAATTTGTATTGATTATTGAAAAATATGTATATTTTGGAAAAAAGACATGTGAAGTTGCAATCTAGTTGTTACAATATCTCCTTCCACTTGAAAATCTATGTCAAGTGTGCATTTGATCCATTAATGGAAATTATCCATGTTTTGAATGGGGAAAGTTTAGTTTAAAATTTAGATATTTGACTCAAAAGTGTAATATGTTTTCATTTTAAAAGATTAGTGTTCTTACATGGAAGTATGCTTGCATTTCTTGAAATGGATGTCATTTGTATTATTGTGAAATAAAGGAAATATTTTCTTATTTTTCTTGTAAAAGTTAGCATATTTAAGTGTTGAAATTATAGTAAAATTTTACACAAGGTTATAAGAAGATAGCTGTATATAGCATTTCAAATCAAGAGAATATTTTTCCTCCTCACTTACTTCGGGTTAAATGAAAGGCATTTAGGTTAACTATCTCACACATGTGAATAGATAGAAATTTCATAACTATTCTACCTCATATTTCACTATACAAATGAACCGATTTATTGTTTTAAATAAAACAAACTAAAATACAAATACACCCTTTTAATTGTATTTATCTTTATAAAATGATTATATAAATTGATATATATTTACATATATCTTCTAATTATAAATATATTTAAATAAGATGATTATATCTCACACTCACGCACGCATGCATGCACATATTTACTGTAATAATTAATAAAAAATAAAAAAGATAAAAAAATATTCTAATGTAAATCCATTTGACTATTTGGAATAAGTTTTTTTATTTACAAAAAACCTATATAAAAAAAATAATTCAATGTTGGGGATGGGGAGGGGGGGAGAGAGGGGAACCCCACTGCCTCCCCTACCTTTTTATAATTAAAATAAGTGGGGCGGTGGGGGGGGGGGTCTCGGCTCCCCCGAGATTAAATAAAAATTACACTATAAGGAGAGGGCGCCACTTCCCCCCAAACCTTTACTCTGTACATCCAATAAAGTTGCGGCCTTGGCTTTATCATTTCACTATGTATAACATTAATCCGAGACAAAAAAATTCAATGTATAACACACACACACACACACACACAAATATATATATATATACATGTATTTGTATGTATATATGTATGTATGTATATATATATATATAGATATATGTATATGTATATGTATGCATATACATACATACATACATACATACATACATACATACATATATATATACTATATATATATATATATATATATAGAGAGAGAGAGAGAGAGAGAGAGAGAGAGAGAGAGAGAGAGAGAGATTCAGGCCACCATATATACATACATATTGGCATTTTAAATCTTGTTTTGTCAAAATATTTATCTGGTTATGTCAAAATAATTTTTAAATCAAAATGTATATATCATTGGGTATACATACATACATGCATACAACCCTATATTTGTGTGTAAATACATCATTTTAAACTAGAAATAAAAATGGGTCCAAATGCCCATATATCCACATAGGGAAAACTATTTATAAGAAAGGAAATGAAAACATAATATACACACAAAATACGTGTTTCCATACCCAAAGGAAATCAACAATCCTCCATAGTTTCCTAATGATCCATGGCTCTTCTTTCAACCTACAAAAAATAATAGAGAATAAGTAAGGGAAAAAGAATGAAAGAGAACTCATAAAAATTTCAAGGGTTTATAGTCTAACCTAAGATCCAATGGCTAGGATAGAATTAATCTAATGGATGAGAATTCCTCATACAATTTTTACGTGAGGATATTTTGTGGGAACATGTTTTAATTTAAATGTATTGGTAATTTGGAAAGGGGCCACTTAATACTTTAGTGTTTCAAGTTAAAATGTAACCCTCTTGGTATGGTTTAGTAAATGATCAAATGACATTAAAATTTAGAATTTGAATAATGACTTTGTTAATAGATATTAAAGTTAATGAATTAAGGGGATAAAATTAATTAAGTTCCATTGTTTGATAAATTTGGAATATGGTTATTAATTGAAAAAGGGAAATAAATTTAAACCAAACAAATTAATTTATGGATACATAACTCGATGGTTATAATTGGAAATATCTTTGGGAGCCGATTAATAAATTTTAATTATTAATCTAAGTTGGATAAACCTAATGTAATATAGAAAACTATAGATACAAGTTAGATAAATGCACTCTAGAGTTAACACCCTTTCAAAAAAAAACTATTCATAAATTTCCTAACTAATTAATGGGTTTTTATCTTGGGTTTTGTGTGGAAAAAATTTGGGTGTTACACTTGGTATCAGAGCCGTGGGTTTAACTTTTGGACCCTTGGGCACACTTGAAAACACAAACAGTTCACCTAGCTTAACCTACAACTAGACACACGACATTGCATGATATATTTTTTTAAAAACATAGAAAACCTAGAAAATAGAAACAAAACCTAGATGATGATAAACTAACTCCAGTATTGTTTTGTGTAGGAGGCACAAACCAGAAGAGGGGATTTTTTGCATGGAGTTAGATAGACCACCACAAGAGTAGGTAATTTCCACTATACATTATAGGAGGTCAATGCAACCATACAAGGTGGAGCAATAGGGGAACGACCTAGCCAGCATGCTAGGGAACCATCGCATGAGGCGCAACACCCTTCGAGACACAACGATGAGCATAGGGAAGAGAACTTCCATATGGAGTCAGCTAGAGTATATTCACCTGATAGGGGACATGGAGATAGGGTTATAAGACATAGAGATAGATCTAGGAGCCCTAGGATAAGGGATGAGCATGTAGATAGACCTAGGGGTCAACAAACATCAGCTACAAATAATATTAAGGAGATCCTGAAGCTACGTCTGTCTCATTATGTTTATAATACATACGGTTTTTTAGGCAGAGGCTTGGTTAGTGAGCTTGAGCGGTGCTTCAATCTTTTCCCATGTACTAGCAACAAGAATGCTCATGTTGGGATTCATCATGTAAGGGATGGAGCAGGTGTTTGGTGTAGGATTGAGGAACAAAATCTCCACATGAACTCAGATATGGTTACTTGGGAGCTCTTTGAGGAACAGTTCAGAAGTAGATACATATCTAAGAGGTTCATCTAGCAAAGGATATATGATTTTAATGACTTACACTAGGCATCCATGATGGTAGTGGATTATGAGAGTCAGTTTATGGAATTTCTTTAGCATGTCGACTACATGCAGGATGAGAAGGTTAGGATTCACAGGTTCATCAAAGGCCTAAACTTGTATTTGGGAGGTGAAGTATTGATTCATTATCCACAGACCTTAGTTGAGGCTGTTAAGAAGGCCTACATTACAGGGAGACCATGAGGAAGACACAACATAATAGAGATAGAGTGAGGATCCGTATTCAATAGATGTAGGATAGTAGGTGGATGGGGTTAGCTCCTCCTCCTTATGGCAGACATGGTTTCACACAATCTTCTTTCAAGCCACAACTTCATCCACCTCAGTAGCAAAAGAAGTAGACTCGTCCACCATTTAGACCCCCACAGATATTTGATACTCAGAGAGGACAGATTATAGGGCCTCTTCCTAGTGGATCCATCAAGATACAGGGAGACCCTAGAGCTTAAGTCAGTAGGAGCTCGTCAGTAGTGACCATAGTAGTTCTTGGCAGGATTGTCATGATCCATAATACAAATCACTAAATTACCTATTAGAGTTGCATCTCATTAGAGGGGACCAATTAGTTGTTATGGATGTTGGGTAATTGGACACCATTGGAGAGAGTTTCCACAAAACCATAATAACAAGGGTAAGGTGCCTATTTCAGAACCTACAGTCGGTGATATGGGACATAGTCATCAAATTTATGCAGAGGTTGAGAACTTCTAGGAAAAGAATCAGGGTACGGTGATAGAAACTATAGGTAGCATTGGTGGTATCCCTACTTCTATATTATTTGATTTTGGGTCTTCTGATTCATTTATTACACCATCATTAGTAGAGAGATGCATGTTGGTGGTAGTTATTCAGGGCCTTAGTTGGGATGTTGAGATGTCTTCTTGAGCCAAACTCTCAATTGACTCCTTAGTTAAGGAGTGTGTAGTGGACCTAGGACCCTTCACCACTACATTGGATATTTTTATCCCTCCCTTGGCTTCCTATGGAGTTATCTTGGGAAGGGATTGGTTATCTATACACAGAGGTTGAGTTGATTGTTACAATAAGGTTATATCTTACAGTGTAAACAATTTAAGAGTTGAGTTGGTGATAACAGGATCCAGGAGACCCGTCTCTATTCACACTATTTATGATATGTAGCTTAAGCGGTGTGCACGACATGGATGTCAGTTGTATGCTATCATAGTTAGTGATAGGTTAGAGGATGAGACCAGTGGACCTTCACTTGATGATCACCATATTTTGAGGTATTTTTCAGATATTTTTCACTGAAAGTTACCGTGGTTACCTCCTACACGTGAGATAGAATTTTATATTGATCTCGTTCCTAGAGCAGAGCCTATCTCATGTGAACCATATAGGATGACCACACCTAAGTTGTGTGAGCTCAAGTTACAGTTAAAGGGACTTCTTTAGAAAGGCCTAATCAGTCCCAGTGTATCTCCTTGGAGTGCACTAGTGATTTTTGTGAAGAAGATGGATAGATCCTTATGTTTTTGTGTGGAATACAGACAACTGAACAAAGTAACAATAAAGAATCGTTATCCCCATCCTCGCATCGATGATTTTCTTGATCCAATGAAGGGGGATACAATGTTTTCCAAGATAGATCTTGAGTTTGGTTATCCTTAGTTGAGGATTTCAGAGGTGGATATCCACAAGACATATATTTCCATCTGATATATGTCCACTATGAGTTCACAGTTGTGCCATTCGGTCTAACGAATTCCCCTACAATTTTCATGAGTTTGATGAATAGGATATTTAGGAAATTTCTAGACCGTTCTTTTCTCATATTTTTAGATGATATTTTGATATACTCATGCACACATGAGGAGCATGAGGAGCACCTTCGTCAGGTTCTGTAGTGTCTTCGTCAGCAACAACTATATGGGAACCTAGAGAAGTGTGCATTTTTCCACTCAGAGGTTCGATATTTAGTTCACATTATCCCTGGGGAAGGAATCACTGTTGATCCTTCCAAGATTTGAGCCATCATGGATTGGCTAACACCTACCAGTGTGAATGAGGTACATAGTTTCATGGGATTGACAAGTTATTTCAAGAGGTTTTTTCAGGATTTCTCTCGTTTTACACATCCCATCACTTCCCTTTAGCGGAAAGAGAAGAAGTAAATTTGGTTAGATAGATGTGAGTAGGCCTTCAAGATACTGAAGGAATTCCTTATGACCACACCCATTCTAGAAGTGCCAGATCCACAAGGAGATTTCTTCATATGCATTGATGTTTCTTTGGCAGGATTAGGAGGCGTATTGATGTAGAATGGTAGTGTAGTAACCTTTGAGTCTCGAAAACTCAAGGATTATGAGATTAATTACCCAACTCGTGATCTTGAGATTGCAATAGTTTTGCATGCCTTGGTTTGATGGAGACATTTCCTTTTAGGCACGAGGTTCATTCTTAGGAAATATCACTTGAGCTTTGACATCTCTTTTCACAACCCATTCTAAACACCCGTCAGCGGCATTGGATGGAGCTTCTTTCTGAGTATGACATGGAGATAGAGCATGTGAAAGGGAAGGAGAAAGTGGTTTTAGATGCCTTGAGTCATCGGAGGAATTTAGTTATGGCCAAAATAGTTTGTATGGACTTGAGGACCAGGATCTTACAACAACTTCCACATGACAACTTTTACCTTTCAGTTTGAGCAGAGATCAAGTCTCAGAGACCCCTTTAGGGGAATTTTGATGGATTTACATTAGAGGTAGATGGTATTCTTTAGTACAAAGGTTAGATATATGTAACCATATATGGAGGATTAAGGAAGTATATTCCTGTAGAGGAACATTGTGCACCCTTTTTTACCCATCCAGGTGTGAAGAATATGCACGCTGTAACACCCAAAAATTTCTACTCTTAAAACATGATAGAACTAATAATTTACTAGTCAAATTTATGGTAACAATATATTTTTTATTTTAAAAAGGGTTTGAAAGGTTAGACATATCCACAATTAATTAATTTATTGATTAAATTATTTCTACTCAAGCTTGTGAAAGTCATAATTAAATTAGTAATTTACTTCCTAAAATATATTTATGGTTCAAAACAATACATTTACCAAGTTCCATTAGTTTAATTAATCATCATGCTAAAAATTTCCTTTATTTTCTAACACAAAGGTTTAATTATTTTTCCTAACCACTAAGTGGCCCCATTCACCCCCATTACCCATGCACTTTATTTTTTTAATTTAAATTTCATTCCCACAAAATACTTTCCACTTAAGAGAGGTAGGGTTTAATTTGGGCCATTGGATTGAATCTATATTATCCCTTAGATTTGGGTTGCCCTAAATATCCTTATGGGTTTCCTTTTATTCATATTTTCCCCAAAACAACGTCATTTTCTCATTTTTCGTTTTGCAGGTTTAACATGAGGAGGAGAAGGAGAAGCCATGAGAGAAAAAAGTGCAAGCATAGAAAATTTTTCTTGGTTTTAGTTGTAAAGGATTTATTATTGTAAGATTCTCATTACTTAATGTAGAGATCCCGCCATGGATCTATTTTTGTTATTTAAACCTTTTTTTTAGTTCAACAAATGGGGAAAAAAGACCATTTCATTAAATCTATGAATTTTACGCATTTGGGTGTCTATAAAAGGATTGAGAGGCTTAACCAATTAAATTTAATTAATTACTAGTTGATGGAAGTTTCCTTTTTATGGTTTTAAGCTTAGATTTAAATTAAATGTCAAAATTGATGAAACCAACACCCTACGCAGGCCGATGGTCCCGTGACTATTGCCCCTGGCTGGGGGTCAGTCCATCGACCATTGCTCTAGAATGGGCAGCGTTTCTAAAAGCATCACTGTGCACACGGTGACAATTTTGTTCCTCGAAAACAGAACCTTCAATGAATGTATTTTTCAATAGTTTTTCTACTTAAGTTGGTATTTAATGCAATAATAATTTTTGCTAAGTTATCTTCCATTCATTGGTTGATAGATTATTAACATATCTAAGTTTCATAACTCAAACTTCCAAATGCATAGTTTTTTTTCCATTCAATCATACAACCTTCAACAACATGAAATTTAAATTTTCTTTTATTGAACTGGCTTTGAAATTTCTCCTTTCAACCATAAATACAAATATGATAGCTACAATAACATTATTTTTTCAATACAATAAATTCTAATCCATTTATTTCAATAAAACTAGTCATTTCTAACAAGGTATACAACAAATCTTCTTTCTTCATTCACTAAATCACTACAACTTGGAATAAATGAAATATTACAAAACTTTCTTTCAAACATACAAAAGTTACAATCTTCCACTCTAAGTGGGAATAATAATATGATCAAATTACAACATAGATATTCTTCAACAAGGTCAAAACACAAGTTTTGATTTCAAGGTCTTCTCCCAACTTTATAGCTTCAATCTTTCATTATTTAATTCTTCAAAAACTTGGATCACAATACAAAGAAAGAGGGATAGGCGACGTTCTCTGTGAAACCTTTAATCTAATAAGAGGAGAATTCATCCTCCTTTTTGGACCCTGAGCCCCAACCAAAGAACAATGAGGAGTCTTGAGAAACATTTGATTTTTTTACAAGAATGGCTTCCATAAAAACACTACAACACATTCAAATGAACATACTCAAAAATATTTAAAACTTATCAACAACACATAAGCTTGACATTAAGACAAAAGGAGAAAGTAATATGGGAACCACATCCTTTTTCCTCCCAAGTGAAGTAGGAGATCCACCCAAAAGCCTCCATGTGCACAATACAAAACATTCAAATGCATCCTTATCTCTCCCCTTGCAAATATGTAGATATATTTCCATGTTTTCCTTTTCACTCCCCATAGGTAGATCTCCTAGTCACACACCCCCACAAAAATCCATCCCTCACATCTCCCTTTTCCCCTCCCTAATGGTCCCATACTTCCATATCCCATACCCTTATTAAGGAAAACTACCCAACCAGAAAAAACAACATTCACAACATTCAACAAGCACAATTTTTACATTCAAATGAAAAACATAAAAGTGGAGATCCTACCTCTCTATCAAGCTTCGTAATATTATTCACTCCCAACAAACTATTAACAACCTTTAAGCCAAGCAAAATCCAAATTTCAATCTCCAACAAGCTCCCAATTCTGAAAGCGTAAGAGAGAAAATAAAACAAGTAACCCAAGATTTTTGCAAATTCAATCAATAAATAGAAATGGGATGTCAGGATGATGAGGTGGATCCATGTAGGATGTCACTTCATTATTCCTGCATTCTAAAACACAAGTCAAACATAATGCCCAAGACAATAAATGACCATGTAAGACTTATGACATGACCACATGACACTCCAACTTCCCACACCATGCTTATCAAGGACAAATTAATTGTCGTAAGTCAGAAATTGCAATAAGTTACCCTTTTTACACTCCAAAATTCATAATTAATCCTAAAATTAACTTCCCATACCATAAGCATGGTTGTTGGATGAATTTAAGAGGCATGGGAAAAGCTTAGTTTGTCCCACAAGCCAAGAAAAAAGCCTCCCAAGTCAAAATCCGAAATTTGAATTTGGGAAAGAGTACACAACACAAAATCCAACACAAATATAGCTTACATCCACAAGATTTCAAGGAACATCTACCCTCATAATTATCCAATTGTCACATTCTTATTTTAGTTAACAAATTAAGTTGGATTAGCTAATCAAGACACATTAATAATTGCTAATAAAGTGACTAAAATTTCCCAAAAATGTAATACATATAACACAAAATAGAACACACCACAAATTAAAAGAAACGGAAAAAAATTACACCCCCCTGGCTACACATGTGGGTCACCCCCATCATAAACCTCCTAGTTATGCACGTAATAACACAACATAAACATTAGACACAAGTTGTCAAATTTAGCCATGTTGCAAAACACCCATCATTCTTATGTGGTTGGTCACCTATCCCCTTTCGATGTATGATATAATGTTCCTACAAACACAAACAAAATACCTCTTTGGCCTCTACGAATGCATCAACAACATCAAGAAATAATATATACATAGAAATCAATAATCGTCATCCAAAATTAAGTAATTATATAATCTATCAACATATCAAATAATTCGATTCTAACATCCATGAGATCATAATCCTACTCAGAACATCATGAGTATAACGTTTCAATATAAAATCCAAATAATGTATATCAACATATGTCGAACTGTCTACCACTGTCATCTAGTGTATCATTATCAAAATGTGAACCAAAACATATCAATAGTCCAAATATTTGTATATTCTATCATCTACTTCTCAATATATAATAATCAAAATGTTTAAGTATCAATCCAACAATAATATCATCATAATGAAAATAGTGTCGAAGAGGAGTGGGCACTACACACGCCACTTTGAGATAGATGTATCATTGGAGAGGGCTTTAGAGAGATGTAACCTGTTTTGTGTATCATTGTTTAGAACACCAGAAGGTGAAGGTCGAGCATCAACATCTAGTCGAGCTTCTATATCCTCATGTCATACATGAGTGGAAATGGGACACCATTTCCATGGATTTCATTATAGGGCTACCTATGTCAAGATACAACCATGATGTCATCATGGTCATGATGAATAGATTGATAAAAGTGACTCATTTTTCTCTAGTAAAGGCCACCTACATAGCTAGTGCAGTGACACGAGTATATCTGGATGATATTTTAAGACTATATGAGAATCTGTGGAGGGTAATTTGTGACCGCAATCCATTATACACCTCTCACTTTTAGACTACCATGCAACATGTTGTCGAGACAAATATCAAATTCAGTACAACTTATCACCCCGAGACAGATGGATATACAAAGTGGGTGAATCATATTTTGGAGGACATGCATTGGATGTATATCATGGATCATCATTTGAGATGGGAGGATTATTTGTACTTGGTCGAGTTTACCTACAATAATAGCTTCCATAGTTCTTTTGGTATGGCTCCATTTCAAGCATTATATGGAAGGGACTGCATGACACCGCTGACTTGGGACATGTTAGAGGAAAGGTTATCTCTTAGGCTAACATTATTACAGGATATGGAGAAACAGATTGTCATGATTAGATAGAGATTGCAGGAGGCTCAGGATAGTCAAAAGAAGTATTCAGACCATAGGAGAGTAGACCATAATATTGAGATGGGCAGGAAGGTGTTTCTTCATGTTAGGCCTCATAAGAGCCCTATCCGTTACGGTTAAGGCTCTAATCTTTCCCCTAGATCTATGTGCCCCTTTGAGATCTTGTAGCGTATTGGTCTCTTAGCCTACCGTCTAGCATTACCACCCAACTTACCTCATGTCCATGATGTGTTTCATGTTTATGTTATTAGGAGATACATTCCAAATCTTTATCATGTACTGATTTGGGCCATATTGCATGTGCAAGATCAGGGGAAGGTGATGGTGGAGCCCATGCACATTTTAGAGCATAGGATCCCAAGCCTTCGAGGCTAAGATATTGACCAAGTTCGCATACAGTGGGGTTGATATGATGAGAAAATTTCTACTTAGGAGGATGCCACACCCTTGAGAGTACAATTCCCACACTTATTCCAGTGACTTCTAGGAGGAATTCCAGTCTAACCGGAGGGTAATGTAGTTCCCACTCCTCTTCAACATATATATTACTGTGATTTTTGCTTACCTTGGATTGGAGACATATACTTTGTTATCATATTTGATCAATAGACATTGATAGATGGACATCACTATATTTTATTATTATTTTGTTAGAAATTATAGATATTTTGATTACAAATATGTGGTGAATCATAGTGTGAATTATATGCATGGATTGACATTTTAGTATAGATGATGATATAGAGTTAGTCCTTTATATCTGTACTAACACATTAGATTTTGATACATAGATTTTGTTATATTATCTAGTTAGTCTTGTGATCTTATTGCTAAATGATGAAATGATAAAATTCAAATATATTTATAATTATAAATGATTGGTCAAATTTCTTAATTTTAGTGATGATTTATTTATATTATTTGATGATATTATTTGATATGTGTATGTACGTTTTATTTTTTCGATGTTATTAATATGTCCACAAGGCTAGAGAGGTATTATTTCGATTTTGTAGGAAATTGTAACACAACAAACAAAAGGGGATAAGAGACCAGCAGTGATGGAATTTGAGTTATTGGCAACAGGTCACCTTGACAACTTTTGTATTTTATGTTGTTGTTTTAATGATACATTGTTAGGAGGTACCCATTGGGGGGTGACCTCAAATGTGACCTTGGGTAAATATGTTTTTTTTTCCTTTTGTTTTAATTAATATTTTGTGAGTATGTGATTTATTTTAGTAATGTGATTTACTTTATTATTGTTTTTAATATGCTCTTATGTAGGTTACTAAATCTTATTAATTATGGTAATTAGGGATGTAACCAAAGGGGTAATAAATTTGGTAGGTTGTCCTTGATTTACTTTGGATTTGAAATGTTTTCATTTGTTTTAGGAGTTGTGTACTCTTCCTTTATGTCAAATTCTAATTTGTGATTTTAGTTTATTTTTAGAGGCTTTTCCAACAAGTTAAGCTTGTCACACACCTCTTAAAGTCACCCACCCACTATGCCTATTATGTGAGGGGATTATTTTAGGCCTTTTGTGTGTTTTAAAGTAGAAAAAGATAAATTACTTGTACTTTAATTATAAGAGTCTTGAATTGTGTCATTTAGAGGTGTGGGTAAGAGATTGTGTATGTAAGAGGTTTGTCATTTCCTCAACCAAAACTTTATTGAGATTTGGGTTTAACGGTTTGACCATGTGATGTGGAGTTGAGGAGAAGTGACGTGGCATCCTACATGGAGACGCCTCACCCTCCTCTTTCCCTTTTCTATTTATTCAAATTTGTTTGACGATTTTGGGGTTACATGTTTCATTTTCATTCTTACATTTTGGAGGAGCTTGCTTTTGGAGTTCTTGTTGAAAACTTGGGAGTTGGTTGTGCTTGATTGGGACTTGGAAAATCTTGGATCTTGGGTTGATGATTGGATACTCTTGCAATGGTAAGGTATGGACTTCACCCATGTATTTTTATTTCTATTTTGTTGAGAAAATGACTATAAATGGATGATTGTTGTATGTTCTTGGTTTTGGGAATAGAATGGCCTTAAGTTGTGTAGGAGAAAGAAAAGTGGGTTATTTTTTAGGGAGAAATTAGATTATTGTTGCATATCTTGGGAGGGAGTTGGATTGGGTGTCGCACCTTGTAGATAGTTGAAATTTGTGCTTATCTTGTATGTCTTATTTGAGGGAGGCATAAGAGTTGAGGGAGGCATAAGAGTTTTGAGGGAGGCATAACAGTCTTGTTGGCACATGATTTTAGTTATTTTGAGGCTTTTAAGGTGGGCACTTAACCCATTGGGAGGAATAAGTGTTTTCCCCATGTTTCTTTTCTCTCTCTTGGCTTGATATTGAGCCTTTGTGCTTGGGAAACGGTATGTGTGTTGTTACTTTGCATTGTGCTTTTGTTTTGAAAAACGCTTGTATGAATTATTATTGTGAAATCCATGTGAATGTTGCCTTAGTTAACTAATACCTCTTATTACTTCATTTTTGGGGCTTGGGGGCCAATGAGGTAGAAGGCTTCTCTTTCTCATTGGATTTTTTGTTGGGTGGAGAGATTTACATAATCCCTTATTTTGTTGTTGTTTTGGATATTAAAGAAAATGGTGGAGCTGAAGTGAAGTTTTGCACATTGTTCCATTTTGAAGAGGACAAGAAGGAATCCTACTTTTGTAAAATTGTTGCCATGTTATCTCCACACAAATAGAGGGCTTTGTATCGTGCATTTTAAAGTTTCAACTCTTGTAACTTTATTATGTAAGATTGATTTGTATTGATTATTAAAAAATATGTGTATTTTGGAAAAGAGACACGTGAAATTGCAATCTAGTTTTTACAATATCTCCTTAAACTTGTAAATCTATGTCAAGTGTGCAATTGATCTATTAATGGAAATTATCCATGTTTGGAATGGGAAAATTTTAGTTTAAAATTTAGATATTTGACTCAAAAAGTGTAAAATGTTTTCATTTTAAAAAGATTAGTGTTCTTACATGGAAGTATACTTGAATTTATTGAAATGGATGTCATTTGTGTTATTGTGAAAGAAATGAAATATTTTCTTATTTTTCTTGTAAAAGTTAGGATATTTAAGTGTTGAAATTATAGTAAAATTTTACACAAGGTTATAATAAGATAGTTATATATCTAGTATTTCAAATCAAAAGAATATTTTTCCTCCTCACTTTGGGTTAAATGAAAGGACTTTAGTTTAACTATCTCACACATGTGAATAACTAGAAATTTCAATACTATTTTGCCTCATATTTACTCATACAAATGAACCAATTTATTGTTTTTAATAAAATAAACTAAAATAAAAATACTCCCTTTTAATTGTATTTATCCATATACAATGATTATATAAATCTATATATATTTACACATATCTTCTAATTATAAACATATTAAATAAGATGATTATATATGTACTATTATAATTAATATAAAATAAAAAACAAAAATTACGATTCTAATTTAAAGTCGTATAACTTTTTAGAATTAAGTTATTTAATTATAAAAAACATATAAATATAAAACAAATTCAATGTAGGGGCAAGGGAGCGCCCACCGTCCCTCCCCCTACCCATATAGTTTAATTAGTAATAAAAAAAGAATATGGAGCAGGCAAGGGAGGGGGGGAACCCCTCCACACTCCACATTTTTATAATTAAAATAAGTGGATGACGCCGGCGGGGGAGGGGGGCGTGGGGTGGGGCTCTCTCCCCCCCCAAAATTAAATAAAAATTACACAGTAAGGAGAGGGGCCCCCAATCATTTCACTATGTATAATGTGGGCTGAAACTTATTTATATAACCCTAGATTTGTGTGTATATACATCTTTTTAAACTAGAAATAAAGATGGGGAAAAATGCCCATATACCCACAGAGGGAAAACTATTCATAACAAAGGAAATTCAAAAAATATATATAATCAAACTATGTGTATCCATCCCTAAAGCAAATCAATAATCCTCCATAGTTTCCTCATGCTCCATGGCTCTCCCTTCAACCTACCAAAAAAATGAGAGAATAGGTAAGGGAAAAAGAATAAAAGAGAACTCATAAAGATTTCTAGGATTTTTTAGCCTAACCTAAGATCCAATGGCCAAGATAGAATTAATCTAATGGACTAGAATTCGTCCAAAAAAATTTAGGTGAGGATATTTTGTGGGAACATGTTTTAATTTAAATGTATGGGTAATTTTTAAAGGGGGGCACTTAGTACTTTAGTGTTTCAAGCTAAAATGTAACCCTTTTTTTATTGTTTAGTAAATGATCAAATGATATTAAACTTTAGAATTTAAATAATGAGTTTGTGAATAGATATTAAAGTTAATGACTTAAGGGGATTAATTTAATTAAGGAAGATACCTTCTGTTTGAGAAAAATACATTTCTATAAAGTTTGGAAAAGGAGTTTTGTAGGCCTACAACTACTATTTGACTAGGTCAAACTGGACCTGTTACGACCAGTGGCTACAGAAAAACTGTCGACATTTGTAACCTATTTTCCAGTTTTCAATTCTGTTGACTTCGATAAATTCTCCACATACAAGAAAGCATGTAAGAAATTTTACGTTGCGCGTTCATCTATCAAAAGTCGTTTTTTGATGAGGTTTATTAGCCCTCAAGCTAAAATTGGGGCAATTTTGCAAGTAGGCAAATTACGACTGATGGCCCCAGAAAACTAGCCAAAAAATGGTAAATAGTTTTCCAATTCTGATTTCTGTCAGATCCTGGAAATTCTTGGTATATAGAAGTACACAAAGGAACTTAACCATTATACATTTTCCCATCAGAAGACATTTTTTAAACGTGGTTCCTTAGCCTCCATGACAAATTTATACATTTTCACAGCTACTAGAAACATGTAAAAATAAGGTCGTAGGACCCTAGTCAAGACAATAAAGCATCATGAAAACCATTGAAACGTATAATTAATTATATGAGACTTTTTCTTGTGGCTTGTTGTGTGAAATGTGACTTTTGGAAAATAGTGCTTCTCTCTTCTCTCTCTTCCCCAACTCTTTCTCTCTCCACCCTTAGTTGAGAAATGAAATTAATATGGCCTAAACCCTCTCTTGTTGTGTGTGTATTATCATGTAAATGGAATACTAAAATCAATAGTTATGCTAGATTTAGATGGATGACATGCCAACAAATTTCACTGATTTCATGCTCACATGGGATTGTAGGAAGCAAATAAGATGGAAAAATTACGTGGTTGTAATTAATTGTGTATGATTTTAATTTATATATGTTAATGGAAAAAAAGGTATTGCTACGTTTACAGTAAAATTTCATCTTTCTATTGCTTTTAAATAATAGATTATCGTTGTCGTGCATGTAGTTTAAATAAAATTGTAATTGTTCCTTGTTTTCGATAATTAAGAGGTAGCTCATTAATTACTTAATGCTCTTATTGACTTCCTTTATAGCTATGATGTAAAAACATAAATCATGAAGGGAAGGAAGAAGTATCTGTTTATAAATTAAAACAAATTTTTTCTTTAAATGCCTTCAATTCGTCACTTTCCCTTGATTATTGCATGACTAGTAGGTGAGCTTTGACACTATATGATTGAGAACAACTTGAGCTTTCCTTCTATATTTAATGATCCTATCTTTGACCATGACCATCCTTAGTATGGGTGCTAGAGTTTACAAACTAATAGTTCTACCCCCAGGTGTCGTTCTTCAATATAACCTCGTGATGATGGGTTGTGCCCTTTTGTTTCTCCTTAAAAATCTTGTATCTAGTATAAAAATCTATACTTGATCTCCTAAGGAATTGTTGAGCCTAATGTAAATTAAAAATCATGATTCATTCCATAGATTTAGTGTTTATCATGTTACTTATGAAATGAGGGTTTGGAACATGAGTGGAACCCATGACTTAAGATACATAGGTATGAAACCTGCAACTTTTAATTCCTTTCTCCTAATAAATAGGGGTGTTATCATGGAAATAGTGTTGTAGTTGTGTATAAGTTGTGGGATAAGCATATTGTCTTCATATTTTATCTTTTTGGTATGGTGTAGGTCCTTTTGGTGCTAATGGGAATTAGTAAAATGTGGACATCTTACGAGAATTAGGATAAACCACACAATTAATATATTTTTTCGGTGAGAAGGTAGTCACTAGAAGATCATAGGGTATATGAAATTACCATTGCATGTCACCTTGTACTACACATCTAATACTTAAATTTCCTAGTAATAATTCAAACTTGGTTAAGAATGCAATCATAATTCTTAGGATTTTGGTGATTAAGTAAAGGAAAAACAGTACATGAACCTTATTTTATCTAATAAGAAGTAATTACAAAGTCAACGTAATGACGTAATGGTTACAAGGACACGATAGGTGATTTGGGAACTATTGTTAAATGTCGCATAAAATTGAATGATGTCAACATTGTACGACTACTAAGATAATTTTTATAATAAATAAAAAAATGATGAAACTGTCAATGCGTAAGGTCTGAATATAATCACCACCCCTCCAAAATGGTTTAAAAAATAATATTAAATGATTAAAATTAAAGAAATGGAATTTGAGGCTTGACCCTTTTGGACTCAAGGAAAATCCTCTTCTACATATCATGAATGATGTAAACTAAGTATTTAAGTCAAGTAGGTAGAATATGCATCTAGTCCTAATAACTCAAAACAAAATAGGGTAACCCTAGTGTTTAAATGTTAACATGAACAGAACATGTAATCTATTTACCTTTGAACTAGTAAAATTCCTTTGTTCCATGTGAACCTTCTTGGTTGCATCTAAGTTAATTACAAAACCAAATAGACATACAACTTAGAAAACAATTACATAGGAAAAACACTAGTAGCCTCATGTATGCACATATGCTCCTACCAACAATCTAGCTACATCATTCTATTGTGATAAAGGTAAACAATAAAAAGTAGATGGAATCATCAACAACAAAATGTTAAGCATAATAAAGATAATTTACTCTAGCTTGAAGAAAAATGAAGGACTACATAACAAGTGATTATTAAATGATTAAGGTCAATAACGAAATAAAAATGTAATAAATACGTAAACCAAGAAAGTGTTGTGTCATGGATGGTGCTTATACAAGATTTTATACTGTATTTGGATTGTTATGTTGTGCGTTGTCATTTGGGAAAAAGTGGCCTTGTTGTGTATCACATATTTTCATGTTATCTATGTGGGTTAATGTTTGTGCAAACATATCATGTGTTGTACATTGTCGGAAGTAATCTCATGTCTTGTCATGTATACAACAATGCAAATCAAAAAGTAGTTTATTCTATTAGTTTGTGTGTTTTATCTTTATCTGTAAATATGTTAGCGTTACATTTGGTATCAAAGCATATGTTCATGCTCTCGAACCTTTGGGATATATTAGAGTTGTGATGATCTTGCATAGTGGTGGTGGAGATGAGAAGAGTAATGTGATATATGTTGTGTAGTGAACAATGTTGTAATTGTGATATTATGAATGCACAAGTTGTGCATGTCACTTAGTGCGTATTTGTATCATGTCGATGTACTTGTGATGAGAGTATTCACTCTCATTTTAATGGATTCAATGAGGAGTTCTCATGTGATGTGTCACCTTGTTGTGTGTGAAAATATTGTTATTGTGGATTGCAGAGTGTTGGAGTGTCTTGTTATTCTATGATATGTAGGTGTGTTGATGTGTTATATGAAAAAATTGGTGTATAGTGAATTGGATTTTATCATGATGACACCACAATGTTATAATGAATCGTTTGTGTTACCATTTTGTATTGCAATTGATTGCATGTTTTAATGTTAGTTATTGTGTTAATCATACATATGTTTCATGTAATATGTGATGGTTCATGTCGTGAATTAGGGGCATATGGTGATCATATGACCCCTATTGTAAAATACTTGCACTCTTAGTAATTTATGTTGAAATGTGATGTATTGTAACCCATGAAAGTAATGATTATGATATACCTTGTATATATAACATGCGTAATATGCCATGGTTAATGTGCATGAATAACCAGCGTGTTAGTAATGTAGTTATGTGTTATGTTGTGAACATTAGACCCATTGAACCTAAAGGAAGAAATCGGTAAAAAGTATATGTTTGGAGAGAAGAAATTATTATTGTTGACCAGTCACTCAATTCGAGTACGAGATAGGAGGTGAAGTCTATATAGACTGAAAATCCACTTTTGTTCGTTTGGTATATATGGCACATTTACCAATGGAAGTCATATATATTATGTTTCATGAACACCTTAGGCTCAGTAGATGGATGGTGAGTTATACCTTTCTCTCTCCCTATATGGTTTTCATATAGATGACCTATGTGTACCTATGCATTGGTGTATAATTGACTAGTCACTCAAGTCGAGTACAAGATAGGAAGTGGAGTCTTACATAGATTGGCACTTTCCCAATGGAAACCATGTATATTGTGTATTGCAACACCTTAGGCTCAGTAGATGGCAACCTGTACTCTTCCCTCTCAAACTATGTTGAGCTTTGTGGTAGTATGGAGGTATGATTTAGTGAGAGATGATGACAGCTATATTATTTGATATGTTATTTTATGAGCTAAGGCTTGGTATTCAAGTGCCAACAACTCGATGAGTACCCCTTTGGTGGCCACAAAAAGGCCATGCATTGATCGTAATGTGATATTTCTACAATTGTATTTTTTCGTAATTGACATTCATCTATTTTCTTAGAAGAACCAGTAGTTTTCTTGATTGATGTATTCTTAAATTTTGGGCATGTAATTTGATTTTTTCTTACCAAAGACCTTTGCATTATTGCGGCTATTTAGCCATTTCTTTTGCTTAGTTTGAACATTGCTTTTCAAGTTTAAAGTTTTTCTAGCCTAGCCTAAGGCTTGCAATTTTTTCACTTGGCACTTGAAACAGATTGTTATGTTGGTTTTAATGTCATTATGTGTTGGATTAGGGTCATGGGATTCACCATGGAGTGGTTGGACCTATGGAGCCACTTCGTTGTATGGAGGTATGCCCTAAGGGGGTCATAGGGCTATGTAGTTTTTTAACTATAGGTGAATATGCCACTTGAGTGGGGGTGATGGGCCTCTATGTGCCTAGGGACATAGGGTGACCCAACCTCATTAAATGGAGAAATAAGGAGATAGGGCTCTATGGCCGAGTGACCTAATATGGATAATGTTATCCCGAATTCACCCCTCAAGATAAATTTAGATAACATGCATAATTTCTTCAGGATTGAGAAAGTATAATTGGTTTGAGGCCCAAAAATCAGGTTTTGGGGGTCCCTTTGGCTCTTATCTGACTTCCCTATCCAAGGAAAAAATTCAAGGAGTTAGAAAAAAATGCAAAAATCCAAAAAAATAGCTTCTTTTAGTGGATTGCGGAAAATGCGAAAGTTTTTGTCCCAATACACACAAGTTCAACTGGGATAGTTGGGATGTGAAAAGGAAAAATATATGAAATACAAAGGAAACAATGTAATGTGGAAAATGCAGAGAAACGTGTCTGGGATAGTCGGGCTCAAAATTGTCGAAATCACCACACAAAAAAGGAATCGATTAAGGCGGAATTTTTTTTGTTAGGAGTTATGTGGGATAGCGGGATATTTGGGATCCAAAAAGGTGAATTTTCTTATTTGCAGGGTTGGTTGAGTGTGGTGCGGTGAAACCGGAGGTCAACGACCCTAACGACCCTGTCAACGACGGGATAGTTGGGATAGGGAAGCCTGAATCAGGCGATGCGGAGAAAGGAGGCCAGTGCGAACCAAGTACCATAGGGACACGAGTTCCCTGTAAAGCTGAAATTTATGTAGTAAAGAGACTTGTAGGTGGCACAGAGAAATTTTTCTAGTTCAGCCGGGACAAACGAGCTCATAATCATCGAAATAGCTGCAATACAAAGGAAAAGTCAACACCTTACTCCCGAACTTCACATGGCCATAACGTTTGACCCAGAGCTCTATTTTTCAAAAAAATTGACTTTCCAAAATGGGCATGATGCCCTCTACACCACATCTTCATATACAGACAATGAAATTCTCATTCTTGTTAAATGACAGAAATCCTTGGCAAACCCAAAACAAGTGCCTACACTCAGAATGCCATATCTTTTGCAATTCTCAACGAAAACATCAAAAAATGGTACTGTTGGAATCATGGTTTTGAGCCCGATGCAAAAAAATCAAGAATATGGAATTCAATTAAGAATTTATGGATATCTTTCTGAAAATGTGGCCAGGTTCAAAACAATGTTTTATTTGGTAGTTGAAATGTATTCAATGAAGCATGGGCAGACATTTCTCACTACTGGAGGTTATGGGACAATATGGGGGACCTTCTGCAAAAAACATATCATCATTTCAATCCATTTATGATATCTTACAAGTGGTGGGAAGTCAGATTTTGGGATTTTCATTTTCTCTCTCTTTCTCTTTCCTTTCAGAATTCTATAAATTAGAGTGTTGGGCTCATTGTAAGGGAAATAGTTTTGAGTAGAAAAACTCTGTAAAAAAAAAATTCAAGAAAATGTGCTATAGGCCCTTGTAGTGAACTCCTTGTATGGTGATCCATGCCCTTATATTGTAACAAATTGAACTATGCATATTAATGAAGCAATAAATATGAGTTTGTGGATGCCTCTTCCCCTGTTGTGTTTGTTTGCATTCTTCTTACCTCTTCAACATCATAAAAATATATTGTGTCTATCTTATGATATTACAGGGATTCATTATCATTGTGTATGTATGAAATATTGTTGTGAATGAATTTTCTAGACTGTGGGGAACTATTATCACCCCTTCTAGTATGCACTTCATTTCTACTTTTCACACATTGGAAGACTATTCTCACACCCTCCTTTTCTGGTGTATCACCGCTTTAGTGTAGGCTTTGTTTTTTCATGCAATATCTCCCCCTGGTCTCTTGGAAAGTTAGATTAGGACAAGTTAGTTTTTCCTAAATTAGAGTAGATCGTGGCAAGTAGTTTAGGAGTAAGAACCAATTTTCTCTAGAGGTCTATCTACAATAGCAATTCCCACAACTTGGAGATAGTACCCATGTTATCCAGTCACATCATGAGCTCAAGCACACACATTTTTGCAAACAAAAGGGTATTTTTATTCGACAATAATAGATAAATAAAGAGATGGGGCTTTATGGTCAAGTGACCCGATATGGATAAATAAGGAGATGGGACTCTATGGTTGAGTGACCTGATATGGATAAATAAGGAGATGGGGCTCTATGGCTGAGTGACTTGACTTGGTTTTGGTACTATGATTCTTTCTCTTTGGGAGGTATATGGAGTTGTTTTTTTATGCTTTGGGAGACATATGGAGTTGTTTTATGATCTTTGGGAGGTATATGGAGTTGTTTTGTGATGTTTTGGGAGGTGTGTGGAGTTTGTATTATGAATTATGTGTACTCTTGTGAGCTTTATTAGGAATTATTATGATTGAGATCTGACTTTGTTCTTGGTTAGTATGTACTATTAGATATTGTCTTGGCACTGTTTTGGTACAGTCATGGTCTTTAGGTCATGTGATACCAATTGTATATGTATCAATGTGATGATTCATTATTTGTTAGTTACATGTGTGTGTTGGATCTATTCCTATGAAATAAGTGTTAGAAATTATTTGTTATGTGGAATACTTGTTTTCTTTCTATGGTGGAATTAGAGGTTTTGTGATGTGATACAATCGTGAAATCATGTAGTAATATGTATTGTGTACCATTAGTGTTTTTTTTGGCTTTGCGTGGCGTCTAGATGTCAGTTACTATTGGGCACACACAAAAAAAACTGAAATCTTCAACAATGAAATACTAAGAGCTTGAGATTAAGAAATACTTTAAAGGAAAAAGACTAAGTAATAAAGTAAAAGAGAACTATCAATCTCCGCAGAACATTAAAAATTTCAGATATTGTGAAAATTATTCTTCTTCCTTAAGATCACGTTTTACCGACAAGTAGTTTTGTTAAATGATATGTGTCATTATTGACTTTCTTTCCTCTGTATCCTTTGATTTTTTATGTTGTTTTACATCAAGGACGATGCTTTTGACACTATGTATAACATGTCTATGCCAGATAGATCCTACAATAAACAAACTATTGAGGAATTTATGGGTAGATAAGACATCATAGAGAAATTAAGTTAATGGGAACTAATAAATCAAAGGTAAAATAGAATTCAAATGCTAATCTTCATATTGCTTCATTTAGGAGAGGAATCAGAGTTGTGATGATCTTATTCAACATTCTTTATGGAGAGGAAATAGATGATCATGCGAACCAAGATTAGGTTAGCTTATTAACCATGATCCTGAATGGGCAGAAACCTAACTTTGGTGAATGTTTAGAGTTCAAATTTTGATTGTGTTTGAATGTGGCAGCTACGAGTAAGAATTTAAACATTTTTTCTTATTTGGTAGACATGTTTCCCACTTTCTTGTATTTTGATCTACCCTTTCTAAATTGTATTCGTGCATAGTCTGTTTTAGTACATGTTACTTTTGCTAGAATAAATAATCACAACTATGGGCCACATATTAGGGATGGTTGTGAATTTTTTTATCCTATTGACTATGATTCCATATATGGAGTAGGAAAGCCTAGAATCCTTCCCAAACTGAGAGATTCTCTCATAAGGGTGGGGTATTATTGCTATTATTAGGAATTCACTCTTATCCTAATAAAATTTTCTCTAACCACTCCTTTTCATCTACCAATACATGTGCCAAAAACATTAGCATCCATTTATTTGGATCATCAATTTGATAATGGTATAGGGGCTACTGTAGGAATAGGAATCAAAGGTCAAAACCTCCTCTTCACTTTAATATTGGTAGATACAAATTTACTAAATTTTCATCTATTCAATATTAATCTACATAGGCCTCACATTAATTTCCATCCTAATATTTCAAGATATTGGGATCATAATGGTCGTGTGATGGCCGATCTAAACCACATTACAAACAAGTATCCAAAACCTTATATTCATGTTAAGATGGAATCATATGATTATCACATGAATTTTGAGTCTATGAAGGAAGTCATTACACAACTAAAAAAAGTACAACGTATAACAGTTACTCCACTAGTGAAAATTGAAGCTCACAAGATGCTACCAACATATATCTTAATAGGAATATTGGTTGGGTTCTTCATCCTCCTCGTAAAGTCACAAAATATGATCAAGTAATAAAATTAATTTACACTTCAATTCAAATGAGCTAAGCTAGTCTTACGTATTAGATTGAACCATGAGGCCAAGGTATTTCTAAAATGAGAGAGGCTAGTGAAGAAATGGTAACTATATCAAGTAAAGGAAAGGAAAATCCTCTACAAATAAATGTGACAACAATAATTCTAGGTCTGGTAAGATCACACCCTTCTCCTCCATTACTGTAATTTTTTTATATATCATCAGCCATTGTGGTTTCTTCTTCACCATGAAATATTATTATTAACTCACCACCAAATTATACTATTTTTTTCACTACTTCTCCTTAATATACCACATATCCCACAATTTTTATTCCATTCCCACTTCCTCTACATTTCCATTATCATCCACCATGATGTCAAAAACTATGACAGTCCTAGTCATGGCCATTACACAACCCATCTCTATTATGGTGATTATAAATTCAAAAGCGGTAAAAATTTCTATGTCATTGCCACTAATGATTTTATGTTTTCATAGAGCCAACTATTAGGTTTGGAGCAAGTTTTCCGTCATCCCAAAAATAAATGGAACCTAGGTTTACCATTCGAAAAAATAGCACTCTTGCTCTGTTTGTTACTAAAATTCCACTTTCAGGAACTTTGGAGGTTTGTTTTTTTACTATTATGTGAGCTTGAACTGGTTGGGAGCGGGGAAAGTTATGGAAACTACTTAAGTTTTTTTTTTGAGCTCGATTCCCTCTTGAGAGATCGTCGTCATTTCCATACTCCTTCTTTTTCATGGACGAAGCTAAGCATTCATTTATATTTCCATCTATTGGGTATTTTCAAAAAATGACCCAAATTTCCCTTTGATGGCTGCATATTTTTTAGAAGACCTCTGAAATGGTAATTTTTACTTTATTTCAATCATTACTAGGCCACCATTTTTAGAGTTATTTTCTTGGCCATTGAGAGCTATTATATATTTCGTACTATATTTTAGAAAACCCCATACATTTTCTTTAGATCCTTCACATTTTATGAAGAAACCTATCCCCCTTTTAATTTTATCTTGAATGAGAACTTTGCATTTTTCATTGAAAGGGTGTAGGAGACTTTACAATTTTGTCAATGAAAAATTGAGTGAGAAATCTTATGTTTGTATACATGGATGAAGCATTGAAGTTTTCCCTAATTTTTGTTGTTAAGTCCCTTCTTCAAGTTGTTCGAAATCTCTATGAGATCCCGTATTTTGATTAAAAATTGAAAGAGATCACATGATGACCATAACTATCTTCCTCTATTTCATTGTAAATGAAAAAACCTTCTCTAATCTTCCACGAAGGATGCAACTTTTTATCTTTTCACTAAAAATATTTAAACATAGTTAATGACTATATTTTCTTGCTTTTAATGACCATAAAGTAATGATATAACTAAGATGTATTTGAATCTTTACTTATTGAAGATTTAAGTGAAATCCCGATCTCTAAATCATCTTCTCTTTTTCTTCTACAGGTTTCCTGAAGAAAAAAATGGAAAGCTGATAGGTGTTGCAACAAGTGAGGGGATTCATTTCTAGATAATGATGGATCCCCTTACTCTTTCTTTTCACTTCTGATTCAAATACATTTTCTTTCTGTCACGTCAAATCTATATCCCGCGTCTTGTGTGGGATCTTTTAAAAAAATTTACTTATGAATACAAACAATTTTTCTCTATAATTTGTTATATGTTGTGTTGTTTCCTTTTCAATATCTTCATTTTATAATCCTTCAACATCAAAAATATGATTATTTAATATAGTTTTATATAATCATAAGTAGATTTGCAAATAAATTGTTTGTACCTTGTTTGACAATCTGAAACTAAGAAAATCGAAATAAAATGCACCCTGAAACTATAACCCGCTTCTTTCTCCTTTGCAACATTTTTCTCTGAAAGGAAACTTTGAAGTTTATTCCTTGCTTGCTCCTGAATTTGTAGGGATGATGCATGATTCTAGTGAAGATTATAAGACTCATAATGACATCCTGCATGGGAAATAGGAACTCAGGAATAATCAAGAAGTTCTGAATATGCACGTACGCTTTTTCTTTTCTTGAGTTTAAAAATTAGGGAAATGAAAGCAATTAGTCTAAAAATAAACAAAGTTTCGAGTTGACATGGAACACGGCAATCCTAATCATGGATTAGGCATGAGAATTGTCAATAGGAACTATTCTTCTAGATTTAACAACAATTTCCCACATTGGATCTTTAAGGAAAAAAGTTTTCTAATAGGGAGGGCTTGTTAGGGCTTGTTAGGAATATGTGTCCTAACCTTATCATTGCATTATTAGGGTAATGGTTTTAATAAATGTATATGCTTTGTAATTCTTCCCTTGAGGATATTTTAATTATCAACCATACATGGGAAGTAGTAGTTGTTGGAATATATTTAGTATATAAGTAAGTGTTAAGGCCCAATGAAGGCATCCATGAATATTATTGTATTTATCTTGCTTAAAGGATGTTTCCCCCTTGAAGTGGCTTGCAATGAAAAGGTTATTTTTGTTATTTACTAAAGTTTATTTGATTGTTCATTTAATTTATTTAGTATATAAATTAATGAAGAACTATCCTCATAATAACTAAATGTCTTTCATCCTCTCGTGAAACACTAGATTGCGAACAAGTTTTAGAATAGATTCATTGTCAACATATAAGGTGGTAGATTTATCCTATGGTAACCCAAGTTCTTCAAATATGTGATGTAGCCATATCATTTCATAGGAAGCTCTACATACAACACAACATTTGGATTCTTTGGAAGAGTGAGAAATAAAGTTTTTTCTTTCCTTCCCCATGATTTTGGACCAAATCCCAAAAAGAAAACATATGGACAATCTACCATGTGGTTTTTAATCACTAATTAATACTCATCTTCCATGATATCTTTACAAACTTTAGATGGTAGGGCTTCTTGAAATGTAGAGGTCTCAAAAAATTTAACAAGTCTACTTATTAAGGAAAAATTCACCTCTTCATGAGATTTGTTATGAGTCTGTGGTCCAATAGTGGATGATTTTTTAGGACCATCCAATTTTGCATATTGAATCATGTTAGTATACTGTTTAGACATATTTTGAATTGTTCTTATGGGTTGTGGCCCTGAAAAATCATCACCATCATCCCCATCATCATTATCATCATCAGGGGGAACACTATCTTTTATTTTCACAAAAAAATATGCTTTAAACATCTGACGAGTTTGTGGAAGGAAACTCAACATATTTATTTTAAAAATTTTGACATACCTATAGGTGTATACTTATCTTTATATCCATTAGTTTTTACCCAAAATCTTCATCAATTTATCCAATGAAGATGTATTTTTATATTTTCATATCCATCTTGTTTCTCTTCTTCTTGGGAATGTGTATTGTGCTTTCATTGCACCCAAATAATATTATATGTGAAATGGATGGTTTCCATTATGACCATGTGACTCATGTTCAATTAATCCTTCAATAGAAACTATGACCTGTATGAACTTAATAAATATATTTTTGTTTTCGTTGTTCTTGAAAAGAATGTCTTCACCAATCCTGAATCATCGATCATGCATCAAACCATTTACATGATAGTATGATTCCTTATCTAAAAAACATAATTTTCATGTCATGTATGTGCACGAGGAATATATAAACGAATCCCATGTGATTCAAGAAAGGATTTGAATTTTGTGATGGTGAATTCCCTCCTCAATTTGAGTGGAGAGATTTAATTTTATGATCTTTCTCGTTCTTAACAACCAATTTGAACTATACGAAGTTTTTGAAAGATTTATCTTTAGTATGAATAAAATATACTCATATTTTTATAGTATAATCATCAACATAAAGCATGCAATATTAAAATATATAATAACTAGGTTTCACTATACTACAAATATCGGTGTGCACAAGATCAAGCTTACCAAGAGCTCAATATGTAATCTTCTATAATAAGGCATTGTGTTGTTTTACTGTGAGAAAATTAGGACACTTTTCTATGACCTTATTGAGAAATGGAAAGCCTCTCATCATATCATATCGGAAAAGGGTTCAATATATCCAAAAATTATGTGGCCAAACCTCTGATGCCACAAATGTGTGGAGGAGGTGTCTTTGTTCATTTTTATTGTAGGATATTATTTATCCTTTTATTTGTTTATTAGGAAAATTATTTTACTTGTGTTATCCCTACACTTGTTGAGTTAGCTTTATTACGTGTACTAGCTATGTGGGGTTCTCTTTCTAGTCATGTGGATTTATCTTGATAGTATTATTGTAACGACCCAAAAAACCACACACGAACAACACACTGAAATACAGGATAACTTTTTTTTTTTTGACTTGCTTGACACATAACATGACACAACATGTCATCACCAAGGATACAACTAACACTGTGAACAACTTGATACAAGGATGGCCATAAAGGCAGCACGGAAACGTTCACACCTATCAAGGACAATTTACTTTTCTTTTGTGAAAGGACATGGCAAAAGACCAACCACATTACATAGTTATAGCTGAAGACATCCCACTGTGAAAATCTTCTTAAGATTACTGATTTACTAGAGACATCTTACAATTCTTAGCTTACGTTCTAGAAGGTTCATGATATGTTTCATACCATTCTTCTTATAGGATTAAGTTTCTTTTCTTTTATATAACTTGAGGACTATCCTAGGATCACCTATAATATGAAAATTCCTTGATTAATTTGTTTACAAAACTAGGAGGTAAGCAATTCCACAAGGCTATCTATCTAAACCCCCACTACTGAAACTCGTTTCATACCCACATTGCATAAGGAGGCAAGCGTAAGATCAAAAGGAGAGGAGTATCGTTAAGGTTCAGAACCCTAATCATCTTTGATCAAGAATTAAAAATTTATCATAGCTTAGACAAGGACTACAAGGTACCATGGTAATGGTTAGAGAGAGAAGATAAATTTATTTTATTATGATCTATTTAGTTATTAACCGGTCTTTTAATGAGTCTTAAGAGTTCAATTGAATTTTGGTAAAAGCTTCATTTAGAAATCATCTTGATTAAGTTCGTCGGGGGATACACAGGGGTTCCCAACATGGAAGCATTATACTTAATGTGTTTTTATTCAAACTCCTGTACTAGATAAGATCTACCGATATCCCCAAAAGCCAACAGTGATATTACTTTTAAAATTAATTAACGTTTCCCAACAAGAGGACAATGTTTAATCCATAGCTTAAGGTTAGCAATGGTAGGTTTTTTTTTTTTTTTACATCGTTAGATAAACACTTTCTTTCCAATTAAAGACTCTTAATTTTATCAACCAAATACAACTTCATTATTATCTTCTTTATTTATTCATCTATGTATTCCTCTTCTTTTATCTTTGATTATCTTTAGAAAAAGGGGGTTTCAACCCACTAAAATATGCCTAGAATAACATTGATACTAGTACCATGGAGGGTTACTAAACCAATAAGCATTATGACCTGAAAGAAGAAATTATCGTTATTTAACAAGAACGCAAACCACGGTTATAACATTTCCATTCAACATGGCACATGAACCAAAGGAGTCAAGAGATTGGATTTCACTTGGGTCAAGAACAAGAAGGTAACAAAATAAGCCAAGCCATGCTACAAAATTTCCATGACTGTAAATGATATCACCAAAAGAATACTCATAACAAGGTCAAGATTGAATATTATTTCTCACAAAGGTAATTTACCAGTTAACCTACAGAAGGACAAGACAACATCATCACGAAATTTCAGAACAACCCAAGGCAAGAGGTCTTCTAAACTCCTTTGCAAGCACTATTACAAAATTTACCTCACATTGGACATTTTTACAAGGAACTTCATAAATTGCACTGATGAAACCTTTACAACTCTTTCCTTTAATCTACTCACATAATCCATCTGCACAAATACTAGCTGGAATCAGTTCGCGAGAACTGAGCATGTTAAGGCTACTCATTGCAACAGTAAGCTAACATTTAACAATATCAAGAAAGGAAAGTTCTAATTCAAAAAATGGATTAAAACACAACCCACAACTCCAAAATTATTCGCATGAGAAAGAAATCTAAACCATCCAGCAAGGAGAAAGTCAAAATACCAGTAAGAACAAAATCACATAAATCAAGGCAAGACCTTATGGTTTAGGAACAAGAAGGTCAAGAGTGTTGATATCTCCTTCATGTAAATCCTATGGATTACGTGATTGGAATCCAAAACTTACTCCATCCAACTAAAGGGGTCCAAGAGAAGACAAAACATACTAATTATGATCGTAGGCGCGAAGAAAATGACGTTATCCAAATCTCCCAGGGGGAGGCTTCATAGCAATAAGGGTTCGACGCCCTTAAAAGAAAAAAAAAACAACTATAGTTTCAGTTTTAACCAAGGAGCTTTATCACTACCTTCATGTAGGATTTCTTAAACATAGGACTAGTTAACAAAACAATTCCACTCTTTCAAAGCGTACAAAAGAGACACAAAAAGGGCCATTATTCTACCAACAACCTTATCCTAATCATCAACCTCTCTACATAATATAAGGGAAGGTTAAACCCAAAATTCGTTAGTAATTTTTATATATTTCCAACAAAGCCAAAAATTATTTTAAAATAAAAAAAATAAAAATTGATTTCCTTAACAAGGCCACAAAATGGGACTTTTAGTAACCAAGTTCGAAGCATAAGATATTCGAGTTCAAAAACAAAGGGATTCGATACACTGTGGGTAATACACCAGTGATGCCCCAGACTCAAAAGACCTTACCACGAGTACAAGCACAAAATAAGAACCAACGCACATATCCATCAGGAAGGTTACGCAGGGCAGTCAGGACTAGAAGTTCTATGAACTCCTTGCCAATGGTATAGAAGATGGAAATTTTACCCGATCCATGTGGACTTATCAAGGAAAAGTCTAGCAAATATCAAACAAATAAATATAACAGTCACCTATTATATTATCACTGAAAGCAGCTATCATCTAACAGGAAACGAGTTCACGAGTCCAATACCATGGATTCACCTACAACTTTTGTTTCAGACCAACTATTAATAGCTTGCTCGCGACCCTTAATAAAAATTGGAGAGGTTTCATTCAATTAAACTTACAATGTTTCCCCCTTGCTTAATCAAACAAGAGTTTGAACCAGGAAGTAGGTATAGTAAATCTCTCAACACGTAGAGGCCAAAATAGATGTCAGGTTATCCCTTCTCTAGAACTGGGTACAAAAGTCAACCATGTACAGTTCTAAAACAAGGCCCCAAATGCCATTTTCTAATTAAACAGAAAGCAAGGAATGCCCATAAGCTTAAACAAGTTTTAGAACACAATGTCACTATTAATGTACCTTTTAGCAAAATAGGAGAGCCCTAAACAGGAAATACGTATTTATTCAACCAAAAAGAGATATGTAGGCTTAACCTTCCATTTAGTAACCTTCAATTATAAATACCATCACAGAATTCTTTTAAAAGAGAGTCAAATCAGCAAACAAAACTCAATAATGTTTCCTTCCCTACGAACTAGACTGCATCACTCAATATTGCAGTAGCCCATTTAGACAAATATGAAAATAGAGTAAGCTATAAGAGAGGAAAGAAAATTCCAAGCAAAACCAGCGAAATTGGAACGAGATTTAAAGGAACAACCAACACAATCAGGGAGCGATATAAACAACCACGAAAACATCTTGTCTAGGCGCCATTCAAGAGGAAAGAAAATTCATTTCAAGATACTGAAAGAAAGTAGAAAACTATTACAAGGAGTAGAGTTAACATGCCTGATTATAATTCTTCCATCCAACAACCACGTCGACCAGGGCTCGGGCAACAACAACACATCCTGCGCAACTTCTCTTCCTCAGCCTGTTGAAGGTCCAAACTCTGTTAATGGCCATGCCCTTGACTTCATGAAATCAATTGTATAGTCTGCAATGTGCATCTCTACCCATATACTGATGGGGTAAATGTTAAAGCCTCGTTTTACAATATCATGGGGATGCCGTGACATTGAACTTTTTTCGAGAAACTTGTGCAATTCTGGGATGATAAGCTGGGGGGTTGAGAAATTGGAGCTTGTGGGACTTGGGACGCTATTTGTGTTGGATATTGTTGAACTCCAGCTTGTACCACTTGATTCTGCTCAGTGTGTGCTGCTACAACTGCACCACCTTGAGCATGAGGAGCATTTTCTTGTTGTTAAACCTGGCCCTGTGTCCCAGGGAAATTCTGAGCATGAGCTCTTGTACTTGTCGGTGAACAATCTGGGTGCCACATCTATTACATACAACAGGGGATGAACCATACTGGTAACCATTACCATGAGCTATACTCTCTGAAAGAGGCCCTTTCCAAGTGCAGCCACTCTTGTGGTACAGGCAATGAACTGTCACACGGCCTATAGCATCAGCCAGTACCAGATTTGCCTCTTGCAATGCCTTTGAATCTGTATCGGTAATCAAATACCCATCATAAGGGCAGGCCCTAGTTACGTACTCAGCACATAAGCTAGGCAAGGCTTGCAGTAAAGATGTGTGCATCAGGTTTGCACAACCTCATTAGGGTAAACAAGCTGCCTACAAACTGGACAGAAAACCAATTTATGAGAAGACAGAGGCCGTAGTTGATGGAGCAGCTCGAAGTGGAATAACTCAACGGAGGTAAAAATTGTGTGAAGGCAACGAAACAGAAGAAATATCTCCATTTCCACAGACAACAGCATCCTTGCCAGCAATCATCACATCAGTGGCTCTCATCAGACCATCTAGTAGAGAGTGCCTGCATCCGTACAAGTTATCAAACTTGCTCTTGGTAATAGATTCATTGTCATTAATAGTAGGGAAGAGCAGAGATCCAATAGCTTGCATCTGGTACAGCCTGTGAACACCGGTAGTTGTTCCTCAGATACACCAACCAATCTATCCTTCCTCTTGTGATATATGAGGACAACATCAAACTCTCGGTGCAAACAGTACAGCTGTAGCTTGAAGGTGTGGTAATTCCAACAGAAACCTTTATGCCTGCCAACTTAGTGATTCGCTGAAGAAGTTCATATAGTTGCAAGGCAAATTGTGCTTCATGAATATTTTGATATGAAACAGATCCGCCTCCAAGAGACCCTCTTCCATGAGCTACATCGTAAAACAGTAAGGTCTCAGTAGAGAATCTTGTAAATAAATTTCATCACCTGGACGGAAGTGGCTTTCCAAAATTAAAAGGCAAGACAGCTCAACTAAAACTTTATCTCATTCTTCCACTTCAGCTGCAAGATTTTGCAACAACTGATCACGACTGTGGTCGCGTGCAACCAGAACATCAAGATCCACACCAACGGTTCCTTGGGATCGCCCTGCAGCAGCTGTCGCACTTAACTCTCTCTGGAGGCCACTGATTTTCTGGGATAAGTTTACCTCTCTACCCTGTAGCTACTGCATACAGCCAAATACCTCCTCACGGCACTCTCCTAGGAGAATTTCAGTTCTACGCTCCACTGATACTACCTGTGCAACATGATTTTGAGAAAATATCTTGAAGGAGGAACCCGAAATGACCTGTTGTAGGTCGCTGCAGTGGATCCCTGACAAGAACACACCTCGCAGCATTCAAGAAGGTGGATGCAACACGCTTTCTCCATTAGCCATCAAGTCAATTCTGTCTGCGTCCAGTGCATTGAATGAAAGGATTAAAACAAAGATTTAGGTGAAGAAAACAGGCCTCCACCGACTCCATCTTTCTCACGCAAAGACAGACATGACAGTCTTAAAAGTTGGCAGGTTGGGTGGTTGGGAGGAGGCCAAGGTGGCAGTAGAGGTAGGTAGAAAAGGAGTCCGATGCCTAGCGGGGCATTACAATTATATAGTCAGCTTAACTCCTAGTATTAGTTGGTGAGAGTTGTCACCAATGATCTAGGTGGTAGTTACATGTTCATTCTTGTATATATACATTTTGATTACTGAGACAATGTAAGGGAATGCAATTGATTGTATGTGATGTTTTATTAGTATATGAGATATTATAGATCAAAAAGTATCTTAGCCCTTGGTCATATGGGAGGTCACATGAGGGTGTAATAGGGGTCATTTATACTAGTGGGTGCTTAAGTATAATCCCCCAAAAAGTTTATTGTCAAAGGGAAAAATGAAAATTCTAAAAAATTGGTGGGTTTTTTTACAAATTTGTAATAGAGAATTAATCACGAAAACCAAATCTATCATAAAATTTGACTGGTAAATGAGAATTGAGTGTCATTGTTATCTATTATTACCCCCCTCGTAAAATAGATAACTTGGAAGGATGGGTTTGAGCACTCAAAAATGATTCATGGAGTAATCTATAATGATACAAATGTGATTTCAAGTTTGGGAAGCATTGTAAGTGATTCAGGGAAGTTTCAGAGGTCTTGGGGCCACCCATCAGAAGTAGGATTTCAGACCTTAAGGAATGCACAACATGAAAGAGGACTTGAGCCTCAACGGAAGAATTTTATAGTTTTCTTAGGAATTATAAGTCCATAAAAGTTTATATGGAAGTCATTTTCCATGCCCTACATGGTGGAAAAGATGAGACATATTGAAGCATCATACATTGGCTATGACAGTTCATTCTTTTGGCGTGCAACACACAATCATGAGAAATAATTAGCCATTTAGAGGTGACAAAGTAAAAATTATATAATTATACTAATACCATTGGATTCCTTGGGTTGTTTTCATGCGAAATCATATAAACGTTCACCCCAAAACTCATCTAGGAGCTCAAGATATCGCCTTCAGAAAAGTTGGCCTCTCAGTGTTGGTCAGCTGGGTTGGACGCCTGGGGGTTGGTTGAATGGGTTGGTCGGGTAGGTTGGACACCAAGGTTGGTCAGGTAGGTTGGTCAGGTCACATTTTTTATTCTTATGGATAGTTTTAGACGCCCATCACACCCCCTACATTTTCACGACACATAGGTCGGTTGGGTCACCAAGGTTGGACGGTACAACGAGGTTTGGTTGGGTCACCCCAAGTTGGACACCTAGGTTGGTCAAGTAGGTTGGTTGGGTAACATTATTCAATGCCTATAGAAAATTTTAGATGCTTGTCACACCCTTATATTTTTACAACACACAGGTTGGTCGGGGTTACCAAGGTTAGATGGTACGACGAGGTTGGTCAGGTCACCCAGGTTGGTTGGGTCACATTTTTCAAAGCCTACAGACAATTTTAGGATGCTTATCACACCCCCTATATTTGTACGACACACAGGTTAAACTGTGTCACTAAGGTTAGACAGTACGATGAGGTTTGGTCGGTGACCACAATAATATACGACCCACATAGTTAGACGATGTCCAACCCCCAAGGGTTAAATGGTCAAAGTCAGACGACACATGGTTAGATGGGTCACATAGTTAGGCAGATCATGAGTCCCAAGCTAGATGAGGGTAGGGTGAACGAATGACAACTCAACAACTAGATTTAATGTGGTATGACACCCATGTCTTCATCTGACAAAACTACCCTTGGGAAGTGAAATCATACGGGTGCCCATACCTCTTTAATGATGATTAATGAGACATTTCTTATATATTGAAAAATCCACCTCCTTTTTAAAGGAGAAACATTATGGGAGGTGGGGAAAATATTGTAAAATTTCCCTTAAATTTCATTTGATTTGTAAGCCTTCTCCCATGCCTAACAAGCGTATTTATGCCTCTGAGCATCAATGTAATGGTTTGTGCACCTTATAGAGAAATAAAATCATGTTTTTTGGTGTTTTCAACCCTTCTCATGATTTTTTGTTTCTTTGTGCCTCTCCATTTCATTTTTTCTTTGTGTGTATGTATTTTACATTTGCAGGTGTAAGATGTTGTGTTTCATGGAGTGCAGATGATAGATGGAACTTGGGTTTGTGTCACTACTATTCTAACCACACCTAACTCTATTTTTCCTCTTCTTCCTCCCTTACCAGAGTATCTCACCCATTTTTTTGGAGTTATCACCCCTTTTTATCATAGGATTTCCCTCTTCATGCACTTGATTTCTCTTTGTCTCCTTGGCATTGGTAGGATAGGTGTAGTTAGGCATATTTTCTAAGTTAGGAGTAGTTTAGCATTAGGATTAGGTAGAGGAATTTGACCTTCTCCAGAGGGTTATCTAAAGTTCGCAAGTCACACAACTTGAGATATAACCCCATGTTAGTATAATTACATTGGATGCCCCATTCACAATTAGGCCATTTCGAGGGTGATGTAATTTTGACATAACAATTTTGGCACTCCCGATGGGAACAACAGGTGAAAGCTTTAAATTTCACAAGTGTTCCACTATAGATATTTATCAAAATATATTTTGTAGGTGTGTAGTTCAACATCTAGAGCAGACTTCATTTCGTCAAATTGGTGTGTTCTTTTTGAAAATTTCAGCCTTTGGAGGTACATTTTAGACTACATATGGTGACTCCATCTAGTCAAACAACCCACTCTCTGAGTTGTAGACCTTCCTCTCCATCAAATTCCATCCATTTTATTTTCATCCCTCTCATTTTCTTCCGTCCATGAATTTTTGCAATCATGACTTCATTCCCCTCATGGAATTCTATATTGCAGCAACAACTATGTCATTTAGACATCCCTCCACATTTGCAACACATATTCTTAGGGTACTATCAACCACCTCTAAATCCATACTAAAATTAAGATCAACAGTATGTACACCCCTACGAGCAAGATGTAGATCTTTTTGTTTATATGCCAGACTATGCGGGTTGTTAAAGAGCAGGGATACATGGATTATGGAGGATATTATCCTACACATGAAGATATTGAGCTACAAAACAAAGTCCAATATTTGGATGAAAAAAAGGTACATCAAATGGTTCTGACTCAGTTACAAGCATGCAAGATTGGTTTTAGGGTCGCTTGTCCATGGGTGGGCCCTATTCCAAGCCATTACATCCAGCAGGACAAGTTCGACTATATTGTTGAGACATTTCCTAGTCTCATGGTGTGGATCTAGGAGATAGGAGATTCCATGGAAAATTTAAGTTAATTATGTCAATGGGAGACCCCAACATCATCATCCAACAAATATTCCTCCACTCCTCAAGTCACACCCATCTCAATGGGAGCCATAATTTATGAGTTTCCCCACCTGTTGCCGCCATTGTGGAACCCATTTCTCCATCTCCTAGTCATCCTTCCTATCTTTGTAGTTCTACCATTTTTCTTTCAAAATTCCAAGTCCCCTCCATAATAGAAAACCCTTCCACCACAAATAAAGCAACAATTAGTGCAAACCCCACCCACCACTCCTCCCACTTTACCGAGTCCATGTTGGGAAGAGTCTAAAAAATCCAGTCAAGGAGATCAGGAAAGAAGAAGATCCAAGAAAATAAGAAATGATTAGAAGCTTGGTGAGCTTGGCTCTTATATTTGGGATTGATAAAATCCCCTTGATGGAGAAACCCCTGGAGGAGGTTTGAGTTCAAGACACAAGTAGTGGAATCTTTGGTTGCGGCAGAAGCAGAGCAAGAGAGAGAACAACATGATCAACAATCAATATGTTTTGAGTGTAAGTGTCCATGAGGGAACCCTACTTCCAAAGGTTTTTGAATCATATCTAGCTATAACACTAGTGAGGGAAGAAGTAGCTACTCCAAATTCAAAAGAGGAGGATTGCATTCCAACTATGGAGGAGAGTCTCATAGATTCAGAGGATTCAAATATAGATCAGGCCACAGAAGAACCTTTGGTTATTTCTCCCACTTCATCCCCTTTGAGCTATAATGTCGAATAAAATTTTGAGTCTTTAATCTACATGTTCAAGGATGAGGGGAACCATGGTGAGAAAGTTGCAAGTTTGGAGGACACCATGGCGGAGGTCGAGCCAATACAACAGGACAACGAAGAGGAAAATTATCTATTTGACTTAGAAGATTTATTCAATGGAGAGGAGCCCATGTTGATCACATATTTTTCTCCTCCATCATCCACCTTCCAAGCACATGAGTCCACTTCCATGGAGGAGAGAATTCAAGGAAAACAACCTGAATATCATAACATCCCTCTCAAACTAAGGTTAGAGGATCCAAATCTTCCATGTTCTTCATAGGAGGAGGAAGGGAACAATGATGACACACATTTCATATCGGTCATCAAGGGAAAATGCCAGTTGTTCGTAGGTGAGAAACAAGGCCAAGATCATCTCGTAGACAACCACTCCTTCCAAGAAGGCCCGCAGGGTGACTCCTTTCATGGAGTCAACATTCAGAGTAATGGGCACATCCATCAGATCAGACCATCGCCCAATTAGGTACTTGGCTTCATTAGAGCAAAGGGAGAAGCTAAAACTAGTCATGTCCATTTCAGGCCATGGGGATGAGTATCAAATCAATAAGGGTCACCATCAACACCTTTAGGAGTCTAATGCCAATTAGCTTGAGGAGGTATTTTTGATTGACGTTGGTAACTTGGTGATTTGGGTGGATGATCAACCTTTTGTAATTTTTTCACTCATAATAACATCCATGTTCAGTGCCAAATCATATACATGATTTCCTATTTTGAGAATGGGAATTTACTTCTCCCTGTCAATTGCAAGATTTTTTTGAGTTCCCTTTACCTTTGGTTAGAGTAGAGTAGGTAGGCTTGTTTTCTATAGAAAAATTTCTTTCGCACACTCTACATACTCCACTTGGGGTATGTATGATTTTTGGTTTTGTACATAACATGTGTTGTGGCATGTTGTTGCTCTTGCACAATCCATTCTTTGGAATGGGCATGTTTCACGAGAAAAATTAGGTTCCAACAACAATCCCAGACTCTTCAAATCAGCTTGTGTTCCCATGACTTCTACAATGTTTATGCTTGTTAAGGAATCATCAATTGGTTTTATTTCATAATTGACAAGAAGTCAAATCAAGGACAGTTTCAAGGGGGATTCTACCTTTGTCCTATAGATTAGGTTTACAGAAGAAAGATAATTCTAGGTTTAAGACAATTAAACATTCTCACAAAACCTTAATTCAGATAATTTTGTAAATGAGAGGGAAAATTCAAGTAGTGGCAGGAAGTTCCAGGTTCAAGCATCAGTGTTTTAATGGCTCAGGGGTCGAATACAAATTTTGGGATCAATTTTTAGGTGTACCGATATTGATTCCATTTCCAATAGACGCTTCAAGGCCATTGGTCACACATCTATAAGGAAGATGTCCCTGAGAGTTTGCCAATGGTTATCTATTTTTACCCCCTTGTAAAATAGAAAACTTGGGAGGATGGGTTTGAGAATTGGAAAATGATTCATGGAGCAATTTGGAATGATACACTTGAGATTTCAAGATTGGGAAGCATTGCAAGCGATTTAGGGAAGTTTCAGAGGTCTTGGGGCCACCCATCAAAAGTAGGCTTTCAGACCTTAAGGAATGTGTAGCGTGAAAGAGGACCTTATCCTTAATGGAAGTTTCTAAAATCCATGTCAGGAATTATAAGTCCAACAAAATCCTATGGAAATAATTTTCCAGGGTAGTTCATTCTTCTTGTGCAAAATATGCAATCCCTAGAATTAATGAGACATTTCAAGTTGATAAATTCACAATTAGATCTTGATACTACTACCATTGGATTTATTGGTTTTTTTCATGCTAAATCATATAAAATTTCACCCCAAAACTCATCTAGAAGCTCAAGATATCGCCTTCAGAAGTTGCCTTCCCGGGGTTGGATGGCTGAGGGTTGGTCGGGTAGTTTGGATGCCCAACTTAGTCTAGTCACATTTTTCAATGCCTATGGAAATTTTAAGATGCCCATCACACCCCTACATTTGTATGACACACAAGTTTTTCGGGTCACGAAGGTTGGATGCTACAGCCAGGTTGGTCGGGTAGGTTGGTCGGGTCACATTTTTCAATTCCTATGGATAGTTTTAGATGCCCATCACACACCCCACATTTTCACATCACATATGTTGTTTGGGTCATCAAGGTTGGTTGGGTCACCTAGGTTAGACACCTAGGTTGGTTGGGTAGGTTGGTTGAGTCACATTGTTCGATGCCTACGAATAGTTTTAGATGCCCGTAACACCCCCTACATTAGCATGACACACATGTTGTTCAAGTCACCAAGGTTGGACGTTACAATAAGGTTGGTCGAGGACCATAATTTTGTGCATCCCACATAGTTGGATGATGTCCAACCCCCTAGGTTTGCACAGTCCAAGTCAGATGATGTAAGATTAGATGGCTCACATGGTTGGGCGGCTCACGAGTCCCAAACAAGAAAAGGGTATGTGAATGAATGACAACTCAACAACTGGATTTAATGCGATACGGCACCCATGTCTTCATCCGACAAAATCAACCACAGGAAATGAATTTATATGGGTGCCCATACCTTTTTAATGAGATTTTGGTAATACATTACTTATATACTGTAAAATCCACCTCATTTTTAAAGGAGAGACATTCTGGGATCTGGGGAAAAGTCTTACAAAATTTTCCCTCAAATTCATTTGATTTGTAAGCCTTCTCCTACACCTAGAAAGTGTATTTATGCCTCTAAGCATCAATGTAATTGTCTTTGTACCTTATAGAGCAATAAAATCACGTTTTGTGGTGTTTTCAACCCTTCTCATGATTTGTTATTTCTTTGTGTCTCTCTATTTTGTATTTTCTTTTTGTGCATGTATTTTACATTTGCAGGTGTAAGATTTTGTGATTCATGGAGTGAAAATGGCAGATGGAACTTGGGTCTGTGTCACTACTATTCTAACCTTGCCCAACTCTAATTTTCCTCTTCTTCTTCCCTTAGCATAGTATCTCACCCCTTTTCCTGGTGTTATCACTCCTTTTTAGTGTTGGATTTCCCTCTTCATGCACTTTCTCTCTCTCTCTATCTCCTTGGCATTTGTAGGATAGGTGTAGTTAGGTGTCTTTTTTGCATTGGGAGTAGTTTAGCATCGGGATTAGGTAGAGGAAGTTTAGCCTTCTTCGGAGGATTATCTCAAGTTTGAAAATCCCATAGCTTGAGAGATAACCCCATGTTAGGATAATTACACTGGATTCCCCATTCATAAGCAGGCCATTCGGGGGTGATGTAATTTTGGCATAACAACTATTTTTCGTAAAAGTGAATGATTATTTGTGCTCTTTCCATTTGTTTCATTTATTTTGTAAAACACACTACTTGATAAAGTTCCAAAATATAGGGGTGTTGTCATCTCAAAGAGACACATTTTTAGCTGAGCCCGAAGTCCTATTACACTATTTTTTAGTGTCTCTTTGGTGAATAGGTATTCTTACCCATCAGAGAATGAGATGCTTTTCTCCTGAAGTATGTGGAATTCAAGAGGACATAGTAAAATTTGTAAAAAAAAAATAGATTTTTTAAGAAGAAAAAATAGATTGTACATAACCTCATTTATAGTAAATATGACATCATTCAATCCTTGATACAAAAAATATCACTTAAAATGTCATCCTCACTTTTTTGTACTCTTATTCCCATGATCTTATTACACTTGTAGTTTTTCTTAACACCTAATGACCATGATTTTTTTTAACTTGCTTTTACTTCTGATGTTCCTAAACCTATTTCACTTGTTACTGCATGTCGCACTTCCACACATATACCTATTGCTGTAAAACACCTGGTGTATCCCACTTCATATCCTTTTACTTACATTCCTATCTCCTTTGAGAAGCATACCATTGGATATGGTTCTCGCATGCTTTGTTCTATGGGTTTAATTGGAAGAGGTATAAGAATACATTCATAGGGTATTGTTTCCCCTATTCATCCAATAAACTACCATTATTGCCATGACATTGGTTTTTGAGCAGGTAATTCACTCAGATAACACATTGACAAAGATAATTTTATTCACTCAACTCTTCAGAGGATCAAGAGATACACACTGAGTGCTACAAACTTCACTCAGGCCTGAGAGACCTAAGATTTCATTTATCAGAAATAACTCACCTGAAACATATTCTTATGTTCCTTTTCATGATCCTATTGTGAATTGTACACCGAATCATATGTAGACATCTTTATCATCCATCCATGTTAATTTTATTGGATTTATGATCACTTGTGGTGGTGACATAGGAATTCATTGAGATGGAATCTTCAAGCATGAATCTTTCACCATTCAGATTCTTGCTCCACTTTCTATACCATCTGCATTGTAATGCTCCTTTTTTTGCAAAATTGTCTCTAGAAGATGTAGTATATCTTTCTTGTTTGTATCTAAATTTTTGACACTTTTAGGCATGGTTTACAAAATCTCTTGTGGGGAATCTATTCTGTTGAATCCAAATTTTAGTTCGTTAGTGTTCGAAGTAGTTGTTTTGAAAATTCATATCTATTTGTATCATCACTCCACCTATTCAAAAATATGGGAGGGTGTGTGTTGTGTTGATCCTTATTCTTTAGGTCTTGTGTCCTTACATTATTACCTTGGATAGTCTTTAGATCATGTAAATCATATTAGTTTAGATCTTGTGTCCTTTCCTAGATTCCTTGGTTGTTATTCATGTATTGTGGCACACCTATTTTGTAGTATTTGATCAAATTTTATTTTGGTGTTTTTTTATACACTTTCGATAGCACTCCATTTGACACTCCCCCTTTTATGGAGATATTCTAGTGCAACTCTATATCACTTATTTTTGAGTTTTGTGATTGAACTGTAGATTCAAACCATGGAGTACACATCAAACTTCTTCAACATTGTACATTTTCAGCCGAGCTTCTTGGGATGCCTTACAATGGATTTTTTCTCGCTCTAATTTCTTGTTACTAGTTTTTGGGTACCTTGTAGTGTTTCTTTTTTCCCAGTTATTAAATGTGGATACCTCATCAAATATTACTGTAGAGACCCACCTTCTTTTTTTCCCACCTAAGCGATGCTTATGGGGGGGTGTTAGTGTAGGTTATTATTTATCTTATTGTTTGTTTATTAGGATAATTATTGTACTTGTGTTATCCCTATGCATATTGAGTTAGCTTTCTTAGGCGTACTAGTTATGTGGAGTTAGCTTTCTAGTCTTGTGTATTTAGTTTAACTCTTAGTATCAGTTAGTGATACTTATCACCACTGATCTTAAGTGGTAATTGCACTTACCTCCTCCTAGATGTACATTTTTATTATTGAGCTAATGTAATAGAATGCAATTGATTGTATGTGATGTTCTATTAGCATATGATATCTTATGACTTGGAACAATATTCTTTTATTTCCTTTCCTCCAAAATTTTAGGATCATATCTCTGTACAAAATCAAGCTAGAACATTCATCCCAAATTGGAAGCTCTTGCAACTATTTTTGAGTTTTTGGATTTATCTCAAATAAAACAAAATTTCTTACCTATTTACAAACAAAATAAATTTTCAGATTATGATCTAGAAGTTGACCGAATGATAGTGAAATCCCTATCAATCCATTGAAATATAATACATCAGATAACCTAAAATTATGTGTACCAAAAGGTAAAAATATGTTACCAATACCTTTAACACTATAGGATGAGTCAATCGGACCAAAAAAACCTTATGTTTGGAGGGTATCTTCACTACATTGGGCACTATATAATAATTCCTCATTGTCCCAGGTGGTCCTCTTATTTAGAAACAATTGCCTTGTTGATGGGGTTTCTTCCTCTAGTTCACCTTCCTTTTCCATTTCTTATAATAAGATTTCCTCTATTAAGATTTCTGATTGTTGGGTCTTGAATTGTTATAGGAACATATATTCTATGTGTTATACTATAAATATTTCAAACCATATCCTCTGTTACAAATATGACAATTTTATTCTACTTGTCCCCTTGGTGATGTTTTTTAGGACTTATTAGAAGATTGTGATTTTTTTTCCCTTTCTGATGAGAAAAAGTTGTCTTTTCTTCTTCTTCAACTTTGTTATACATAGATTATTCTTGGTGCAAAAAGTTCACTAGTTTTTTAAAATTGATGGTATAATCATACAAAATTATTTTCATCACAAAGATCCTTTATGAGGGAGGAAGTTATCTGAAAATAATAGGAACGAGAGAATCATCTGATATATCCTATCCTTGGGAAAGAAGTGAATCCCTCATTTTTACAACTCTTCTAAAAAAGCCTCAAATTTTCCATTTAGCCTAATCTTTAGTGTATTTATTTGAATCTACAAATGTAATATTATATTAATATTTTTGTCCTTGTACAACATGTTTAACTTATCCTACACTTTTTTGACAATCTAGCAATCTTAAAATGTGTGGTTACACATTTTTAGACACATTGAACAAGATAATAAGCTTGGCCTTCCGCATGGCCCTATTATATTGATGTTGTTATGATGCATATAATTTTGATCTATTTACAAAACCATCAACATAGACCAATTATATTCAAACTGAAGTGGAGTTAAAAATTTTGTGTACCACACAACATAGTTTTTTCCATGAAATGACTGTTAGTCACAAAAAAAAATTGGGAGAAATTTTCGCCATTGTAGATGATTACAATTTTCCCCACTAAATGGTGTGTTTGCATAATAAAAATTAATACATTACACTAAAAAATAAAATTATTCCCTTTTGTAGAGAAAATTTATTGGTAGGAAAATTAATGTTTTGAGCCCCAATAGCCTTTGGAGCACTTTATGGCACAAAATTTTAAATTTCTATAAAAACCAGTAAAAAATGCCTTTCTAGCATTTCCCCTTTACAAAAGTTTCAAACGATTACTTTTTGTCATTACCCTAAATTAGGGTTTTCTCCACTAAATTTCAAAAATTAGCTCTAAAAAATTTAAGAGGGTAAAAAATCGATGGGTTTCCTAAGTTTAGGGGTTTCAACTAAATATTGTAAAATAAATGCTAAAAAATTATCCAACGCAAAGCTTGTCGTAGCTGGAAAGTGACCTAGCATGGACAACTCCATTATTTGACTAGGTTTAGGGCTATGATTTCTTTGTTTCTCTTTTGACCACTTGTAGCTTTGTATTTCCCACTTTTTATTTGATGTTTGGCTACATTACGTTTTCCCAAGGTTATAGGGCCTACAATTTAGAGGAGGAGCTCAAAGTTTACTATTAGGACTTTGATCAAGGGTGGCTATAGAGGTAACTCAGTTTGTGTCACACTGGGATCCCAAAATAGTTATAAATTTTATCTCAACCAATGAAAAACCTTACTTTTCCAATGTGTGAAGAGTTAGGATTAGACATAACACAAATTAAAAATGGATTCTATCATGAGATCAACTCTCCTGGCCGTGGTGGATGGCAAGGAATTGACCAATATGGAATCTTGGTTTGATAATAAGATTACCAAATATGCTACAAAGATAAATTAGTGATGAATCAATGTATAATGTTTGAGTAGATCATCCACTGTGAACTTGCTAGGGGTTGGCCTTGGCTTGGATTTTTGAGCAAGGATTGTTCGGTGGAGGTATATGACCCATTTTTCATGCAATATTTCATCAACACAACAATGTGAAGATCCACATTGTTATAGGTATAGGGTAGTTTGGCCTTGTAACATCACACCCAAGAGCTCACTTATATCTCAGCCCACAGAGCCTGATACATAGATAAATTCACGCTCAACTCATTTTGGAAAGAGTTGTAGGATAGAATACTAATTTTAGTAGTTCTAAAAAACTTAGCAAAGACTCAAGTTGTCTTTAACTTTAGACTAAAAAATACCCATTTGGGATTTTTTAATATATTTTTATTTTCTAAATGTTTTTGTGTGTTTCTTGGTGCATGGGGAAGTGCCCGGTGACTCCTACTTACCTAGTGCACAAAAAATGATTTCTTCTGAAAGTTTCTTGCAATAGCTACTGTAAACATGCTAGGGGGTGTAGATGCAGGGATGGGGTTGAGAATTTATAAGGGAGAGATTTAGCTTTCCTTTTCTTGCTCAATCTTCTCAAATCCTCCTCAAACACTACTGTAATCTTCTTACAGTCCTTGGTTTCCTATGGAGGCTCTTACCCTGATACCAAATGTTAATGTAGAACAAAGAGGAAGTTTGATAAATATTATTTACATGGAATTATAAAATTACATGTTATTTAATGCTACAATGCATATATACATTGTATAACCAACATAATTATACTAGCTTCCATATTCATAGAGGAAGCTTGAATATACAAAAAATATTTTTTATAAGCATCCTACGTATAAATAAAATAAATAATAAGGTTATAAAAATAATTAACTAATTATTTATGGTAACTAGTGAAAATAGAAACACAATTTAAATGTAACTTACTCTATCCTATGGGTTTTATCTAACACTTACTATGAAGATATGGTATCAAAGTCGTTCAACAACTTTGATATCTTCCCATTTGAGTGCAAGAGGAAATGATGGAGTGCCTATGAAGAACTTAGCTACTTTGTTACCTTTTATAACCCCATATACCATAATTCTACAAAAGAATCTAAGATTAATTCCGTAAATAAGGACACATAGTAGTAAAGTAGACGAGTTACCCAATTCCCTTCCCATGTTCCACTCAAATGAATAAAAACTATAATGTACAAAAATGTAGATGAAAGAAGGATACCCATGCCCCCAAGATTCCTTATATTCTAGTAGAAAATAAATATCATGGCGAAGGAATGAAATAATCTATGTCCCATATAAATGATTTGAAATGAGTGGAGTGAATATGAAACTATGTCAACAACATATACTTAAATTTGGAATTTTGAGACTACTAAGAAAGTTGGCATAACTTCCGCATGGGAAAAACCATATGAAAAGGGAATGATCATACATTACTATCCAAATCCAAATGTACATTTCAGAACATGTGCTTATTTTTTTAGATTTCTATGCTTCGATGTGTTTCAGATTAACTATACCTTGTCTTTATGTGTATACTTCCCTAGAATTTTTCATGTGTCTATTGTAGATGTATAATATACCCAATCGAATGCTCCCTCTTTTGAGGAATTTTCCAAAACCCTGTTGAGTGCAAGTCTCAAAATAATATATGTGTTCCAATACAATATGTGTCTAAGTTATTGTAGAGGAAAATAGGATGCTGAAGAGATAGTCACCTAAAAGTACATGTTCCTTCAAAATGAAAAATTTAGAGAATAAAAGTCCAACAATCGTGAATCCATATGTAATAAGTATGTAAAAAATGTCACAAGAAGGCATATATCCACAACCGTGGGACACTGATGGTATCACAAATAAATACAGGAATGTAGCTATTTAACCAAGTACAAACAAGATAGGCATAGAGCCACAAACATGGGACACCTACGGTGTCATAAGACAAACAAGGAATTTAGGCCAAAATCAGTGAAACAAAGAAGTAGTAACACACACAATTAAGAGTGTTATAACATTAATAAATGATATACTATTTAATATGGATGAAAACATATGAAAAAACAGCATCAAATGTGGCATAATATGCATGTTTTATTTTTAATCATTTAATCATGTTCTAACACTCTTAATTGGGTGTGTGTTACAATATATGTAACCAAGTGTGATGAATAATTGAAAAGGAGATATAACAGAACAATATTACATATACATAGTTTGTAATAGATGCCTCCAAATGTATACATTATTTAAGTAAAGGGCTTGTAAAACTCCTATCATCATGTACCACTCTATGTATGTCCTATATCAAGCTCAATATAGCACATAAAAACATTTGCATAAAGTGTAAATAAGAATGCTATCTATCAAACCATTACATATACATAGTTTGTAATAAATTACCCAAAATGTATAGAGATTTCAAGTAAAGGGCTTGGGAAACACTTGTCATCATGTACCACTCTATGTCCTATGTCAAGCTCAATATAGTTTATGAAAACATTTGTGTAAAGTTTAAAGAAGTGTGCTATCTATCAAACCAAGGTTAATAAATAATAAGAGTGTCATAACATGATTAAATGATATACTATTTGATATATATGAAATCATATGAAATAATAGGTGCAAGTGTTTCATATGATGCATGCGTTATTTTTGTTAGCTCAAAAATAACATATACACAATATTTGTAATCAAGTGTTACGAATGAAAAATAATAGTGTTAGAAAATGATTAAATTATATAGTATTTAATATAGATGAAAGCATATGAAAGAATAGGTGAAAATGTTACATAAGATGCATGCACTATTTTTGTTTGTTCAAAAATAACATATACACAATATATGTAATCAAGTGTGATGAAGAAGTAGAAAGTAGATATAATAGAACAATATTACATATACATATTTTTTTTATAAATGTATAGGGTTTTTAAGTAAAGGGATTGGGAAACACCTATCATAGTGTATGACTCTATGTATGTCCTATATCAAGCTCAATATAGCACATGAAAACATTTGTGGAAAGTATAAAGAAGCAAGCTATATATCAAACCAAAGTGAGAAACAACATGTATACTATATTTTGCAAACAACTCAAATAAAGTGTAAAGGTCCCAATTTTATAAAATCAAAGTGACCTTATTATAAGTACAAGATATATTTGTGTAAAGACATAAAAAAGGATTTAGATGCATGTGGATAAGTAAGGATAGAAACACCCATAGGAAGAGAGTGTAAAAAATAATATTTTGTCATGAGATTTATATAAGGATGCATAAGAGGATGTGAATTTATAAGAGGTAGAGGTATGAAAGTTGAACATGGAGGGTAGGTATCAAGGGTGGTGGTAAGAGGCATATGATTATTGGATGTGTATAATGAAGTATTCCAAGTAGCCAAATTTAAAGCCATAGTCATGGTGACATTTTGAAGTGGAATATTAGATGCCCCCAACGTCATTGGTATAATAAATTTAGCTATATAAGGTAGAGTATGAGGAACCGCTAGAGGGGAAAGAGGGAAGGATTGATCTTAAGGTTTTAAAATAGAAATTGGAATATTGGATTCAATGAGGGTATCCCACTCAAATTCATGTGCATTAAGAGGATATTGTTTAACCTGAATAATATTAGCACATTGTTAAGTATGGTATCCAATGCATCTCTAATAGTTAGAATAAACATGAGAAATCAACCCAATCAACCCAATAAGTATGCTTTTGAATAGCATTATGCATTTATGGAAACAAATCATTCATATCACACTTCTTACATTGCGTACAAACTTTACAAACAAGCCTGGTTACTGATCTGGCCAATAGCGACCAGTCATTCACATTTCTAGCAATTTTGAAATACCCTATTACATCATTGTTTGGTAAGTTTATAATGTACCATCATAAAACTGTAAAATTCCATTGACCCATTGCTATGAGAAAAATGTGTATAAACATATTTAAAATGCACACCTAATACGTGGAATTGAGGGATATGTTGATATTCATCATTTTCACGTTGGAGAGTACCAAATGAAAAGTCTTCCTCATTTATTATAACTTGGAAGAGTTCCGGTGGAAAATATCTACATAAGAAAATATTGAGATCCATTTTGCACAGATGTTCTCTGCTCTACTTTCTATTGAGCTTAGATTAGCATGTTTTTTGACAGGAAAGGTGAGAGGCATTTGAAGCAGTGATGGCTAAGGCATTTGGTGGTACAATTGTGAGTTATGTTATAAAAAGACTTTTGGACGAAGATTGCACCATTGATGAAACTCTAGTCAAGACTTGGACAAACACTTATGGATATATTGCTGCTAATGTCTTCAAGCTCTTCAGAAGAAAGGTTAAGGATGTGTAGTGCCCACATTTTATAGCCTCAGTTATCTGGTGACTTCTTTACTCATAGTTATGATTTGACAAGGATTTTGACATATTTTAGACATTATGTTATGTTATTTGATCTTCATGGACATGTATGGTGATTTGGGTGCATAGCGCCTATTTAGCTTCGATTAGTAGGTTGACACGTTTCATTAGATATTGTGGATACTAGCATATTTCTATGTTATCTGGGCCAAATTGATATATGATGGATACATAGTTAGACACACGTCTTGATGATATAGATTATTTGATTATTGATGAGAACACATGATAGCATGGATATATGTCATTTATATGTATTGAAATGGCTAACACATGGCGAATTTATGTGAAATTATGCATGTTTCTCAGTTATGATTCCATGATGATGATGTGATAGCATATATTTCATGTTTAGACTGATCCTTTATTGATTAGTTTATGTATACTTGTATTGGGCAGATGTGTTTAATGTGTGCATTGAGTGTGCGGGTTATAGGGCACAAGAGAACATGGGTTTCAGTGTGGCTATGTAAATTGTGCACAAGCGGCCCACGGGACTAATCCCTAACCATATTAGTTGTATGAGGCCTTATTGTTTGCTTGTATTATTTGGGCACCATGGGTGACCCTTATTTATAAGGTTGTATTTCATGTAAAAATTAATTGTGTTTAGGTTGTTTTATTTGGTTAAGTAAACTAAGTTGGGGGACTTAATGGTACCCACTTGCATTAAGTATGTATTTGTGTAAGTGTGTGTTAATTAAGAAGGGTTGCGGTCACATGAGCACCCCTGAGTAGGCCCCACATCCTCTACATATGTGTCCAAATGTGCCAAACCCGAAATTGGGCTATTTTTGGCATTTTAAGTGACCCCTTTTAGTTTTGGGAGTTCACTTAGCATGAAAATAAGCCCTTGGACCCTACCTATTAGGTAGGGGGGATTAATTTGAAGGCATGGAGGGAGTTTTCCTCCCATTTAGCCTCTATTTTATCACTATCCATGTAAGATGGATTGTAATGTATGTGTTGCAAAAAGTTGCATAAGCTTGTCTCATTTTATTTTTGGGTAATTTTGGAGAAGGGTGTTTAAATGTGAGTTTATCTTTTCTCTATTTTGTTTTGTAAATTTTGACTTGGAGGGAAGAGAGGGGTGACATATATCACCCCCTCATTTATGAGGAAATATATTTATTTTTCTTCAAATACTCCCTCCCAGGGGAGTGTTGTCACCCTCAAAATTCCCTCCTTTTTCAAAAGGCAAATTTCCAAAATTTTGAGTTAGTGTCCTTTAGAAGTGTTTTGGTAAAGGGAGGAATTTAGGAAGTTAGAAAATTTCACTCTCTGGGGTCATTTTTAGTGGTTTGCAGTTAAATTGGACATTTTTGTCCCGCATGTCTCAAGTACCGCTAGGCCTCTCATTCGTCGATTCACCGATTTACCTACACTCCTCTCAAATTGGCTAAATCAAAAAAAAATGTCCCGCATGTTGCAAGTACTGCCAGGCCTCCCATTTGTCGATTCACCGATTTACCCTCACCGCTTACTTGTTGGCTAAATCATCTTTGCACGTCCCTCATGTCCCAAGTACTATTGGGCCCTTTATTTTCCGATTTGGTGACTTTCCCGCACTACCTTTCATATTGGCTAAGTCATCCCCACAGGTCACACATGTCCTATGGATTGTTTGTGCTCTCCAAACCAAATTTTTCCACATTCTTCTTAGATCGGGTATATCGACTCCACGTGCCCCTCATGTCCCTATTTCCCATGGACCATTTGGGCCAAGTTTCTCTGACTTTCCCGCATATCACCTTTTTTTAGTCGGCACAAGGTTATTTATTACACATTCATTATTTTGTCTCTCCTTCATTCAAATTCATGGCTATTTAAAGGAGTGTAACTGTTATTTCTTTCTCAAACTTACCTGCTCATTTTATCCTACTCACGTTCTTGAAAAATAGCCATTACTCGCATCCACACCTTTGTGTTTTCTCTTGCAGGGATTGTTGAGCATTCGGTTGAAGGTTGTTTCTCCAATCTCTGTCACAATGAAGATTCAATATAAAGGGCACAAGCATCTCTCCTCCTTAGAAACTTTTGAGACCTTTTTTGGGGACAACGAAGCTCAACATATTGACCTTAATGATTTTTGGGGCAGAAAAAGATGTGATAACCCTACTTCCATTGCGTAATTAATCAAAGAAAACAGAATTGAATTTGCAAGAGGTTTCCCTATGTCTGTTCAGTGTGTTAATACCGTGCTCACTTACGGGGCCTTTTTCAATCCAAAATCTAAGGAGATTGTCGACAACCATGATGAATTGGTTGTGAGACTAGATTCCAATGCTATTTTCACTACCCTTCGCATCCCAATGGTGGAAGATTCTCATGCCCTCACCCTTGCTGAAGTGCAACCGTTATTTGACTAGGATAGTGAGAGATACAAGGCTAGGGTACCTAAATCATGGTTGAAGAACCCTAAAAAAGGGAGCATCTAGACTTTCTAAATCATTGTTTAAGGTTGATTTCAATGAATAACTTTAGACATCATCACTCTTCTGGCTAGGATCATGGGAATGCCCTCTACAAATGAATTTCATTTTTGGATGTCACTATATCAATATCATTTGTGAGGGAAAACAGAATCTAAATTGCGGTGAGCTAATATGTGAAAATCTAACAGAGCAGCTAGTTAATGTTTAAAGAATAAAGACATTCTACATGTCTTCTTATCTCAAGTACACTATTGCAGCATCTAGGGAATGGCTTGGCTTCTCTTTCATTAAGGATAAGAAGGATGCTCCTATATATTAGTATTGTCCACAATTCACTCTCAAAGTCATCAATCATCACTTCAGGAGAGTCAATGATGCCTTCACCATGTACATTGTGAGGCTTTTGGAAGGAAATACTGCTCAGAGATTTTATGAGGAAGCACAGACCTTGATCTCTGAATATGGGAGTTTCTTCACTCAATTCATAAAGTTTTCATATCTCATGCTGGCTAGTTTTGAGGGTTCCCCTCTAAAGCTTCCTATGTTTTACGATGACAAAATGGCCCTGGTTGAAATTTGTAGGAATCTGGATAAACTTCATCAGAATTACAAAGATAAAAGGATTTCTTGAATCCGGTTCCCTATCACCTTGGGAAATTATACATGTAGAACAACCATTGATGCTTAGAACATTGCTAGAACCATTTCTCCTCTTACTCTTCATCATTTCAAATCTCAAACTTTTGTTGATATCAAGGGATATATTGTTAAGAATCTCAGGTTAGGTTTCATCAGATTTGTTGATAGTGAAGATTATTGGGCCGATTACGTAGATGACTTTCAGGTAAGGAGAAGGTACTTTGGCATATTTTCTCTTCAACAAAATATAGATTTCAATCTCTACAAAGTACCTAAGAAGCAAAAGGATAATGATGAAGACCTACAATCTATTGAATATGAAAGGTCCATCAAACACTCTCCTCTTGAAACCATTTATTGGTTTGTAAAATAACAAGATGATTTGAAAGAAGTGATTAACCCATTTTTTTGTGAGAACCAAGCTCTGGTTTGATAAGAAGATGAAAAAATTCACGATGAATAGAGGTAAGTCTTCTTCACAAGAAACTTCCTCTCCTAGGAAAGAATAACCTACACTCGATGTTGAGATGCCTGAGAAATCCACTCCTTCCTCTTTGAAAAAGGTACACATGAAGAAAGGCAAGGCTGTCAAGCAAGAGCAGATTATGGAAGAAAAAGAGGAATTTTCTTTGGAACAGTCATAGGTTCTCATAGAGTCAAAGGATGTCATTTTTTTGAGTAAAGATAATAGTGAAGAACTAAAGGAAGAGGAAGAAACCCCTATTAAGGTCCGAATGTATAAATCTATGGGTTTGGTGGAATCTTCTTCCAAGGATATTCCTGAGGATATGCCAACCTCTCCATTAGAAACATCTTCAGTGGAAACTTCGAATGCAATGAGTACAGTGACAGACCCATTGCTCCTTCTGCCTCTTCCTCCTCCTTTGCTTAGGTCTAGCCTTTCGTTGATAGTAGGAAAAGGAATTCCACCTCTAAAATTGTGGTTCCCAAGTTTGATTTTGTTGCAGCCTTTCTCGGACTACTCCCCCTCCTCCAAAAAAGAAAGCAATGATGACATCAAGGTTAGTGTCAGATTCTAAAGCTCAACAATTCATGGAGATTGCAAGGCCTAAGGTGGATAAAGAAGAGAAATACCTTTTAGTTTTTGTCTCAAAACTCACAAGGATTCCACTTGGAGAATCAACACCTGAAAGCAAGGTTCATAACCTCAAGGAAACCTTTAGTCGAGTCATTGAATGAGTGAAGAAGGGAAAAAAAACTATGGAGCAATTAGAGGAACATAATCAGGTTCTCTCATATTTTATAAAATACTTGTTGGTAAAAGATAAGGTGTTGGATCCAACTCCATTAACCACTCTTCCCCCTCCCATAGTTCTCAACAAGGATAAAATTCAAACCATCAATTATAGTCATAAACATGCCACTTATGGAAAGGCCATTGAATCACTAGTTGATGATATGAAAGTGGCTGGATTGAACTACATTGAAGAGGCTTTCACGTCATTTGAAAAGGTGTCGAAATTACAGTGTAAATTTATCACAACACTTAGTGGCTTGGAGAAAGAGCTGAAGCTATGGTGTGAAATCATTCAATATCTTTGTTTGATGAGAAAGACAGATGAGAAGATTTTATTAGCAAGCAAAGTATTTGATGAAGCCAAGAACAACCTATCAAAATCCTGGGTTTTTTAGTATTGATTGGAAGATCAAGGTTTTAGAGGAAGCAGTGGGAGAACTAAAAAAAATGTGGCAAAAAGGAGAATATTTCAAGACTTGTGTTCTATTTGCCTTCCAATATATTCATTTTCAAATCAATAATGAGGCCTCAGGTAATCAATTTTCTATACATGAGATCAAGGCATAGTTCAACACCTTCATCAAAGAAGATATTTTCAAGGAAGAGTCAATGTTTAAAGAGAAGATGAAATATGTCTTATCTCTCCAATCAGCTATCACCGAGGAAAACAAAGAGTTTCAGGAAAATACATAGTTTGATAAGGATATGGAGAAGTGTCTTGGTATGTGCACTCATGTCACTTCTAACACTAGCATCCCAAAGTGCATGGATATAGCTGAAGCATTGAAAATATTCAGACATCAGATTCTTAAGATAGTTGGTCCTTCTAAAATTCCTTCAAATGTTTCTACTCCTGATTCCTAAATCACTTCTTCTATTTTGGGGTTTTAAAACCCATGATGTAATAATTGATTAAAGACATCCTATTAACAATGATGAAAAAAATATTGTGCATATCCTTGTTATTTTCATCTTGTTTTTGTTTCTTCAAGTATGGTTCAAATAAATCTTTATGAGTACTAACAATGTATTTGGAAAGCATATTTTAAAGTCATAAGATGACTCAACAACATACCAACGTAGGACTCGCTTATGCACTAGCGCAAGACTCACCCAGAGCACCAATGTAGACTATGACTATAATGGCAAAGCAAAGAGGTTATATAGCTGGCACACCAATTGATGTGATGAGACATGTACTTTTGTCTCAACTTTCATGCAGATTATGAGGACCATGCAACCTCAAGTTAACAGCAGTTGCCTGAAGACGTGAGGCAGACAATCAGAACTCTTATAGACTTATAATCATCAAGATTATATGGAATCAAATCAGGATTTGTAATATCTTTTGGCATTGACCGACTACCTCAATTCATAATCAATTACGGACCTCATTTGCAGTTAACAAGATGAATTTGATCCAAATATGGCATGAACTAATCCTTCTATAATTGTAACTCTTCAATCAGTTAGTTGTTATAGGTATCTTCCACTTAAGTAGTTGTCATTAATTTCAAATAACTAGTCCTCTTTTAGATTATCTTTCAAAGAGACTAGGACTAATCTAAATATAAAAGAGAAAATGTCTCAGAATGAAAAATTTAGTTTGATTGATCACTGTAAAAGAAATTCTTTCATTCAATAAAGTGTGGATTCAAGGGGAAATTCTATTTGTGTGACTTACAACTTTGAATTGGATCGGCGGGAAGGAGCAAAGCCCACTCCTCCCCAACGTGAAGGGTAAATTTACTGTTCATTTCCTTTCTGTTATTTTACATTAATTTGATTATCAACATCACATTATTTTAAGTACCTGTAATTCTACATTCGATAGTCTTTTGTTGTCAACCAACTTCATTTGTTGATGGCAATTAGTATAGTATTTAATTATTTTCACTATTAAATAAATATTGAGCATAGTTCTAGCTACTTCCTCTGCTGCAAATAGTCATGGGACACCGCCCTAGACTAACTATACATAAGATAGCTAAAGTACGAGTACCAATGACGCTCGTCACAATTGTGTTACATTTGGAATTAGTATAAAAATGTATTTAGCTTATTGCTAATAGTTCTTATGTCATCATTTTTCAAAATTTACCCAAAAAAAGAGAAATATTAAAGAAAACCAACAATGAAAACCCTCAGGCGTTGTTGGTGGTCTTGGTTTGAAAACCATCTTGTTGGTAGACCATGTATTGGAAAAATAAGCCTTGATTAGAAAACCAGCTTGTTGGTTAATCAAGGGCAAAAGTAAATAAAATGAAAAAAATGGAAAAGTTGAAAACTAGCAAATGGCAGCTTTTCCAAACAAGCAATAAAGTACTTGGCTGCTCACTTTCATGCTCTTGTTTCTCAACATATTAGGACTGCAATTTTATCAACTCACTTTTCCCAGTATTTGTTTACTTTTTTTGACATGTAAGAGGCAACAGAGACTAGAGTATACCAAGGTATTTTACTTTTCTATTTTAGTTTTAAATCTACTTGTAAGTTTTGTTATTATATAAGGATCCACTTTTACATCATATACATAAGATTGAGGATGAAAAATAAGGAAAAAATTTGGGCATAGGATAAGTGCACGAAGTTGGGGGGCCAAAAAGCGGACAAGAATCTGGAAAAAAGAAAATGCATACGTGTTCTATTATAACGCGATTACATTTTCAATTGTCACGTTTGGGATTTACCGAAGCATAACGCGTACGCGTTATGCCTACTATAAACAAAAAAAAGAGGCTTGAGCCTCTATCATTTTATCTCCTTCAAACGTGAGTTTCAGAGCTTAACCGTGCCCTCGCATTTTTTCATTCAATTGGATCTCAAGCTCAAAGGATTGTTTCTGGATCGCCAGGAACATCTGAATCAACGATGGCACCACAGAGAAGAGGTAAGCACAATTGTTTTCTCAAAATTGCATTGAAATATGATAATTATAGATTAAAATTTGAATTGAATACATATTTCTTATCATTACAGTTAGAGGTTGAGGGAATCAACCAAAAAAACAATGTTATTCCTGTCATCCCTCCCAACACTCCCACAATTGCTCAACATCCCTCGAGTAGTCAAGAAGATTTAGCAGCTCACATAATTGAAAACAAAATTGAAATTAAGGATTCAATCAAAACAATGATGGATTCACAATCTGCAAACCCCCACCGCGCCTCTCTTGCAAACACATTGGAGGCATTATTTGTTCAAATTGACGCGGCAATGGGGAAAATTGATCATTGGACAACTTATAGAGAGGGTTGTAGGGTTTATTATTCCATCAAATTGTCATATGTGGATGTAAAGGAAAAAAAAATTCAAAATACCTCATATGTGCCTTATTCACGGACTCCCACACTAATTTTCCTATTATGTTGTCATGTAAACAATTTCCCATCCATTGGTGCAATAATAATTTGATTTAAAATAATTTTTGGGACCGATGGTGGATGCTGTTTGATTTTCCGCCTTGTAATAACAACAAGGTGCCACTATAATTTCTGAGGAAACTCTATTGCGAGTTTATCCTCAACGAGATCCCAAAATATTTTGATTTCCAAGATTTCCAGGGTTGAGGAAAAGGATCTGCATAGGATCGACCAGGTGCACAATGTGCACCTATTCAACAGGGTAGATTCCCTGCACAGAAGCCCCCTCACCCTGAGATTGTCCCTCATGTAGTGAGTGAGACATTAGAGATTGATACACTCCACGCACTTCAAGGGCTATCTGCGATCCTTGTTTGACATACAAGGAATAATTCTGAGCCAAATGCTCGTAAAGGTGCACAAAGTATTTCCTCAGGGAATACTAGCATGAGGCCATATCTTTGCTCGTCATGTGGTAGCATATGTATGGGGCCCAGGGAGGATGATATTTTCATGTGTATTGATTTTGGTGCACATAGTGCTAGGGGTGCACATGATAATGTCACTATGTCAGATGTCCTTTTGAGTGAGACATTTGGATTACATTCATCGGCGTCACCTTCGCATGTAAATTTGTTATGTTTTGTTATGTGTGTTACAAAAAGTTTGGAGAACTAGATTTACTTATATATGTTAAATTTTAGAAATAATTGTATTTGTACATGTATATGCATTGATATTACAGCGTGCAGGAGGTGCATCTTCATCCCGACCATAGGCGGAGAGCACCATGTATACACATACATACACAGAGGTAATTTAGAATTTTAATTATGTAAAATTTTCACATTCATGTGTGTGTGTATGTGTGTGTGTGTGTGTGTATTAGTTTTGAATTCAAATATATGTATGTCCATCTAACTCATGTGATATACATGTTTGATAAAGATGTTGACTTCACTAGACACCCCACCATCTCTGAGACAAGTAGATAAAGGTGTTGTCGCTGCGATTTCATCTGCGCAGCAACTCACTGAGGTATTCAAACAACACGTAAATTTTGTTAAATTTATCATGTAATTCATATTATGTTAAATTACATGTTAGTAATGTCTTTCATTGTAGAATTATTAAATTATGTTAATAATGTCCTTCATTGTGTATATGCAGGAGTTACCTGCGACAGGTAGCAGCCCTGTTCATTTGATTCAAAGGCGTGGCGAGGTTAAAACAATAGTTCTATATTGATAAAATTAGTTAAAATATTGACATTATGTACATACATGTACTTAGTTCTATTCTTGCTAATTTTGATGTTAGCTTTTCTGATCTTATTTGTATGTAGGGAACTTCAACCCCCTCTATTTTGACTTCGAGGGCACAGACTCCTCCATCTTGTCATCTTCGAACCCCCGTTCGTATTGCAGAAGCTCCCGATGACTCATCTGAGCGTGAGATGCAAATTTGGCGTGATCAAAAACTTGCGGTAAGTTTGTGTATTTATGTAAATACTTGCATTCTAGCATGGTCTTAAATACATGTTGAAAACATATATAAATTAAGTTTTCACAAAAAAACATTGTTTGCATTTACAGGTTCATCTACAGGTAAGTATTTAGCAGAAGAGGACTCGAAGCATGGGCTCAGACGATCCAAATTCATCTCATGGATCTCCATCTTCGTCTAAGGGAGGGCCTTCTTTGAGCAAGGCCAAGAGAGGGATAGATTTTAATGAGTATGAAATATATATATCTTACATGATAATGTTTTTGTATGCCTATGTGCATGGAATTGTATGTACGCCTATATGGCATTTGAACTTGATGGTATATGACCTATTTGGGAATTTTCATATTTATTATGCACATTAAAATACTATTTGGAACTTGATAATTTTGTATGAGACCTTACATTTCTGAGATTATTTTTGCATGAAACTAATTTGATGTGCACTTGACAATATTTAAGACATTATGGATTATTTTTTCATTTATTGGTGATGTACATGTACTAGCATTTTCAATGTATAGTATGCATCAAATTTTGGAAATCAATATTTATATAATGTATGTATATAAGGAGTTACCTAATCTGAGTAATTATTCATTCAATTTATCAATGTGTATATGTGTATTTACCTTACTTGTGCTTCTTCTTGCTCATGGTCTCTTTGTATTGGTTCTTATCTTATCATGCACTTACTACATTCTTCTATGCTTCGTAGTCTTCTCCCCTATTAAAACACCAGAGAGTCGTCACAATTTGATGCCTTTTATCTGTTGATATTTTGAGAATGTCTCTCCATATACAATACTCCAATGCTTGAGAATGTCTTTAGATGCAATGACATTCTGATTCAGACACTCAACGATTCTTGATTGTCTAATCCTGTCCAATTCATGTTATTACCTTTAAATCTATAGGCATTTCAAGTTATTTAGAAATCACATCACACCCTTCACTAGGCTTGATGACTACCCCTATCCTTTTTAAGGTGCCTTTGAAAGCATCCATGGGTTTATCATAGCATAAATTATCAATGAATGCAACATCACTAAGCCATAAGCAAGCTGACTCCCATCAAGAACTAAATAAGAAAGATTTACTATGAGACTAATAACTCCCGTGTGTTCTTAGGCATACCCCTATAAAATTCATTCTTAAGCCAATATAGTCATTCGGGGCTCTTAAGGGACTACGCCCGGACGAGGTAGCCCGAAAGCACGAGGAGCGTAGGGAACCAAAACGAAGCCTCCACTAGCATTCACCAAGATGTTGGCGTAGTTGTTTCGGTCCAACAAGCTTCCATTTGCAAACTACAGCATCTGGCAGTCGTACACTGACTCAGACTGCACTATTTTGTGCATTTGCAAACAATAGCACGTCGAGAGAACTGAATGGAGATGGAGAAAACCGCGATAGAATTTAGTAGAGGGCCCCAACATGGAGGTCTCGGATCTAATGAGACGTCTCTAGCTGCCACGGGGTCTAAGAAATCACCTGTCAAAGATATGGCGTGTTTGGGCCTCATGGCTCTTAAGGGACTACACCCGGACGAGGTAGTCTGAAAGCATGGGGAGCGTAGGGAACCAAAACAAATCCACCACTAGTATTCACCATGCCACCCTGATGTGTTGGCGTAGTTGGTTCGGTCCCACAAGCTTCCGTTTGCAAACTACAACCTCTAGTAGCCGTACACTAACTCATACTGCACTATTTCACGTGTTTGCAAACAATAGGACAGCGAGAGAATCGGATGGGGATGGAGAAAACCATGAGAGGATTTTGTAGAGGGCCCAAATTTGGAGGTCTTGGATCTAGCGAGACATCTCTAGGTGCCACGGAATCTGATAAATCAATCGTCGAAGATATAGCGTGTTTTGGCCTCAAGGCTCTTAAGGGACTACGCCCGGACGAGGTAGCCCAAAAGCACAAGGAGTGTAGGGAACCAAAACGAATCCTCCACTAGAGTTCACTAGGCCACCCCAACGTGTTGGCGTAGTTGGTTCAGTCCCACGAGCTTCCGTTTGCAAACTACGGCATCTGGCAGCCGTACACTGACTCAGACTGCACTATTTTGCGCGTTTGCAAACAATAGCATAGCAAGAAAACAAGATGGATATGGAGAAAAATGCGAGAGGCTTTCGTAGAGAGCCCAAACATAGAGGACTCAGATCTAACGAGACGTCTCTAGGTGCCAAAGAGTCTGAGAAATCACTCGTCGAAGATATAGCATGTTTTGGCCTCAGGGCACTTAAGGGACTACGCCCGGACAAGGTAGCCCGAAAGCACAGGGAGTGTAGGGAACCAACACAAGCCTCAACTAGCATTCACCTAGCCACCCCGATGTGTTGGCATAGTTGGTTCGGTCCCACGAGCTTCTATTTGTAAACTACAGCCTCTGGCAGCCATACACTGACTCATACTGCACTATTTCTCACATTTGCAAACAATAGCACGGCGAGAGAACCGGATGGACATGGATAAAACCACAAGAGGCTTTCATAGAGGGCCCCAACATGGAGGTATCGTAACTGACAAGACATCTCTAGGTGCCACAGAGTCTGAGAATTCACCCGTCGAAGATATAGCGTGTTTTGGCCTCAGGGATCTTAAGGGACTACGCCCAGACGAGGTAGCCCGAAAGCACGGGGAGCATAGGGAACCAAAATGAAGCCTCCACTAGAATTCACCAGGCCACCCCGACGTTTTGGCGTAGTTGGTTTGGTCCCACGAGCTTCTATTTGCAAACTACAACGTTTGACAGTCCTACACTGACTCAAACTGCACTATTTCACGTGTTTGTAAACAATAACACAGCGAGAGAACCAGATGGAAATGGAGAAAACCGTGAGAGGATTTCGTAGAGGGCCCAAACATAGAGGTCTCAAATCTAATGAGATGTCTCTAGGTGCCTTGGAGTCTGAGAAATCAACCATCAAAGATATAGCATGTTTTGGCCTCAGGGCTCTTAAGGGGACTACCCTCAGACGAGGGATCCCGAAAGCACGGGGAGCGTAGGGAACAAAAATGAATCCTCCACTAGCAATCACCATGCCACCCTGATGTGTTGGCATAGTTGGTTCGGTCCCACGATCTTTTTGTTTACAAACTACTGCCTCTGGCAACTGTACACTAACTCAAACTGCACTATTTCACGCATTTGCAAACAATAGCACAGCAAGAGAACCGGATGGACATGGAGAAAACCGCGAGAATATATCATAAAGGGCCCCAACATGGAGGTCTCGGATCTGATGAGCCATCTCTAGGTGCCACAGAGTCTGAGAAATCAATCGTCGAAGATACAGCATGTTTTGGCCTCATGGCTCTTAAGGGACTATGCCCAGACGAGGTAGCCCAAAAGCACGGAGAGCGTAGGAACCAAAACAAAGCCACCACTAGCATTCACCAAGCCCCCTAATGTGTTGGCGTAGTTGGTTTGGTCCCACAAGCTTCTGTTTGCAAACTACAGCCTTTGGCAGCCGTAACTAACTCAAACTACACTATTTCATGTGTTTGCAAACAATAGCACATCAAGAGAACAAGATTGAGATGGAGAAAACCGCAAGAGGATTTTGTAGAGGGCCTCAACATGGAGGTCTCGGATCTAACTAGACGTCTCAAGGTGCCACGGAGTATGAGAAATCATCCGTCAAACATATTGCATGTTTTAGCCTCATAGCTCTTAAGGGACTATGCCCGAACGAGGTAGCTTGAAAGCACAGGGAGCATAGGGAACCAAAATAAAGCCTCCACTAATGTTCACTAGGCCACCCTGACATGTTGGTGTAGTTGGTTCGGTCGCATGAGCTTCTATTTGTAAACTAGCACGTCTGGCAGCCCTACACTGACTTAAACTGCACTATTTCGAGCGTTTACAAACAATAGCACAGTGAGAGAACCAGATGGAGATGGAGAAAACCATAAGAGCCTTCGTAGAGGGCCCCATCGTGGAGGTCTCGGATCTGTCGAAACATCTCTAAGTGCCACGGAGTCTGAGAAATCACCCGTTGAAGATATGGCGTGTTTGGGTCTCAGGGCTTTTAAGGGACTACACACAGATGAGGTAGCCCAAAAGCACAGGGAGCATAGGGAACCAAAACAAATCCTCCACTAGCATTCACCTGGCCACCACGACATGTTGGCGTAGTTGGTTCGGTCCCACGAGCTTCCGTTTGTAAACTACAACCTCTAGAAGCCCTACACTGACGTGGAGGACACCTTGAGACATCTCGTTAGATCTGAGACCTCCACGTCGGGGACCTCTACGAAATCTTATCGTGGTTTTATCTATCTCCATTCGGTTCTCTCGTTGTCCTATTGTTCACAAACGCGTGAAATAGTGCAGTATGAGTCAGTGTATGGCTGTCAAACGTTGTAGTTTGCAAACGGCAGCTCGTGGGACTGAACCAACTACGCCAACACGTCGAGGTGGCCAAGTGAACACTTGTGGAGGCTTCGTTTTGGTTCCCTACGCTTCCAGTGCTTTCGGGCTACCTCGTCCGGGTATAGTCCCTTAAGAGCCCTAAGGCCCAAACATGCCATATCTTCGATGGGTGATTTCTCAGACTCCAAGGCACCTAGAGACGTCTCGTCAGATCCAAGACCTCCACATTGGAGCCCTCTACAAAATTCTCTCGTGGTTTTTCTCCATTTCCAATCGATTTTCCAGTTGTGATATTGTTTGCAAACGCGTGAAATAGTGCAGTCTACGTCAGTGTATGGATGCCAGAGGCTGTAGTTTGCAAATGAAAGCTCATGGAAACAAACCAACTACGCCAACACATCGGGGTGGCCAGGTGAATGCTAGTGGAGGCTTTGTTTTTGTTCCCTACACTCCCCGTGCTTTTGGGCTACCTCGTCCGGGCGTAGTCCTTTAAGAGCTCTAAGGCCAAAACATGTTATATCTTCAATGCGTGATTTCTCAAACTCCGTGGCACCTAGAGACGTCTCATTAGATCCAAGACCTCCCACGTTGGGGCCCTCTACGAAAGTCTCTCGCGGTTTTCTCCATGTCCATCTAGTTCTCTTGTTGTGCTATTGTTTGCAAATGCGCGAAATAATGTAGTATGAGTCAATGTACGGCTATCAAATGTTGTAGTTTGCAAACAGAAGCTCGTGGGACCAAACCAACTACGCCAACACATCGGGGTGGCTGGTGAATGCTAGTGGAGTCTTCATTTTGGTTCCCTACGCTCCCTGTACTTTCGGGCTACCTCGTCTGAGCGTAGTCCCTTAAGAGCCCTGAGGCCAAAACACGGCATATCTTCGACGGGTGAGTTCTCAAACTCCGTGGCACCTAGATATGTCTCGTCAGATCTGATACCTCCACGTTGGGTCCCTCTATGAAATCATCTCGAGGTTTTCTCCATCTCCATCCAGTTCTCTCGTTGTGCTATTGTTTGCAAACGCACGAAATAGTGCAGTATGAGTCAATGTATGGCTGCCAGAGGTTGTAGTTTGCAAACAAAATCTCGTGGGACCAAACCAACTACGACAACACATCGGGGTGGCCTGGTGAATGGTAGTGGAGGTTTTGTTTTGGTTTCCTACGCTCCCCATACTTCCGGGCTACCTCGTCCGGGCGTAGTCCCTTAAGAGCCCTGAGGCCAAAACACACTATATCTTCGATGGGTGATTTCTCGAACTCCATGGCACCTAAAGACATCTCGTCAAATCCAAGACCTCCACGTTCGGGGCCCTCTACGAAAGCCTCTCCCAGTTTTCTCCATCTCCATGCAGTTCTCTCGTTGAGCTATTATTTACAAACGCGTGAAATAGTGCAGTCTGAATCAGTGTACGGTTGCCAGAGGCTGTAGTTTGCAAACAGAAGCTCGTGGGACTAAAACAAATATGCCAACACGTCGAGGTGGCCAGGTGAACACTAGTGGAGGATTTTTTTTGTTCCCTACGATCCTCATAATTTCGAGCTACCTCATCCGGGCGTAGTCCCTTAAGAGCCCTGAGTCCAAAACACACTATATTTTTTACGGGTGATTTCTCGGACTCCGTGGCACCTAGAGACGTCTTATCAGATCTGAGACATACATGTTGGGGCCCTCTACGAAATCCTCTCGCGGTTTTCTCCATCTCCATCTAGTTCTCTCGTTGTGCTATTGTTTGCAAACGCGTGAAATAGTGCAGTCTTAGTTAGTGTACGGCTGTCAGATGCTATAGTTTACAAACGGAAGCTCGTGGGACTGAACCAACTATGCCAACATATCAGGGTGACCTGGTGAATGATAGTGGAGGCTTCGTTTTGGTTCCCTACGTTTCTCGTGCTTTCGGGCTACCTCGTCCGAGCGTAGTCCCTTAAGAGCCCTGAGGCCAAAACATGTTATATCTTCGACGGGTCATTTCTCAGACTCCATGGCATCTAGAGATGTCTCGTCAGATCTAATACCTCCACGTTGGGACCCTCTACGAAATTTTTTCACAGTTTTCTCCATCTGTTATGTTTGTGGAGCCTATTTTCATGTTAGAGTGTGGTACACCTTCTATGTGTTACACTCAGGTGTTTTTACGGTGGTCCCACTCATCGGTGAGCGGGTTAGGGGGTTCGGGGGCGAAGCCCCTGAAGAAAATTTTCATGGGTAGTTTATTAACCCATGGGTAATGGGTAACTGTTATGGGTTGTTTCTAGGCCCATGGTTTTTTGGTACCCATTGTTTTGTAAAACCGCCTCTTAAGCTACCCATAGGTTTATGGGATGGTTTTTTTTTGCCCATTGTTTGATACCCACAATTTTGTAAAACTACTTAAGCAGTTGTCTATTTATATGGTCTTATGCATATGATAGATGTACAAGCGAATGTATTACAGATGTGTTTTTTGAATTCGGGTGTGAATTCTGTAGAGTTTGTTGAGCATAGCTCCAAGCAAATCTGGGTATTGTATTGAGAGAGTGGAGGCTTGTAATAAAATATGAGCAAGTGATTCTTGGTGGACATAGCCCAAATTGGGTGAACCACGTTAAATCTTATCTCTCTGTGTTGTGTTATTTATTCTGCACTTATATTTGAGATTTGTAATATTTTCTGCATATTAGTTTCTACTATTGCGATTCTGTAAGGGATTATTCCGCATATTTTATCTCTTATTTCCTAACACCTCCATGTTGGGACCCTTTATGAAATTTTCTCGCGGTTTTCTCCATCTTCATTTTGTTCTCTCTATATGTTATTATTTGCAAACACGTGAAATAGTGCAGTCTGAGTTAGTATACGGCTGCTAGAGGATGTAGTTTGCAAACGGAAGCTTGTGGGACTGAACCAACTATGCCAACACGTCTGGGTGTCCAGATGAATGCTAGTGGAGGATTTGTTTTGGTTCCCTACACTCCCCGTGCTTTCGGGCTACCTCGTCTAGGCGTAGTCCCTTAAGAACCCTGAGGCCAAAACACGTTATATCTTCGACGAGTGATTTCTTAGACTTTGTGGCACCTAGAGATGTCTCGTCAGATCCAAGACCTCCACGTTAGGGCTCTCTACAAAAGTCTCTCGCGATTTTCTCTATCCCCATTCAGACTGAGTCAGTGTAAGGTTTTTCCATTGTCAATCACCTGAATAATATAAGTGGTTCATACAATATAGGTGGTGAAATGATAATCGTAATAAAATAGTTTTACAATATAGGTGGTGAAATAAGAATTTCTATTTGTTGTTCCTTTCTAATATTTAATTTCTCTTAGTTTCACTTGGCTTCGAGAATAGTAAATTCTCTATTGACAATGTCTACCACGTGAAGGTGGAAGCTTTTTTGGCACCACTAACCTTCATAAACATGTTAGTAAGCAATTAAATAGAATTTTAAATCATACAAAATTTAAACAGAATCATTTATTTAAATATTCAAATTAAATTCATGAAAAATATACCTTTGCAAATTCAATCCAATGAATAGTAAGGATCAACTCTATTCTTGACAATAGCAAGAATTGCTTCATGATCTGATTCATGAACCTTCCACAGAATCTTGTTTGATGTTCGATCTCGATATTTGATCAATTCAATATTTGTTGCAAGGACCAAATGTGAATAGTGAAGTATCTTCCAATGTACTCCATAGTCTTCAAACAACCAAATATTTAATTTTTTGATAGAATATCATCGAAGCCAAGTTTCAGTGACTATCAATGATCCAGTGGGATACTCAAGGTCTTCACCATCAATAACTGTGGAAGTCAATTTTTTTTCCCCTCTACACAATGAGACAAGTAGTATGTTTCCTCTTCGTTAAATTTCGTCACAATAACTACAAAAACGTGCCCTATGTATCACAAAGTAAAATTGTTCAATCAATTTATAAATACATTAAGAGTTGATCATTTAAATAATTTATAAATCTAAAACATGGCATGTACATATATGTATGTACCTTGTTGCACTAAATCAGAGACTTGGTCAAAGTCAGGTGATGTTTTCATTTGATCTGTAGACCCTACAAGTTGTAATGCTTGTTAAACTTGATATGTGTCGAGTGGAATTAGAGGTCTACACGTCCATTCATCCACCCACTATTATAACTCACATTCATTCTACATAAAATCAATGCATGATATATAAAAACATGTCATGCACCTAGTATAAATAGTCCAAACATTTGCAACGTGAACTACGGAATGAGTGCATATCACTTGATCCTGCAACTGGCATACAATCTTTAAAGTTTATCAGATGTTGTTCCTCTATCAACAAGAAATATCTATGAACCGTTGATCTCTCTTGAGATTCATGGCCCGTATTCTTAACACACCAATCAATGATATTTTTTACATCTGTAAATTTAGCACCATCCTTGAACTTTAACTCTTCTTTTGCAAGTGCTCTTTTCACACATGCTCTTGCACCATCATCCTCTCCTTTTCCATGTCATGCCTCAGTAAAAATCTAGATATGTTGTACATTTGTTTCTTTGTGCATCCTGCTTAGCCAATAAAACATCTGTGCATTGTTCAATTGTGATGTGCAGTTGTCCGACCAAATGTAATGTTGATCGAAACTAATGTTCCTCTCATTCAAGTTCGCATAAAACCCCTGGAAACACCCTTGTACATATTTTGTAGTATGTGTCTGATCATCATTGATGTAGAAATGATACTCTCTTAATATTTTTTGATCTTACTCAGTGCTTTCATGAGAGTGTATGAATGTTATATGCACGAAAATAGAAATTTGCACTGAGTTATAATATTGAGAGTGAACCTCCATTTGTGGCTAACATGTGTAATTCTCTGCGAAGTCAACTACTAAAACAATAGTACCAAGTGGGAATGTGTCATTGCTTAACTTGAATTGTTCATCCAACCATCGAGCTCTATGTGTGTGCCTTGCATACTCATAAATAATTTCTTCTCTGAATTTGACCATATATTCTGATACATGTAATCATTTTCTAACAAGCTCACACCTCTTAAATTATTTTCCATCTTTTAATTGATATGCCACCGATTTATATTTGGTGAAATCAACCAATTCTTTTCCTATTGAATATGTACTCTCCTCGTAGATAAAACTTTTCAGATTTGGCAAGCCACCGCATACATTGCACGTTCCATCCAAACATGTTTTGTTATAGAAAAATTGTCTTGTTGATTTTTCACAAAATATTGTCAGAATAAATTCCCTTGAAGATTTTTGTGGAACATTTATTCCACACTCATGGAACATGATGTCATTATGCAAAACACGACATATTTGACAAAAAACATCATAATGCATTGAAAATTCAACATGATACCTGCAACAAGTGGTACGTGAGTGATTGATTTTTACATCAAAGGGTTTGCTCATATCAAAAAATCTTTGGCTAATGTTAATTTTTAGATTTTCATTGTTAAACTTAGAGAACAAGTCTGTTTGAGTCATATCTAAGAAATATTTTGCACACGATTCACAATTACAAGAACCTATTCTTCTTTTTACTGTATCTCTTCTATTCGGTGACACCCTTGTGTTCTCATTCCAAAATTTTACAATTAATTCTTTTAGAATATCAGATGTATTCTTATCTTTTCGTGGAAGTCTGCTAGAGAAATCCCAATAGTCAGTGTTATTGACTAACTCAAGATGTTTACGTCTCTCTATTGCTTTCATTAGTGTTTTTTGTTTAGCTTCAAAGCACTCTTTGTTTTTCTAATCAAGTATTTATTAACTATTTTATCACTTATTATACAATTAGTAAGTGCACGTCGTGTAGCATTACTATCTTTGGTATGTCTTTTGCCACCTACAGTTTGGTATGTTGTATATATGTTTTCAACAATTGACGCATTTTAATCAACAACATTAGATGTTCTTAACCCGAGAATCTTCATTATAGGTCTCATCTTAATAAATTTCAATGAAACAAATAATTGACATTTTTGTGTGTCATTTAAATTCTCAAAGTAATTATCATAAATTCCACTAGCTTTTCTTCTCGCATTTCTTTCAGACATTTTGTTAGGCATTGGTTTTATAATGTTTTCATCAATTTCAATTAAGTGAAATGATTTTCTTCGCAAAATGAAAGGAGGTGTTCTTAGAGGTGAAGATTCGTTTACAAGGTTACTTTCTTCATTCAATGTTTTCATACAAATTTCGGGGTTAATATTTGGATTCTCGGTTAAGGGTTCAACAATTGGATTCATATCAATTTCTTCATCCATACCAACATTATCATTCAATTCAATATCATTATTCATTGCAAAATTATTATTCTCTACATTTTCATTATGTATTTCATCCTCATTTTTCAATACATTGACTACATTTGATATAGCGGATGTACCTTGCCCTGCTCGAAGTTTTTGCATTCTCTTCAATTTCTTTATTCTCTTCTCTTCCATTGCTTCGGTGTCTTGTTCTTGACTTTCCTCTTGTCCTTAGCTCGACGTTTATTGCCCATGATTACAAAAAATCAACTAGTGGGGTAGGCGACAAAATGAACTACTAAAAAATCGTGCAAAAATGTAGAGAAAATTGTAAACAAAACAGAATGTTTGTAGGATTCCCATGAAAGAGATGAAAGGAAAGTTGGGGGCTACAATATATAAAATAAATAAAAATGCGTATGTGTTATGTAACGCATATGTGTTTTACGTTTTCTCTTTTCCCAAGCCATGTCTCAAGGCTTGGGATCCGGTTTGGATCCCCAAGCCTGAGGCATGGACCTATACAAACACAGCAAACAGTGTGTGTTTGCAAAAAATATAAAAAATGTCACTTTCTCTATGATAAACCAAAATAAAACAATCGATCCATTTTTAAAAAAATTATACCACGATGTAGAGCAGAGTTTCTTCTTTCTAAAAATATAATTTTTCAAATTTTCTGACTAATATAAGGTTTCCATATTATTTATTTTCTGTCTTTTTATAGCTATTTTTTGAAGTGTAAATATGTCTATCTTTTATGGTGTATCTTTTTTTTGGGTGATCGAAGTTTTAAAATATATATACTAGCCCAAACTAGGCATAATTCTATACATATTCAAAAAAAAAACTAATTTTCGATTTTTTTTTAGGTAGTTACGGGGTGCACAGTCGAAGCTTCGTTATTTTTCAAAACATAAAATTTTTGTACTAGAAAAATCATAAATAAAAAATATTTGCTAAAAAAATCACAAAAAATGGAGCCCAAACTAGATGCTCCTAGCTATCTTTCTACCAAAGGGTTTTTCGAAAATACTAAATGGTGCTCAAAAAATGGTGGGGGGCACGAAAGTCACTCTATTATGTTTTTTAACAAAAACAAGAGTATTTGTTTGTATTTTAGTTGTTTGACCCTCTTAAACTTATCTGTTTTCAATAAAATTTAATAGCTTAGAAACTAGACTCAAAATGTTACGATTCATATTTTTTACTTCTTCCAATTTTGAGTGTAACTATTTCGAAAAACTCGTACAAAGTTCAAGTTTTTTTTTTTAGAAAAATGAGTCCACTTAAGACCCCCTTTTGGCCCCCCAACTTGGTGCACTTACCCCATATTAAAAACATCTTTCGGTATATAATTTTGATGATGGAAATCATTCCTTCAAGCCTATGTTGGAAAAATTTTGAAACAACAAGATTTGTTATGATGATCCTTTCTATATGGATTCAATTCCTATGAAAAAAAAAGAAAGGAAACACAAATAAATGTTGGTTTACAAAAAAAATAAAAAAATAGCATAGTAGGAAACTCTCCACACTAGAACCTACTCTTAAAAAAAATGAAAAGTAGCAACAAAGATTGCACACAAAAACCTACTCTTAAAAAAAAGTAAACAGAAGAAAATCCCACATAAGAACATATGCTAAAATTTATAAAAAATGATGATAGGAAAACCTCCACACAAGAACCTGCTTATAAATCAATGCAAAAAAAAAAGACGAGAAGCAAAAGAGGCTCCACACAAGAACTTGTCCTTCAAAAGAAGAAAGCATAATTGTAAAGAAGAATAATGGCATGCATGAGATTAGGCATGGGAGAGATGATGGGCTCAAAAATGGCTCATTTTATACAAGGTTTGACATTATTTTCCCTTACATATATAAAGTGGATCTAAGTGTAATTTATGAACTTATCATGGTTATTTCTTTAGAATTCATTGTTATCTTTCTGTTAGTTATTTCTTTAGAATTCATTGTTATCTTTCTATTAGTTATTTCTAATTATTATTGGTAAAAATATGTCAATTTGTGTAATATGCAGTTCATGTTTTGCTATCATTATTGAATAAGGCACCTTGAGTATTAAGCACCAGCTACAACCAACCTTGGATGATCTTCAAAATCTCTCATATCATCTCCAAATATTGTCATTGCACTACTTCATTGGCCCAGAGGTTCCTTTACTAACTTCAAAAATGTTCAGCAATTATATGAGTGACCCCTTAAACATATGTTGGAAAAAAGAGTGAAAAGCAGTCATCAAGAATATATCCAAACCCAAATCTAATTGTATATTCAAATTCTTCTCGAAAAATTATGGAAGTTCAAATAAAAATATTTTGATTCGAGTTTATATGTAAAAGTTATAGTCGTTTTAGTATTGCTTCGAAATCTTCTCAGAACACTTCGGAGTCTATATAACTTACTCCAAAAGAGTCAAATGGATATTTTGAGAGAGATTTTATCATAATAATGAGTTTAACAAAAAAAACCTTCAATTTTTCTACAGCTTTTACAATTTGAAAGAAATCTAACTTTTACTTTGGAGGCTACAAAACACTTCAGAGTCAATATGAATTAAGCCAAAAATGTCAAATGGATATTCTGATAGAGGTTTTTGGTCATAATAATGATTTTAATAAAAATATCCTTCTATTTTTCTACAGCATTTACCATTTGAAAGAAATCTTACTTTTACTTTGGAGTCCGCGAGCCTAACTTCAGAATTTCCAGGTCTAACTACGGAATCTTGCATAACTTAAAGTAGAAAAGTCAAATGGATATTATGAGAGAAAATTTTACTCATAATAATGAGTTGAACAAAAACATCTTTTTGTTTTTCTACAACTTGTACCATTTGGAATAAATTTGGGTTTTAGCATGGCTTAGGAGTCTTCTCAGATCACTTCAGTCTCCTCAATTCGCTTTAGAGTCTCCTCAATTACCTTCAGAGTTGGCTATTAGAGTTTTGGGGATGAACACTATAGTTACATTAATGAGAATAACTCCAAAGGTGACATTGTTATCTATTTTTTCGAAGTCGTTTTAAAAATAGATATTTCTACAAGTGTTTTATTATTTGTAAAAATAAAGAAGAATCAATATTCATTTTGATTCTCAAGAATAAAATAAGAGAGACGGATTGTTAGATAAGCGCTCTCCTTATTTTGTGGAGATGATGTTTTTTGGATAAATTGCAATCTAAGTTGATAAATATGTATGCCTTGAAATAAGGAGCAGGTCGAAAACCTTCAATTATAAATGCAACATCTCACACCTTTCAATGTAATCGTCATTTTTCTAATCAATTCAAAATTTTATTCCATCCATTTTGTAAATAATCTTGATTAAAATCCTCTTCTGATGAATGAACTGGTCATTCAGTCCAAAGAAAATGGATCTGTATAGTTATGTTTATTTTTTTATTTTTGTTGTCTTTTTCTTTGTAAAATGTACTTATCCTTTTAATGTATAATCTATTGTAAACATGCAGGTCTTTTATGTGTTTATTTTCAATTCTGCAATTTCTCTTTCTTGTAAGTTTTATTTCCTTTCATGCAATGTGTGTTTTAATTTTATGAAAATGTGTTTCCCTTTCATGCAAGTGTGTTTTTTAATTAATACAATGTGTTTCCTTTCATGCAAGTGTGTTTTTTAATTAATGCAATATGTGTTTCCTTTCATGCAAGTGTGTTTACTTTCATGCAAAATGTGTTTTAAATTCATACAATTGTGTTTCTAATTCCTACAAGTGTGCTTTTGAATTTTTGGAAGTGTGTTTTTTTATTTTTTTCAAGTGAATTTTTGTTAGAATGAGTCATTACGAGGTATCTCTTTCACCTTTTACATACAACCTTCAGACACCAACCATGAATTGACGTTCTTTAATGAAGAAGATTGACGACTCTCATCAACTTGCACCGTTATTTAACAAGGGTTGTAATGAACTAAATATGAGAATACAGCAAATGGTAATAGGCATGTAGTATAACCTAAATGAATAGAATATACAATATTCACAATCCAACCATGCACAAAATAAAAGAGGGGTTATAGATAATTGAAGTCAACTGGTCGATAAATTAATATCAACTTGGATTTGAGCCTTTAATGAGAGATGTTTGTAGGTGGAGAAAGATGGATAGGAGGAATCTTAAGTAGACCATAATTTGGGACATCAAAAGCTTGGTATACTTTGTTAGCATAGCTTCTATTCTTCAATCTCCAACACCTTTATTGCAATTTTTCTTCCTTGGGTGAAGCTCTTTACCTTATTCATCTTTATCTTTCCCAAAGAGGATTTGCAAGTGCAAGCAGGTCATAAGTCATTTGTTTAGAAATGGTTAAACGAAACATATAGATAAGGGTACAAACTCTCAAAATAAATTTTTGTTATAGTCTACGCCATTGGCTTGAATAATGTCGGCTTACAAAGGGGCAAACAATACATAGTTGATCAACTCGATGACATTGGCCATGGCATGATAAATCAAAACCTCATCAACCACATCGTCAATGTTAGACATAAAGAAGTATTAAATAAGGTAAATGATGACAAATATTATGTCAGTAGAAAAGCACTCATGTTTCATCTCTCACAAAGTTGATTCAAAATTGATCCACCACGATCGGGAATAAGGAGATTTATATGCAAACACAACCTCAAAAAAACTGTTAGTAACACAATTTTAATGTGCCATCACATTTAAACAAAATATATATGTTAGTAAAACATATTTAATGTGTATACACTTATTACAATGAGAGTTACATTGTAATCTCATGGCCATGATACCAATCAAATGGGACGATTCTTCAAACCAATAAATACATAAATTAAGGAATAAATAATAGTGTTCAAAACTTTCGTTGCCACTATTGATGGTGATGTGTTGTTTATACAAATGTGTGTATAAGTACGAAATTAACAAGTTTTATTTTGGTAATGACTTCCTAGTATCATTGAGGTATGGGGCAAGTGTTTAAACAAGTGAGATATACTACCATATTAATGTCTCTTTGGTATTCATGTATGCATTATTCTCCTTGCATATTTTACCCAATGTTAACACGTGCCTCTCAAAGATTTGAATCCAAGGAGTTCACTATGAGAATCCCAATGATTTCCCACATAATCTCATTCCATTCATACTTTTGGATTTTCATGCTTTCTTTCAATTTTGAAACATTCATTAAAAATAGCATAATCAATTAACATAAACCTTTTTGATTGGTCAATCTTACACCAAAAACATAGATAATTAAGAATAAAATTCAAATTTTCTTTGAGAAACTCAAAAACCAAAAGCATGGAGATTCAACAAAAGACAAAATAAACTTTATACGTTTGAATAAAAAACAAAGTTTTAATATTAAGAAAAATTGTTGTATGAATTTGCTTTATTCATTTTCTCATTATATATTTTTCATGTACTGTCAACATCTGGTCTCTATTTTTTTGATCTAACATCATCAGATTTTGGACACAATCGACTTTGTATCATATCAAAATAAAATGACCATAATTTTTTATTAACCCCAATCATATGTTTGATCATGCTCGTAGCCTGCAGGCGGTTCTCTACACTGGAATCAACCTTCATCTGTATTGCTTCTGGAGACCACTCTTGCTGAAATTCCAAGAATTCCATTTAAAAAATTAACCATGTATATGATTCAATGAAGGATTCCCATTACTTAATAATTGTCAAACACAAGTTGTTTTTATTTTCTATGAACTACATGAAAGGAAGTCCACCAAATATTTTAAAATAAATTGAAAAATAAAACAAAGCAAGGCCTATAACCACCAACAAAATGTTGTATTTAACAGTGAATTTGTTCTCCATCTAATGCCAAAATGAAAAGGCACTCCAATACATTCAAGGCATTCCCCACTTTCTCATCAAAATGCATTTTATGCAAAGAAGTAGAAGAGTGAAATCTAAGTTGATGACTGAAAGATTAAAAAAGTAGACTAATTTCTAATATTGTAGATATGAATGCATTGTCATGGGAAGATCATTAGCAAAATACTACAGTATCTAACCTTGATTTTTCATGGTACTATAAACATAGAAAAACTTGTCTCGATTGTATACTCCTCAATTCAAATACTTTGGATTCAAGGTGAATATGGGAAACAAGTTAAGTAGGGAAAACAATTTTGATAAAAATAGGTTTGTTTTGTGGAGTGACATGTTTCGTTGGAGCTTTCCTTTCTCGTGGAAATCACTTGGTTTGTTGAAAAACCACATCCACAAAAATAGAAATATGATAAGACAGAACACTTCAAATACTTTGGATTCAAGGTGAATATGGGAAACAAGTTAAGTAGGGAAAACAATTTTGATAAAAATAGGTTTGTTTTGTGGAGTGACATGTTTCATTGGAGCTTTCCTTTCTCGTGGAAATCACTTGGTTTGTTGAAAAACCACATCCACAAAAATAGAAATATGATAAGACAGAACATTTATAAAGTTTGTGTGATGCATAACACTAATATTTGAGAGGTGCGTTCATGGAAATAGAATCTAGTTTGTAATTGAGAGAGCATAAGCTTCCATGACTGAAAATTGAATTTTCATTATAATTGACTTAAGAAGCCACAAGTTAGAAAGTATCTAATGATTTAGCTGGATAGATACAAATGGACTTCAGAAACAGTTATCCTTTCCTTCTTTTAAAGTTCTCTTTTGGCATTTTGTTACAGGCAAGAAACAAATGACATAGAAATGGTATTACCAAACACAAATGGCTGATTTGTGCAAAACATTTCTTAGTTACAACAAAGATATGTCATTGAATATGTTCGTTTATTAACTTGTCAATCTATTGAAAAGACAAATAGATTTGAATGGTTAAAAGAGGATCGGAAGATACACCTCTAGATCCATGATTTGTTGCTTCATTGAAGCTGCACTATGTGATCCGCTTCTAACAATTTCTTCCTCCAATGAACAGTATGAAGGTATGACTGCCACTGTTTCTTCTAATCCAGCTCTTTGTTGAGATGACTTTTCTAAAGAAGATACTGGAATACGAGGTAAACTTCCTGCACTGTTGTTTTTCTGACAACCCTTTGTACGAAAGAAAATATGTGGAATTACTAAGAGATTTGTTATTTGTCCTGCATTAGCAAGTAAACTGGATTGAGTTGTTAGTTTCAGTTTTCTTCCAATATATAATCGTGCAATTCAGAAGCTACTCTCAAGAATAAACCTTGAAAAATATATTTTATAAGTTAGAACCCAGTTCTTTTTTCCTGGTTTGATTGACATTATCTATAACTCTGCAAGCCTAATATATTTCATCTATTAGAACCAAGTTCTTTTCTCCTGTTTTTATTGATGTTATCTATCACTCTGCAAGCCCCTTCATAATACTAAAGGGAGGGACTAATCATGAATGAAAATGGAAAGAAATAAACCTAATCGACCTAGAGAGACTTAAAGGAATGGATGTCCTGTTTTGGTTTCGTTCTTGCATGCAACACACATACAAATTGAAAATGAACAAGGACAGAAAGCCCACTAGCATCCAGGTTTGATAGTTCTCTTCACAGAATGTGACTGATTTGAGAAAGAAATACTAACACGGACTCCCACCTTATAAGATGATAAATTTGAAACAAAGATAATTACATAGTAAGAGTCTCACCCAATAATACTTTAAGCCACTAAAACATCTTTGGTCAAAAAATCCACAGGCCAAGAACTAAATACTAACAAGGAATGCCTCAAAAAATACCTGAGAGAACAGTTTGAGAGGTTTTAAAACTTCCAACATTTCTTTGAAATTTTCCATGAGAGTTTCCCGTGATTTTCTATTCCTGTATTAACCCTTTTGGAGAGAGGAAATCCCTTACCAATTAAACACCTAACCCTGAAATTCTTTTACTGTAAGAGGAAAGCCTTGAGTTTACCTTCCCTCTTAGATTACAACTTATTTAACATCTGGTACCTGTGCATTTACATTATATATCAGGCACCAACTGATTTAAAATCTAACAGCAGTTGGCATGGTTTCAAAATCATCCCCAACAAACCTTTGCTACCAAGGATTGAATTTTCAAAGTGTAGCCTAAATAAGTTGATTTTAATAAATATTTACGTTACCATTTCAAAATTGACAACTCCCAAGGATTGGCAATTTGGTTCACTAGATTTAGCAAAATTATTTTTTTGACTTGAATCATTTTAAGTTGCCTGTTTAAAATAGCTAAATTTGTTTATATTGTTTTTTAAAATAACACACACAGCAACAACCTCATGCAAATATTTAGGTCATCATTTTTCTTTTTCATATTGGAAGTGTCTGTGAAGACATCGATGCTTGCTATGAGTTCGTAAGAACTCTAAATCTTGAAAGCACATGTAAAGGCACTTTCCTTCCTTCACAACCAACAAGCTACATGTTGTCAGAGTTTATATCTCCATGACGAATTTTATTCACCGCTCAACTTAAATTGGTGAGATGTAGACCACCTCACACATCATGTGGTGGCTGATCTCCTTAATGTTCAGCAAGAACATTGGCCATGGATATTAGATGAGTTTCTAATAGATGTTCTTAGTGCCTCCCTCTATATGCCAACCAGGCGCACTTGGTCCAGGCCATTTCCAATGGCTCTTTCATTGTGTTTGATGAGGATGACAGTCTTTCATCATGGTTGATGAGAATGGCAGTCTTTCATCTTATCTACAGTCAGATACAGATTAGAGCCAGCTTGCAACCACTTTTCCACAGGCTTTATCTTGTTTGGGGATGGTTTTTTCTCTCTTGATTATTTTTAATTTCTGACACTTCGACTTCTCTAAATTGAGATATAGATTTGAGCCAACACCCGTTCGGACATGTAAAATCATTTTTCTGGATACAGAGGTGACAACATGGGCTTTTACTATTTGCAGTGGAACCCTCATCTTGTCTGGGATTTGGATAATTCTCCCAATCGACAATATTGCATGTAGGCTGAATGCATCTGTTGCGAAAGCATGCGCTAGGTGTGGTGAGTTGTGGTGTGAGCTCAAGGAGCTCCCATGCCCAGCCAGGTACATAACATAGATGAATGTAACACGTGCTTTTGACTCATAACTGATGAAGATATGCGGGATCCTGCAATTGCGAAGGGGTTAAAAGGTCTTGGTTGACATGAAGCTGGTCAAGAGAAAGTCTTGAGAAATTCTGAAAGTCAGAACATTCCTCAGGCACAATCTGTCAAGACTCAACAGTCTTCTTTTGCAACTCCATTCAAGATCTCAAAGTCCAAAACAGTGCTGCAGAAGGAACTATTAGGGCTTAAAATCTATGTTACCAGGGTTTGCCCCCCACCCTCCCGTACCCCCTGGATACGTATCCGGTACGGATACATCCCGGGTATGGTACTGATACATCCCAGGTACATCTGGGTATGTACCGGGTACACCCCGGGTACGTTTTGACGTACCCGGGTCGTATCAGTACTGTTGGGCAGTGGGGGTTCTAAATTTATTTTATTTTATTTTATTTTGACTGAAACAAACTTCAGTTTTATTGAGGACTCGACTAGGAGGGCATGGCAACCACAAGGAAACCTGGAGATTTTTTAAAATTTCTCTAGTTTATTGAAGAGAAAATATTCAGAGGATATCAAGAACATTTGAGATAACTATTTGGGATCATCGCAATTGGCCAAGGAAAGAAGCTATTCATAGAAATTTGGACATATATCTAAGCCTCCATACAAGTTATTTATGAGATCAAATCTCAGGTGGTCTTCAATACTAATACAAAGATTTGGAACCGCAAATTGCATAGCATAAATTTTCAAAGAGCATCCTTTCCTAGAAACTATTAAGGCGCAGCATTGGTTCCTTCCCGCATCCTTAAGGAGGATTAGAAGATGATTTTGGATAATATGAATGCAAGAACCAACCATTGGACTGACCTCTTTAGTTATAATTGGCAGGTTAGAGTCAACCTAATTAAATAGGTCCTTCAGGAGCTCCCTATATACATCTTTTATGGCCACCATCGCAATACAAAAATTAATCTCAAAGGAAACAGATGAAACACAAAGGAATATAATATTCATTTATCATAGAAAATGTAAAATCTTAAGTATATTGAATGTTTTGAACATTGATCATACTATATTTTTCAAGTTTTGTATTTCTTATGGACCAAAAAATGAGTAAAATGAGTATATATATAAATATATATGAATCCAAGACGTATCGTACCCAAGGGTTTTTTAAAATTGACGTATCCGCATATCAAACCCGTACCCGTACCCGTATCCTGGCAACATAGCTTAAAAGGATGCCTCTTGCTCTTATAAATGAAGGGTGACAAGAGGAGACAGATGCAGAATTGAGTGAAGGAAAATTATTAAAAAATCAATTAGACTCAAGATTCAGAATACTCGAGCAATCATCTTGCAAGACAATAGAGTTAGAGTTACTGACTCAACGTGCTTTTCAGATGCTCATAGAGTGATAAAAGATGATATGCAGGACCCTTCCATGCTTGCTGGAGTGATGAACATGGTTTGGAACAATGATAGGGATAAGGTAAAACAAAAGTTTCGCCAACCCCTCATCAACAACCTGATTTAGTTCCTTTAGCATCGACTGGCCCAAGCAGTTCTAGAGGAAAAAAGATGATGAAAAGCAAGAGAAATGATACTATTGGTGGTTACATTGTTGCCAGTTAATTCAAAAGGACAGCCAAATAAAAATATTTCATCAAAAAGGCAATACCCGAATGTCATTGATTTGCTTACGGCTATTATTTGAGCCATGAGTGTCATTAGCGCAAAACAGAAAAAAATATTGTCTGTCAGCTTCACTTTCTTTCCTGGTGAGTTTTCTTTCAACAAGGTTATTTGTGACATTTGTGTCGAATGGTGATGTCATTTTTGACATATTTAGGGTTTACCCAGTTTGGATTCACCCCACCAGTCAGTTAGAATCTTTTGTTGTTATGCCTCTAGCTATTAAATTATAATTTCTTGTTTTTTTTACATACTAGAGCTCAGTGTTTGCTCCTCTATATTGTTGGTAGAGGTAAATTTTGAGTTCTATAGATCTATTTTGGTCCCTTCATGTACATTAATAAAATTCCATTCATTCACTCTTTCTTTCAAGCTAAAAACCATACTTATCAACAAAGGATACTTGGAAAGACATCCTTAGAATTTAATATTCAAATGCAATCTCATCATCTTTCCCTCCAAGCCTATCAATTCTAAGTAGATTTTCCCTGAAATTCATGCAAGAAAAATCCCAATACAAATTTACAAATGCAAAGCATACTTATCAACAAAGAATACTTGGAAAGGCATCCTTGGAATTTAATATTGAAATGCAATCTCATCGTCTTTAAATATTTCATTCATTCCTTCTTTCTTTCAAACTAGAAACCATACTTATCAACAAAGAATACTTGGAAAGGCATCCTTAGAATTTAATATTCAAATGCAATCTCATCGTCTTTCCCTCCAAGTATATCAATTCTAAGTAGATTTTCCCTGAAATTCATGCAAGAAAAATCCCAATACAAATTTACAAAGAGCTTTCATACAGAGAATCTGATTAACAAGACATTTTGGAAATAGAATCCCATGTGTAATAAGCCAAAACATATTAATGGGAATCTATTTTAGGATATGTATCCAGTGCCGAGATCTACTTGATTCATAATCGGGAAATAGTTATTTTTTAACAGCATATTATACTATAATACTGAGACTCCATCATATATTAGTTACTATCATACTATGCATTGCTAACAGTCTAAAACTACAATTTGGTTTATCAGTGGCATATCCCTGGTTAAACTTCATGCAAACCAGAACCAGCAAGTACTCTTCCTCTCTGCATCCCCTTGTGAGCTTGATTCAAATTGAATGGTCACAACTTTCAAATGCTTAATCATTTGTGAAGCTATGAAATTGGAAAGTTGGAGACCCAAAGTTAAGGTGTGTGATCTGCTAAATCTCTCCCCAGATTAAGGATCTATCATCAGCAAGATGGTAGGCATGGATGGCCTTGATTATGAAGGTTATGTTGTGTTTGTTAGAAGACATCAATCAATGAGCTGAATTTGCAATAGGTTCACAAAGATAAACATATAATGGCGTCAACATGATGTTCCTAGTGATTTTGGTGACGGGAATACTCGTGTCCTTACCTAAGGGCTAAATAGGAAAATCAATAATCATATGACATAGTAATTAGGTAAGATTGTGTATGTAGGCACTAGTAAGGAGGTCCGTAGAAGGGTTTAACCATTTCATGTTGTCTTGTCAATGCATTAGACAAGGTCGCAACAGAACACTCCAAACAAATGACAGTTAAAACATAGTTCATTTAGAATAAGTAATACAAGATGTTCCTATTTCGTGAAGCCCGCAATTAAAAACCCATTAAAAAAATTCCCACAAGAAGTTGTTTCATTTTAAGTATAGTGAAAATTTTGAACTAGACATACTCCATGGAAAGCAGCAAGATGTATCTATAATGACTTGCAAAGGAATAATTACCATATAGTTACAAGATACAAAAAAAAGTTTTCTATAAACAAGAGGGGGAAGGAGTTCGGAAGTTTGGGACTATCAAAAAGCTATTTATGGCACTACCACACACTTCCCTTGTTTTACGTCAGATTTTAAAGATGGGGCTTTAAGTTAGATTCAAGTATCATTTACAAAAAAAATTGCCTGGTGTAAATCTGACTTAAATTTTTTGGTCCTTGCAGTAAATGCAATATAAATGTGGCATACCAAATGTGCAACGTAATATCAACATAATGGTCAACATAATTGGTCTTCGTCAAGCAATCATAATTCAGTCATTCATGCAGTGTTTGAGCAACGTGATTTCGTGGTAGATGTATCAATGCAACCTTTGGTCGATGTTTATCTGTCAATGAGGCATAAAATCATCGTTTATGTGACAATAAATATTTACTTTCTAATGTAAAATGCAACGTAAATTTATATCACCATTACAACAAAAACAATGTTGGATACCCCTAATTCACACACTGAGCTAAGTTTTATGTTATTTCAAAGACAGGACATTGTAAAGACATAATGAATAGGAGTTATTAGACAATTCAAGTGCATTTCATAATTGACCGACATATGTTATATGTGGACACATTGTCATTTGAATTTGTGGCCAGCATACTTTGCTTTTTCCAAGCACCCCATTTTCTTCTTTTTTGGTTTTTGGTTTCGAAATTTGTAGATTAATATAGAAATGTATTTGCATACACCAATTGTGTTACACCCTTAACCCTAGGTCATATATCGGGATATGGATAGCCGGCCTATGGCTAACATAATCTCTTATCATGTCATATAATATTTATTTATGCTTTCATATGCTTAGTGGGTCGGCCTTATGGCTTTGGATAGTAGGTTATATATAGGAGTTAGAGAATGGCATATTAGCATCATAAGTAGCACTTGAGTCTTATTGTGTGGTTTGGAAGTTGCCTCCTCGAAGTGGCTAATTCATTTTGCTTGCATATTGTGATCATTTCTCCATATTTTGGTGTTCTTTGGTGTTTATAGTGTTGCTTATATTCAGATCTATCTGAAGTAATTTCATTACAGGTGGTATCAAAGTTGCAATCTCGGCCAAAATTAGGCCCAAAACCCTAATTTTTTGGTTTGGCCATATCTTCTTAATTGTTGTGAATTTCTCAGCCAATTTTTTACACATGTTGAGACACTTGTCAAGTAAAATTCTCGGAAAAATTCAAGATTTTTGATCCATTTTTTAAAAATTTATGCCATTTTAGGAGTTTTCCTAAATTCGCTCCACAAGCCACAATTTTCAAAGTTATTTACTTTTTCGGAAAGCTCTAATAAAATAAAAGGGGGTTCATTCTCTGTATTTTCTGAATTAAGGCCAAAATAATTCATAAATTGGACAATTAAATCTTGATTAAAGGAGTTTATTCTTGAAACCCTAATTTTTGTGCATCATGGGGATGATTTTCTATGGAAAGGGTGAGGTGGATGCTAGAGAATGGTGGGTTGGATTTCAAAAGATTTATTTTCCGTCTACATGGACATGGTTTTGGTTTTCATTTTGGCTCAATGGTCCAACAAAGAGGTGGGTCTCTCAATTGAATCAAGAGTGTTCATATTGGTCTTAGGAGGAAATGGATCAAGTTTTCTTGGCTAGGTGGAATAAAAAAGGAGTGGATGGAGGAGGAAAGGAAGAAAAGGAAGAAGAAGAAAAAGAAGAATTTGAAGGAGCGATTGAATTTGATAATACTAAGCATTAATCAACACTTTGCACTATGTTGACCCCTTGTACATTAAATTTTTTTATTATCTCTTAATATCTCTTATGCCTAACAGGCATTTGGGACAAGGGATTTTAGAAATTAGTATATGACAATATTGTATCTCAAAGATCCGAGTAACTACCAATGTGTATGGAAAGACCCAGTTTGAAGTTGAACTTTGGTAGCAAATGTTGACCAATGATTGTAAGGAAATTGACACTTGCCTTAGAAAGGCCTAAACATTCAAAGGACTTCATAATCTGACAAACCCCTCATCTTAGTTCAACTCCCTAGGTCTTTTAGGAAACCCTAGAGAACGCATTCACATATTGAAATTCTATATCAATGTATAAGATAATGATTAAATATTTTGTAATACATTCTAAATGGTTGAAAATATTGCATGACTCTGAGCACAATTTGACAATTCTTATTTTATCCCACTTGACAACACACGTATTTCCCCCATTTGAACCCTTGATTTGGAATCAGCTTGGAAAGCTCTTTCATCTCGTGTTCCCCCATCAACAGTGCTAGGTAAGATCGTCTTTGTTAATTTGTACTTATTTCATTTAATGCAATTTATAAGCACCCTTTCTTAGAACGTATTGTAATAACAAATAATTTGTTTCTTCAAGTCTCTGTAAGCACCCTTGGCTTGACCAATGTTCATTTCAATAGTTCAAAACGATACATCTTTCATCCTAGGTTGCGACTTGCAATCACATTTTTTTTTAGATTTTTGCTACCATGTCCAAAACCTTTGATAGTGCAAATTTTGGCAAACATATGCCCAAGCATAATTTTCCTATAGTTATAGTGTTCACATTCATTTGATTTATGAATGGAGTCAAAGATGTACAATCAAGAAAGGGAAAAATCGAAGCAAACAACTTCATTAAATAAGTTTGCCACATGGAGAATAAAAGAAACTCATACCATACTTGGGGAGGAGCTCACCTTCGAATGCCCCACAATTTCTTCCTTTATTAGGGTACAATGTCCCCAGGTGTATAAGTGACAATAAATTGAAGAGAAGGAGATCTAGACAGAGGAGTGATTGGTTTTTTCAAAGATAAGTGGCATGAGATACAAAAGAATGGTAGTCAATTTTTGAATAAGAGATTGTCTTTAATAGGAAGGTATGCTAAAATATCTAAGGGAGTTGTAGTGTATGAAAGGAGCTCCATCACCTAGATACAAGAAACTATTGTTTATTTTGTTGAATGGGACAACAAATTGAATGTTGCAGCATTGTTTAAGAATGTCAAAAATGTGAAATTTAGGTTGTTGATAGTGCAATTGGAAAATATATGCCCAGCCATAATTATTCTATAGTTATATTGTTCGGAGTCGTTTGATTTATGAATGGTGTGAATGATGTGTTGCAATAAAGAAAGTGAAAAATCCAAGAAAAGAAATTCATTAAATAAGTTTGCCACATGCAGAATATTTGAGGTGCCTCACAATATGTTCCTTTATTAGTGTACATTGTCCCCAAGAGTATAAATGACGAGCAATTGAAGCAAAGGGGATATAGATAGGGAGTGATCGGTTTTTTTGAGGAGAAGTGTGAGATACACAAGCATGGTAGTCAATTTTTGAATAAGAGGTTGTCCTTGATAGGAAGGTATACTAAAATATCTAAGGGAGTTGGAGTGCATGAAGGAGATCCATCACCTAGATACACAAAACTATTGTTTATTTTGTTGAATGAGAGAAAAAAAACAAACACTGCAGCATTTTGCCTAAGATTGTCAAAAATGTGAAATTTAAGTTGTCGGTAGCATAATTGGAAAATATATGCCCAACCATAACATTCCTAGAGTTATATTGTTTAGATTTGTTTGATTTATTAACGAAGTGAATGATGTATTGCAATCAAGAAAGGGAAAAATCCAAGCAAACAACTCCATTAAATAATTTTTCCACATGGAGAATAAAAGAAATTGTGCCATATTTAAGGTGGAGCCCACCTTAAAATGCCTCACAATATGTTTGTTTATTAGTGTACAATGTCCCCAGTGGTATAAATGACAAGGAATTGAAGGGAACTGATTGGTTGTATAAAAGAGAAGTGGCATGAGATACACAAGCATGGCAGTCAATTTTTGAATAAGAGGTTGTCGTTGATAGGAAGGTATACTAAAATATCTTTAAGGGTGTTGGAGTGCATAAAGGAGCTCCATCACCCAGATACAATAAAGTATAAATTATTGTTTATTTCGTTGAATGAGACACCAAAATGAATAATGTAGCTTTGCCTAAGAATTTCAAAATTATGAAATTTTGTTGGTAGCACAACATATTAGGTAGTTTGACAGATAAAAGGAAGTCTATCACAAGTTATTCAACATGGGATCAAGAGTAGTTTCAGGGAGCAGAAAAATAAAGCCAGACATTGCATTATCCCCCACAACAAAAGGATACACAGTAGCAATAAGTGCATCGTTTGAAGCAATTTGAATCAAGAAGATTCTTGGTGACTTGAACGTACAATGAAATAAGTCCATAGCCCTCTTCAGAGATAGTCAAAGTCCTTAAAGGATAAAATATAATAGTAGGTGACATATAGAGAGAGGAGGAAGCAATACTCCAAAGTATGCCTGGTTTTGTACTATTTTTTAAGTTTTACAGCATTCTTCATCAATTAACATTCAATCTGTCAACTAACTCATAACTATTATAACTAAGTATGACCATTTTATATATATAGTAAGCACCTCACCTGATGCTCTTATAAGAGATTACACCAAACTTATCTCTAAACTTGATGAATTCGCCACATCCAAGAGATTTTGTCAATATTCACTTATTTTCTCCTGACATGCAAAAATAATGCAGCTCAACTTCTAACAATGTAAGTCACCATTAATGATTGTGCTCTTCATGCCCTATGATAAAGCTTCCATCCACACTGTGAAGCAATGACTACAACCAATCATATAGTGGCTGTCGTTTTTGTGCTCTTCATGCCCTATACCCTTTTGTTGGATAAACTTGTTTGCCGCCAACCTCACCTTCGGCTTGTCCAAGTATACATTGTTAGCTCTTATCCTAAACACTTGTTTTATGTCTAAACTATGTGTATTCGCTTACTCAAGTTATTTACAGCATAATTAAGTTTCATAAATATTACACTTGCATAGTTAAAGGCACAATACATCCAAGAATCATAAACTACAACAAAATAAGAAAGGAGTATAGAGTTATGCATAGCAAGCTTGGGACTCTTAATTGATTTTACGAAGATATGCATACAATGGCTTCAGGTCAACAATGTGAAAAGGAAACCCAGAGTACCAAGTATCTATCCTTCTCCAAGTTATATAGTTAGCAATTATATCAGAAACTTCGGCTTCTTGGCCAAGTACAAGTGTGTTTGTCATTTTCTTTACATGTATATCTTTCATCTTCTTTCACAATTCCCAGATATACAACAATACAAATCATGCATATGATGATAGGCATTCTCCAATTCATACAGCTAGCAATCATATGTAAAAGTTCAGCTTCTTAGCCGATTACAGCAGGTAAGAACCCCCAAAGACCATGGGCTAATGAAAGTTAAAACTCGAACTAACTGGACGGTAGTCTTGTATAGCCCTTTTCCTTTGTCTTCCCTTTGCTTCATCCTATGTATTAGACTCAAGTGAACTAATAGCCTTCAAGGCAAACCCATATCATTAAAATTGAGGGAATCATATACCACCTTACTTTGGCTCTTCAGCCCTTCCACTTAATGTTCCTCGTGGAATAGTACCACTTGGGCCTATTCTTGATCTAATCAACCTGCTGATTTGAGCTATTAACATCATCAATATGAGGCATTTATGTCTCAAAATAAGCTCAACTAAAATCACCTTGAGTGACCTGCACATGACCCTATACCTTCTTTTCTATTTCCCTATTGCTTTGTTAGTATTTATTATTTAAAAAGCATATAGCAACTCATGTAGATTCAAAAGTACCTAAGTTTTCTAGGAAACGTTTATGGATCCGAAACGTGGAAATTCAGATTTTCCAAGAATTCATGGAAACAAAACTGCACAATAACATCTGTACTACGAATTTTTTAAAAATATAAACAGATAAAAAAACAAAACACTTCAAAAATCCGGTATTCTTTTTTAATCTAATTTTTTATGTTTTTTTTTCTTGAGAGCTGGAAATGCCCAAAAACCTGCTGTAATCGCTCGGAAAACATTCGGAAAATGCTCGAAAGCTACCAGAAATGCCCTGAAAACGGTCATGTTGTTTTTGGGATGATTCCGGTGGTGTGTACCAAAAAATGTTACTAGCAGGAAACACCAAGTGCAGGGTGTGTATCTTGCAACTTAGAAAACAACTCCTATTATTTTCATCTTCCTTGACTGCTCTTCTGATTGCGACTTTATTAAAAATATACAAATCAACCTCTATTCTTTCGAATAATTACTGCAGCCTACAAACATCATCTTCTCATTTGTTGTCAAACTTATTCCCTTTTCATTCTAGAAAGAGGCATAACAGTTGAACCAAAGATTTGGAGATGACTTCCCTCTGGTGTCCTACCTTGGAATGACTTTAAAGGACTCCTATTGAACATATAACTAACAGTATGGACTGCCTCAACTCAATATATTTTCAGAACTCCTTTTCCTTTCAACATGCTTCTCAACTTGTTTATAATCATCCTAATCCTCCCCTCCATCATGTCATTTTGCTAAGGAATATATGGTGTTATGAGCTGCCTATGAATTCTTTTCCCCCTTGCAAAATTAATAAACCTATTGGAAGCAAATTTGTTTCCATTGTCAGATATGAAAGCCTTGATCTGCTTACCATATTGATTTTCTACAGCAGCCTTAAAATGCTTAGTTCGTCAAAAGCATCTGATTTTTTTTTTGAGAATTCATACCTACATATTTCTACTGGTACCATCAATAATCAAAAGAAAGAATGTGGCACAAAAAATAAAATTTATCTTCAACAGCCAGAAATATCATCCAAGCTTTTTCATCTTCCAAAGGCTTCCTGCCATACCCCTAGCACAAACCTCTGTCTCCTTGCCGTGGGGGTAAGCCATCTACCATGTGCTTATTCTGGAAAGTAGAAAGATAATGAAAATTCAGATGTCCATGCCCATGGTACCAAAGAGCACCAGGATTGGCAATAGAAACCAAGACATGTATATGTGAAATCAGCCTCTTGAAAACTGTTGAAACTCTAATCTCTAAAGCCAAAGGCTAAAATTTAATTACATCATGTGTAATTCACAAAAATATTTATTTGTTATAAATATGTTCCTGTCTAGTGATTTGAAAAATATACAAAGGATTCTTAACGCTATGAATATACAGCACATTTAGAAATTCTTTTCCTTACCTCTTGAAAATTTTATTTGTGCATTTCCACAACCCTCCACGTATTGTGTCATGTCATCACTGACAATCACAATTTAGGTCATCTTCTACAAAAGTCACAAACCAATCTTTCCTACTAGTCATATGTTTACTGGAACTGTAATAAAAAAAGTAAAAATTATTGTTCCATCTTGCATGCTGAGAAACCAACAAAGCACATATATCATTTTAATCCTCGGGCTCAAAATATTGACCTCATCATAGCCAGAACTGGATTATCTCTTCTTATTTTATATTAATATTCTTTTCCTGCAGTCTTTCTTTAAGTGACCTATCTTGCCGCAAATATAACATCATACCTTTTTGTCGAATAACCTGTGGTAGAATTGGTCGTTTTCCTTTTTGAGGATGTGACTGTATCTCCCCTTTTTTTTTGGCCTTGAAAGCAAAGTAATTTCCCAGACCTATGTCATTCTTCCCAAATTACTTCGTCCACCTGCCTCTGTACAAATTTATTGCACAATTTGTTGAAAGTAATATTATAATAATTGCATACAAGCACGTCTGATTAAATGTTTCAACAAATTTTGTTGACCAAGGGAAACTCTAAAAAGCAATCACAACCAGATCTTCTTCTTCTACCTTTCTATCAATGGCGGCCAATTGATCCTTGGCATATTTTATTTCCAGTAAGTGCTACTGAAGTGGATCTCCCTCTTCCAAATTGAGAAAGAACAGATTCTTCAAATAAAATCTCCTTCTTCTATCCAAAGTCAGGTATTTTTATTTAACCTATGCTAGATTTCTAATGAAAACATTTGACCTTGAAACATCAGTCAACATTTAATCTGTCACCAGAAGATTCAGAAACATCAGGACCCTCTTTAGTTTTACTTCAGAGATCCCAATCTTCTTCAAGATCATCTACCTCTCCTTCCCCTTCATCAGGTCATCATTCTACAACTTTCATGAGATCCCCATACTTGAACATTGCTATCATTGGTCTTTTCCAAATATGAAAGTTTTCTTCATTGAACTTTAGGGAATCGGTGAAAAGAAGGTTGTTTAGATTTAACATGATTCTGAATTTCTAATGCAAAATGAAACTTCTAACACTAACGTCCAACTTATGTTGATAAAAACAGACTTCCCACTTTTCCTGATAAAAAGATCTTTTTTTGACTCAGAAATATAAGAATTAAACATAAACTTGATATTTGTTTCTTTTCTTTCTGTTACCTATACTTACGTCAGGTTTGGATGCCTCTAAGCAAAAAATCTATGCCTCTGACTGCATAGACATTGCCATTTGAGCTATCCTTCTAAACCTCTGAACTTGGAAAACTCACTAAATTGAGATCAGACACCCAACAAAATTCAGATGCTATCATTCACCTTAGGTTGGATACACAGCCACTCAAATGCAGGGCAGTTTGCCTCTTGTTTGATTTGGATTTAGATGCTGTTCTGTATGCTTGACATCTGTCTGCAATCAAAATGCTGATCTGGTACAACCATTGTAACAGGTCTATACTTCTTGAAAACGTACAGATATATGTAGTTCAGAAAGTTATAAAGATGTGCAGTTCAGATAACTACAAAAATGTTTATATATAGGAAAATATTTCATACCATTTCTCTAATTGGTCTTGTCATTAACCTATGTTGCCAAGAAATGGGTAAAGGTATGGATCCGAAACGCCGATTTTCGAAAAAACCTTGCGTACGAAACATTACAGAAACGTCCGTACAATATATTCTAAAAAAATAAAATATATGCATAGTACTCATTTTCAAAATTTTAATCAATGGACCATAAGAAATAAAGCACTCAAAATATTTTGCAATCATTGAAGTTCTAAAGATTCATCATTCAACATGGTTACAATTTCAATGTTTCATATATACATGATTATAATCTAGATTCTAGAATATATCATCTAGATTTTTTTCATAATCATTTGTCATGCATCCATGTTTCAAGAATTATAGTTGTAACATGCTTCATTGTATTCATTTGACTGAGGATTCCAATGGAAAATTCTATTCTTAGGAGTAGTAATATATTGAGTCAAAACCTTCTTTCTAGCCTGGCATTTCTTGGTTCTCTACTAGATTCTTCCTACTTTCTTTGGATTACTATTCTGACCCAAACTATCTTAGGCTTGTTTAATATGCCTCCTTGTTAGTATAGTTTTAATGTTATAAGACTTTACAGCTGAACACACTGTAACTTATTCTTTGGTTTAGAAAATTCTCTGAGCAGAAAGATAGGCTATATTTGAAAAGATTAAGTGGAGTAACACAACCACAAACTGGAATAAACTCTTCCTTATACTATATAAGCTGCGAAACGTTCCGGAAACGTCCCCTAACGTCCTAGATGTTTCCGGAAACGTCCTCGGCGTTTCTAGGACATGTCTGAGAAGTTTCGTACCCGTTTCCATACCAGAAACTTTTCAGGCTAGATAAGGCAAGGAGGGTGACGTAACCTGGCAACATAGTCATTAACAATAAAAGATTTATTTCATAGCATAATACTTTTTGTCTTCCCCCACAAATGACTAAGTTCTAGGCATTGTCCTTGTGGATGTCTCTTCACATATCACTTGGAATCTAACTTCAACCTTCGATCTCAAACCCACAAATACCCATCGACTTAGGCTTTGATCCCAAAATGTAATCTCTTTCTAGGGCTGATTCTGAAAAAGAAGAAAACCAAACAAACCTAAGTGAAATTAAATACAAGTTTTGTAACAGCAGTGGTCAAACACTAGCAGCCAACTGAAAAACACACCCTTAGGGTATCAAAATCAATGTAGAACATTAATAAATATTCTTCTACGGCAGCGAACTGTACCAACACCTAGGAGCAGCCATTCACATGCATAATGTAATGTCCCCTTCTCGGGACATTTTCCACATCGAAGATTTGAAGATCCTCAACCCAATGGGTTCAAAGAAATGAGCTCGAAAGTTATCCTAAGGTGTTTATTATCTATTTGTAACCCCTTAGAGGGCTCTTTAGTTAATTAATGTGCACTTAGGCTAGTTATCTTTATTATTTAATTAAAATAATAAAATGCACATGGTAGTAGTCATTAAATATTTTTAATTTAATATTGTATTAGGGAGAACATTAAATGAGGGGTCATTGGATTTTGCACCTCTTATTTCTATAAAAGAAGGGTCGCATTTCCTTTATTGGCATGTTGATGAATTATTGAAATTTACTCCTTGCATGAAGAAAGGGATGTATGCCCAAATTTGATACTATTGCTCTCTCATTGTTGAAGGATCTCTCTTGTGGTTGAAGATATTGAAGTCTCTATTGTTCTCACTTCATTGTGTTTAGTATGTTCTTGCATGGTTTATCCATTCTAAGTGTTGGCGACTTGGATTGGGGATTGTTTAAGCATATTTTCAGTATCTCAAAATATATTTATGTTGCAAATCTGATTTAGCATAATTTTGTGAGTGTGTGTGACCAGATTTGAGGGGTTTGAGAGTAATACAAGTGTTGGAATTAATTTATGTGCAAACAGCAATTTATTTTGCCCTAAGCGACTTGCTATTATGGTTATTTTGGGAGTTTAGCTACTGTTATTCTAAGTTGGTTTGGTTCATCTTGTTCCTTGTATTTTTCCGAGTTCGAACATATCTCATTTGCCCAAATCGTAGTTTTGAAAAAGATGTGAATTTTTACAGATTGCAGCAGACTAAGGTTTGATTAGCAATTGTTTTCAGTTGTGTATAATCAGATTTAAAAATTTGATTTGTCTAAAAATTATTTCTGAGCAAGGGGAGTGATTTTGGAGTGTTTGGAAGATTGGGAAAAGACTAGAAATAATTTATGCAAATATTCCTAACCCTAGCAACTTGTATGCAGATTTTGGGGGGTATGTTTGAGGTGGTTTCAGTCAACTTAAAATTCAGATCTTTAGTTCTTTGAAAAGGTCTTGATTTATAAAATAATCTGCATTTTATTTGGTGGGAAAATATGGAGTTTGGAGCAAGTTATCAATTTTTGAAGTTTTTAGTTGTTTTGGGTATTTATTTAATTAATTATCTAGTGTTAACAATCGGATCTAGAAAATATTAACATTCTAATTAGTTTTCGCATCTAACCCACCACTTTGGCATACTTCAACCCCACTTTGGGTTGTATTATTGCCAACATTGGGTTATTTGAGGTCAAATTAAGATCTAATCTTCCTAGGATTGATTTGGATAGTTAAATTTCACAGATTTAAATAATATCCTAAAAGGGGATATTACACATAAACTAACAAAAATTGATATAGAATGATGCCAATTAATTTATTCAACCTTATAGAAATTATATTAGCCCATATGCGTCACAAATCAAGGAAAATAAGTGCCAACACACTGTTGTAATTATTAAAATAATCAGCAGAAGTGCAGGTCCAAAATAATTATGAAAAGAGGGTTTAGAAACCACAAACTTATCAACCAAAAGTAGATTTTGGCTTTAGAAATTATGAGGAAGACAAATATGAACTCAAATGTGATTGTCGTGCCCTAGATGGCACTAAAACCTTCACCAATGCAAGTCGCTCCATAAGGGAGAGAGTCAATAATGCCTCTAAAAATTTGATTATGTCTTCTCTCCACTAAACGATGTCTTCAAGCCAATGGAAGGAGGGAATTCATCCCCCAACCAACCACTAGAAGGGGTTTCGTCCTTCTAGGAGATGCCACACTTGGATTGCCGCCCGAGAGTGGAAGAACAAAGAGCTACTACCCCACAAGTACAAATAGAGAAAATGCACCAATGTATGATGTACAAAATAAGGTTTTCACTTCCTTTTATACCCCTCCCTTTGGCGCCCAAGCTAGGAAAGACATGGCCGACCCATAGGAAGATGTTATATTCTTTTATTTAGCCTCTCCAAATGCCTTAAGCCCAATAGACCTACTTCAAGAGAAAATACATTAAAAAGAAAACATTAAAATTAGAAAAACAAATGCAAAAGGGAGCTCAATTTCCTTTTCCAACTCCTCTGCATCTTTGCCATGGAAATGGGATGGCAAGAAGTCCAAAATTTGATTCTTAATTGGGAAAAAGGGACATTACAGTCATCCCCTCCCAAAATTGCTTGTCCCCAAGCAATTGCAAACCCAATGTATCTGTTGTCTTGTACTCTTCATTCCCCTCACTTTGAAGCTCTGTTGGAGCTCAAAATTACACCTTCATCCCAGATCGGGATGAACTGAGGCTTTGAGGCAACATGGGATTGTCTCTAAGTTGAGGGACTTGCGCTTGAGATAGACCTCCAGAGAAGGTCGGTTTCCTATATTCCTATTTCTAAAACTACTCTTAAAAAGGGAAATACAACTAACTAATCCTAATCTACACATTACAAAGGGACCAAGGTTAGAAAGAGATGCGCAAAAGGGAAATCCTAAGCTAAAAGGGATGGTGATAACAGCAGAAAAAGGGTTGATCGCTCTCCACAAGGGGAAGGAAAGAGAGAAAACCTGGGAAGAAAGGGCAGACAGGCATGCCACAGACCGCATCCATGTAGACTCAACTTTCCCACTCATTGAAAACACGGAAAAGTTGAACCTGTCAAGTAGAAAAATACACACAACATGCCAGAAGAAAACAAAGGCAAGAATGCAAAAAATTGAGCCTCCAAGTGCAGATAGACATGCCACAAAACCCGCTTTATTGCTTGGAAATATGCACAGACCATTACATTCCTAGGAGAAGGCGCAAATACATTGCAAAGACAAAATTAAAGGTCTGAAACTTATGGGAAGTCGGCCACCATTTTGGCATGGTGTCTTTACAACAAAGAGAAATCTCTTTTACAATGCGCACAGTTCCAAATTTAAAGAGAAATGGGAAGAAGTGAGAAGAGAGAGGCGCCAAAAAGAGAAGTTCAACCACTAAGGATCAATCGTTGTCAATGCCTGCAGAGAGATGTGGGCGACTTGACATGGCTTCTATCGCACGCCATCTGGATTTTGCAAGTCGCAAAGAACGACGCCCATACTTCAATATTTTTTGTCGATGGAGTAGCTGAACATTTGACATTTCAAATTAGGCAACCAGTTTCGAAGACTCCCGCGGGTTTTCTTGATCCTACGGATTTACATCATTCGCAACTGTTCACCGCAGCTCTAAAAACTTTTGCACTCTGTCTTTCGATGCCATCGCTATTCCGTGAGGCTTTGACCTTCTTTCTTGTGCGGTCGTAAGTATGCGGTTGTGTTCCATTGTTGTGCAGTTTCTAGAGAATCCGGTCAACACTAAAATTGGGAAACCCGCGGAAAAACTAGGATAGCATTTCACGGCTTCCAGCCTTAGTCGCATTTCAATTTCATTCCACTGCCGCGCGGTACCTTGCAGCACTATTCCTTCACATCGTTGGTTTCTACTTGAACGGACTTCTCCCTTGATCCCGCAAAATTGGCAAACTCTACAAGATGTTGTGTATAATGGGTCTGCGTGACATTGTGCTTCCAAGCCGCGAAACACTAAGCTTCTCATTTCTTTGCTCTGCGGATTTTGTCCTTAGCCAATTTTTTGTCTTCTTCGCGGGCCGTAACACCTGCAATGCTCTGACTTACCTTTGACCTACGAGAGACCGAATTGGAGCCGCAAAGGTCTTTAGTCGTTGCAAATCCACCTAAGTCCTAAGTTGATGCTCCTTTGTTCTGCGGGTTAGGAGAACCCACAAAACACTAAGTTCGTTCACTCCACAGTAAACTGAATCAGCGTCTCACCGTTGTCTTAGCGCAAAATGGCTAAGCCCTTTTTTTATGAATTGTCCAAAATTGCAAGGGGTGCAAATTTGGGATAACAAGTTCCACACCTTTTAATGAAGTAGAGGTGGCATCATTGATAAAGTATCCGCAACTATTAGAATTTGCGGAGAGAAAGAGAATAAACCGAATAAATGTGTAAACAATGATTGAAGAGAAAACCGGAATACACACTGTCCAAATGGGTTGTGTGTCCGGGTATTTATTATGCAAAGACGGTTACAAAATTAGTTAGCGGTTACAACCGCATAACCATACAAAACAATTATAAAAGGGGAAGTCTTATTCATTTATTCCTACACCCCCTCTTAAGACTTACCCTACATAACTCAAAAACAAACAATCTAACAAAACAGAACTACGCAATCTTCAAACACTTTCACTTTGAAAGCAATGCTATGATAAGGTAGGGCTCCATCAAGCTGCTTCGTGACCTTCGTAAAGGTGTAGCTCCCGAGCTGAATTCCCAAGTTCCCGGATTCCACCTCCCCGAACTCCCGAATCACAGATCTCCCGAATTATTGGACAACCATCCATACTGAGCCTTCCACAAGCTCCATCAAGTTGTCTCATGACCCTCGTGAGGGTATAATTCCCAAGATCCACAGTCTCCCAAACTATCTGAGCAACCATCCATACCGAGCTTCATCTACCCTGTATCCTTTTCTTGCCTTCAAAGTTTAGAGCATCTTTATAGCACGTATTAATCACTGTCCTCACTACCTTCTGCATCTGGTGGGTCTTCAACCATGGCTATATTGGTTGTATTTGATATGACTTTACCCTTGAGCACATCATTGGCTCGAACACGACAATCTCATGTTGTGTGACCTCTTTTCTTACAATAATGACATTCAATCTCCGACTTATCTGATCTTCTATGATATTTTCTGGTTCTAGAATAGAATGCACTTTCTTGCTGGGAATGACCTTATGCATCCTCTGTAGTTCGTTTTTCCTCAACTAGAAGCGCTGCTATCATATCATCCAGAGATTGAGATTGAATTTGACTGAGGGTAAAAACTACATTGCTATATTTTGAAGACAGGCTATTTAATAGGATAGCTTTGGCATCTTCGTCCTCAATTGCAGCTTTCACTTCTACTAGTTGTCTGATCAAGGACCTTAGATTATTGATGTGGATTGACATAGAGACTCCGTCATCCATTTTGAACCTATATAACTGAAGTTTCAAGGAAAATTTGGCATTGACTGCTTTCGCTCCAAATAATTTATTTAGAGTATCCCAAATTTCCTTCGATGATTTGTCTAGGTCTACATGATGAAGTTCAAAGTCAGAGAGAGCAAGGCCAATAATAGCTTTCACTCTATCATCTCTGCTTTCCCATTCTAACAATTTCGATGCATCGGTAGGTGTTGTCTCTTCCCCGTTTACAATGCCCCACAAATTTTTATTCATAAGTTGCATTTGTATTTTCACTCTCCATGTATGAAAATTTAGACCAGAATATTTTTCTATGGGCATTTCCATTTTAATAAAATGGAATAAATACAACTGCGTATTTTGGCAATGAATAAATAAAATAAAATAAAATACCAGTTGCACAATTTTGTGCCCTAGTGCAAGTAGTCTTTTTGCTTTTGTGTCTTTCTTGCCTTATGTCTGTGAAAAATATTTGTGCCCTAGCAATTCGTGACTATAATAATGCACCATATTAACGCAAATCGCGACTGTAAAAATGTCTAAAATCACGATTTTTCGTGGCTATTAAAATTAGACTATTTGTGCTCGAAAATGTTGTTATTTTTCTGAAAAACGTGCCATTCGCGACTGTATTTTCGTGACTTTTTTTTTAGAAAAACGCGAGTGTATTCTTCTGATTCGCAACTGTACAGTGTAATTTTTCGTGCCCTGGATTTCCGACTGCAGCGTGCCCTAATGGGACTCACGAAAATATCTTTCTTCCTCCCTCTCTTTGCTTGCCCCACGCTCCGATACCAATGTTAGAATTTGCGGAGAGAGAGAATAAACCGAATAAATGTGTAAAGAATGATTGAAGAGAAAACCGGAATACACACTGTCCAAATGGGTTGTGTGTCCGGGTATTTATTATGCAAAGACGGTTACAAAATTAGTTAGCAGTTACAACTGCATAACCATACAAAACAATTATAAAAGGGGACGTCTTATTCATTTATTCCTACAGCAACCACATTAGGCTTTCCCTTAAATTAAATAGTGTTGTCCCCAAAAACGGTTGTAATCATGCATTTTTCTTCCAAAAATCAGAATGTTTAAGTGTGAAAATAACACATCATAATCTGATTTTTTCCCTCCTTTCAGCTGAGATCTTCTTCCCTCAACATTCCATGACAAAATTCTCTTCAAAAATGGAAACAAACTATTGTTCATAGGCTGTTAATGAAAACCCCAAGTTTGATTTTTGCAAACTCAGCCCTTTGACTATGGCATAACGATTACCAAACTGAAATCTTACGAAGAAAAGCAACTCCATGAATAAAGTAGGGACTGAAATTTGATTTACATATGTTGAAAAATTTGGAAACAGCAGGCCTAGAATTAAAAATCAGCAGTTATCTTGGCCTTAAACTTGAGCAAATCAGCCTTCCTAGCATTCCCATGAATTTTGATTTCATCATTTTTCAAATGGAACCCACGCTCTATGTGAATTTTGAGGGTAAGTTCTTCTATAACGTGGAGCTCTTAATACCCAAAAACATTGTGTGACTCAGCTGAAATGAAAACAAGGTAGTCAAAACAAAATACATACCTCATCATGGGGTCATAAAACTGAAAAATAGAACCATCTTTCTCCTCTTTGGTGGCCATGCAAACAGCTCCAAGTTTATCATAATTGCTTCATTTTTTCCCAGACTTCCTTTGGTTCTCTCATGGAACCATGGGTTAAGAATCCATAAAAAAGAAAATCAGAATTCCCATCAAGCTTAAAACATATCATATTAGAATTTTCCTTACATATGCAAAGAGAAAAATCAAAACCGAAATCTTTATCTTCACCCTTTTTATGTCTCATGTGATAGCCTGGATGATCAGCCTGTGGAGCATCATGAACAACCCTCAAGATCATGTTCTTCACCCTTGCTTTGGGAACCAAATAAGATTCGGTTTTTGTAAAGAATAAGTCCATCCTTTACCTTGTACCTTTCACCACTTATTTTCCCTTCAAAAACAGCATTAGCAAACTTATTTTTTGGCATACTCAGTTGTAACTAATAAATTCCAATCTGCTGTAATTTTGGATAAAGAGCAAGAATGTGACTCCCTTAACAAAGTATCTTCTTCCAAATAATAATCTTGGGGTATTTCCGGAAGCACACATTGCAAAGTAATATGTTTACCTTTGCCCGTGAAACTTATCTCCATGCTTTGATAGTTCAGAATGAGCTCTCCCAACGAACGCAACCATTGAACTCCAAGCACGATACCCAAATCAGCCAAATCGGCACATACCTCATATAGTTCCAATGCAATATGGAGTTGAGAACAATTCTTGGTACATTGCATAGAGTGACCGTCCACTATCTTAACAATGAATCCTTTGAAGTCTTCAACCTTCAATTTCAAGTTGGCCATCAAGCATGCAACAATGAAGTTGTGAGTGGCTCCCCCATCAATCAAAATTGTGACTTTATGCCCTTGTAGATTATCCTTCATGTGAAATGAATTGTAACTAAGTGCCCCCATCAAGGTAGCAAAAGTGTTATCCACCTTTTCCGGATTTTCTTCCGGCATACTATCATGCTTAGCTTCATCAACATTGCTTTCATCGTCATCACAATCATAAAATACATCGATATAATGCACTTTACCTTTGCCCAAACAATGATGCCCTGGAGTCCATGGATCCTTGCATGAGAAGCACAAATTCTTTCTTCGAAGTTCGTTTCTAGATTCCTTTTCATTGCTGGTTTTGGGCTGAGTACATGGCACCTTTTGGAGTGGCTTCTTTGGTTGGTCTAACGGGAAGTTTCTAGGCTGCCTAGTAGGTTGTTCTCCACTCGAATTCACCTTAGGAAGACTATTGTTTGCTGTTGTTTTTGGAGTAGCACCTTCAAGATCTAAAGCCTTCTTAATTGCCTCTTGAGGAGACAATGGATCAAAGGCTCAAACCAAACCCTTGAGGGGTTCAATCAAACCTTCAATGAAAACCATTATAAGCCCTCTTTCTGACACATCCGTGATCATAACGGAAAGTCTCTACAACTTTGTCACATACTCCTCTATCGTGCCTTGTTGTCTCAAATGTGCAAGCTCACGAAAGTGAACTTCCGGATCAACTCGATCAAATCAATCAATGAGTCTTTGATAAAACATATCATAGACATGTATCTCATTGTGCCCTCGTGTCACTAACCCGTGAAACCACCATTCATGAGCAATTACTTCAATATGCAATGTAGCAAACTTGATAGCATCCTCTTCCATCATAGGCTTCAAAGACAAATATGTATTCAACTTCTGAATCCAAACACTAGTTGACCCTTTGGTTGATCCATCAAATGTGGAAAAAGTCATCTTTCCCAACACATTCTGAACCTCCTTTTGTGGCATGTGATGTCTAGGCTCGGGCCTAGGTCTTCCTCTAGTCACTCCAATGAATTTCGCGAGTGAAATAGTCTCACGAATTTCCCTTGGAAGAGCCATATACTCTTCATAGCTTGTGGCAATGTTTCGTCCAGTGGAGGGCCTTGTTCCATCCTCCGGAATAGCTTCTTCACTAGGAAGGAAAGTGGGGTTTGTAACAGATCCGTAGGCTGATCCCATAGGTCGTCGTGTATTGTTAGCTCCAAATGAGCTACCATCGCCATTTTGAACCCTAGATTCATCTATCTTTTGGAGGGATAGGGCTATAAAATCCATTGTACCACAAGTCTCTCTTGGACGGCAATCAACTTGTCAACTTTGGCTTCTTGAGAATCTTGATCAGCCATATTGTCTTCTTCCCTTGGCTAGTTCGCCTTTCTTCTTCTTTGGTAGCAAAGGAACCCCATGTTGCCTTCTTCCGTTGAAACCCTCGGCCTTTGAAGATCCCAGCGTTGATACCACTGTAATATCCCTTTCTAGAGCTGATTCTAAAAAAGAAGGAAACCACACAAACCCAAGTGAAGTAAAATATGATTTTTGTAACAGCAGTGGTCAAACCCTAGCAGCAAACTGAAAACACACCTTTAGGATATCAAAATCAACGTAGAACATTGATAAATATTCTTCTAAGGCAGTGAATTGTACCAACACTTAGGAGCAACCATTCACATGCATAAACTAGCCAAAGTTGATATAGAATGATCCCAATTAATTTATACAACCTTATAGAAATTATATCAGCCCATATACTTCACAAATCAAGAGAAAAAAGTGTCAACACACTGCTGTAATTATTAAAATAATCAGTAGAAGTGCAGCTCCAAAATAATTATGAAAAGAGGGTTTAGAAACCCCGAACTTATCAACAAAAAGTAGATTCCGGCTTTAGAAATTATGAGGAAGACAAATATGAACTCAAATGTGATTGTCGTGCCCTAGATGGCACAAACCCTTCACCAACGCAAGTTGCTCCAAAAAGGAGACTCAATAATGCCTCTAAAAATCTGATTATGTCTTCTCTCCATGAAATATGTCTTCAAACCAATGGAAGGAGGGTTTTCGTCCCCCAACCAACCACTAGAAGGGGTTTCGTCCTTCTAAGAGATGCCACCACAGACTTGGATTGCCGCCCAAGAGTGTTTGAACAATGAGCTACTAGCCCACAAGTCCAAATAGAGAAAATGTGCCAATGTATAATGTGCAAAATGAGGCCTTCATTTCTTTTTATACCCCTCCCTTTGGCGCCCAAGCTAGGAAAGACATGGCCGACCCATAGGAAGATGTTATATTCTTTTATTAAGCCTCTTGAAATGCCTTAAGCCCAGCCGACCTGCTTCAAGAGGAAATACACTAAAAACAAAACATTAAAATTAGAAAAGCAAATGCAAAAGGGAGCTCAATTTCCTTTTCCAACTCCTCTACATCTTTTCCATGGAAAAGGGGATGGCAAGAAGTCCAAATTTTGATTCGTAAGTGGGAAAAAGGGACATTACACAAAAGGAAGAATATAGCATAACCCTAGAGAATGTAGAGAGAGAGAAGGGAGCAATACTTCATCATCCTATATTCAGTCCTATATTGCATTTATAGTGTTCTTGATTGGCTGATTTTTGTCTCCTAACTATCAACTAATTTATCAATAACTCATAACTATCTTAACCAAGGACACATAAGTTACCAATTCATTTTGAGTATAGCATATAGGGTTTGTCAATATGCCAATTGTTATTCTTGCCCTAGGGATGGCTTGGGTATGGTCGTACGAAAAAATATTTAAAAGGTTGAAAATATTCTACCCTAATAAAGAGGAATTAACCACATAATATTTCGTTAGCTAAATCATACTTGTACCCAAACTAGAAACATACTGGCATATTGTAATGTCCCCCCTTTTTTATAAAAAATTAAAAAGAAGATAAAGTCGATTTGCACATGTAATTTTAAAATGAAATTTTATAAATTGTGCAAATCAAATTAAAAAGGGGAAGTTCGACTTCACCTTGAGAAAATAAATGAATGTTTTTAAAGGTAAACCAAGTGACTAGGCAAGTCGCATTTTCCTGGGAGCATGTAATAATTAATATTTGAGATAAAGTGATTATTCCTAAGCATGGGTCGACCCATAAGAGCATCTTTTAAATATTCCTATGCATTTAAATTTGGTTGTTGCTGACTTGCAGACACATTTTTAAATGAGATTTTCTCCTAGATGATGGCGCCAAAGATGGAGAAGAACTTTGGAGGATGTGCAAGCAAAAGCTATAAAAGAAGATGTGGCTACTCCTTTTTTTGCATGTTGACGGTTTATGAAACGTATCTTCATGCTTGAAGAAGGGATGTATGCCCACTTATGATCAAAAATAAAAGGTGTTTATTAACACCACCATTTGTGAAGTGTGTGTGCCCATGAAAACTTGAAGTAATAAGTTTTGCAATCATTTCTCATTATATATACAAGGCATCATTTTTGGGAGAAGATATAAGCTTGCTTTGAGGGTTTGAAGTGTGATTTATGATGAATATCTTTTATTACATGTTGTTGGTTTTTATCTCAACTTGTTTGGGCATGTGCTAAGAGTATTTTGGAGTGATTTTGAAGTATTTATAAATCTGTTGTTTGGATTTATTATTTGCAGATCTGGAACTACATTTATGACTTTTTAAATGAAAGAAAAGTGTTGGAACTGTGATGCAGATTTTACCCTAACCCTAGTGCCTGGGTTTGGGATTTTGGGTGTTGTTTTGAGGGGTCTCTAGTGTGTGAAAAGATCTAATTTTTATTTTGGATTGAAGTTCATAATTTTCCCTTTCCACTGCACTTGGTTTCATTTCAAAAGAGTTAATATTTTTTAAGTTATGAATTTTCAAAGTTTTAATTGATTTTCAACAGTTTTATTTATTATTTTACTTCTGCAAAAGTATATTGGAAAGAGGAGTATAAATACCGACTGGATTGCCCATCTAAAACCTCACCTTGGCTCACTCCAACTCCATTTGGGTTGTATTGTCGCTGACACTAGGGTTAGTTGAGGTAACCCTAGAAGGGTTTATCTTCTAAGTTGTTTGTTTTTGCAAGTAAATAATAATATATTATTAATATCCCACAATGGGGATATTACACATATACAGGCGAGCAGGTGCCAAATCTGGCTACTTCGAGTATCACCATATATATATGTGTGTGTGTGTCTGCATGTGTGTGCGTGCGGGTGTGCGTGCGTGCGGGTGTACGTGCGTGCGGGTGTGGGTGTGCGTGCGTGCGGGTGTGTGTGTGCGTGTGCATGTGTGTGCATGTGCATGTGTGTGCGTGTGTGTGTGTATAAAGAGAGAGTGACGGTAGGAGAGATAAAGTCCTATCCAAGACACATAAATTTGTGTTCATGCCAAGACGGAGCACATTTAGGTTTGATACTTCTAATCAGAGAGAGTACAGAACACAAAAATTGAAGTTGATCTACTACGAGTCTCAAGATCAAAAAACTCATATTTTCAACATGGCATTCTATAAAGGGAGTACTTGACATGAAAAAAAACAAAACGGCCATTAAGGGATGTCATGTTAGAAATAAATAATTATTTTGAATATTGGTTGGCACAAAATGATTAATCATTTTAAAAATTGGCTGCCACACCAACATCACCATATAAGCCACAACTCATCATCATTAGGTATGTTGCATAGTAGTTTCATGCAGTCATGCAACTGTCCAGATTTAAGAAGTTGCACTAATGCAAAAATATGATTAAGCATTAGAGTAGATTTGGTTGGAATTTAGTTTGCATTTGTTGATGGATGCAACATTTGCATATTGTAGACTTAGTTCACTTTAGTATGCATACAATATGTTTACATGTTGGGCAATCAGTTAGGTTAATACTGAATGTAGATAACAGTTTGAAGTTATGTATCTATAATATCTAAAATGAAATTTGTTTTTACTTTCTGCTCCTCTTCTATTTTATTCCAACAAATATACAAAAGTGCCACATCAAAATTATTCACCAAATACTTATTCATCATATCCATAACTAAAAAATTGATGTGTTCAAGCTCAATATTTGGCATACCTAGAGTATGCCTCACATGTATAAAGTGTAAAAAATCAAGAAAAGTGATCATTGGTAAGTGATCGTCTCTAATCCAGGGGGAGGATAGAAGTGTTAGGGTTTTGGGTAGGGCAAACCCTGCAGGCATACGGCGGCAGTGGCGTGGAGAAGTGGGAGAAGGTGAAAGAGTGTCGAGAGGTGGTCAAGCTGGACCATCTATGCTCTTGCTTGGCCAAGTGTTGCTTCGAAGGGTTGGAGTTTCTTTTTGGTCCATTGGAGGAGAGCTTGGCCATTAGCCTTTTGGAGATTGCCCGACAGAATGCTAAGCTTCTCATTAGTCGGGTTGTGAAGGATTTTTTGGAGGCTCTCAGGCGTGGGTCTAGATTTATTACGATTGATTCTTTTCCGATTGGGATTTTTGTCTCTTCCTTCGTCGAGTCTTTTCCCAGTCTGCATCAACCACTCGAGGTGTTGGTTGTTGAGCCCTCTCTGGATGGAGTTTCACAAGCTACCGAGGTTCTAGAGGGGTCGAAGGCGCAAGTGGTGGAGGAGATGCATTTGGAATTGGATCTACTTTCGGCCCTGGTCTTATTGGTTTCTGCACTCGATGGGGGTTTCATAGAGTAATCCGGCTCTGTTTCGAGTACAGGATCAACATCGGTGAGGGCTTTTTTCCTTTCGAAGGCATGGCTCTAATGGGGGTCGCATTTTCCGTCTTCGAGCCTGTTGTCGAATGGCTTGTCTCTTCGAAGGGATTTGGCGGCGATCAGGTGGAGGAGCTTAGGGCTAGACCTAGTGTTTCTGTCAAGTTGGGAGGGTATTCTACTTTCCTTTTTCTCCTTTCCTAGGGACAAGTTTTCATGGTTTCTTAGGCGCCACATCAGGAGGAAACATCTGTCCTTAGAGACCTTCCTTCTAGTTTGGCGCGTCCATTTATTGTGCAAGGGAGACTGCAGATTCCTAAGGTTTATGTTGATTTTGGTGGTTTCAGGTTTTTCAAGGGTCGGTTGCTTTGCTCTCTGTATGGGCATATTTTCGATCCTAGTTGCTGGTGCATGGTTGTAGCAGCAGCAGTCGTTGTTTTTGGGGTGTCGTGGTGTCTTGCAGGTGGGGTATAGCTTTTGGTGGGGTTGTGCTTGCTTCGACATGTTTTGTCTTGATGGTTTGGTCTTCCTCCGCATTTGTCTATTTTTGCCTCTTCTGCCCCTCCCACACGATCCTCGTTCGGGGTGGTAATGCGTGAGGTGCATGTTAGTAATTGTTGTGCGAGTCTCACTTGGGTTAGTATGCTTGAGGGGTGTGGCAGTCTCTATAGTTGGCACATTTTCGGAAGTGCTAAGGTTTAATTTGGTATTTAGTCCTCAAAGCTTTATCTATTGTAATGGGTGGGGTCCCGCCAACCCCCCGGTTCTAAGCTCTGGTTAAAAGCGTTTAATCATCTAAAAAAAATCAAGAATAGTGCAAAATACTCAGACTTATTAGAATTAAGATACAAGACTTGTAGGGTCTTCACAGCCTCAAGGGTGACCATAAACAGTAATACTAAAAACCTTTAAAATAAAAGCCCACTCTACAAAATTTGATAAAGAAAGTACAAAAGGTCAGTGTACTCAAAGGTCACTACTAAAGAAACAAATATATATATGCTCAAAATCAAGAAATCTATGGCCCATTTTACAATTCTCTTCCTATAGTGAGCCCTTGTCTATGCAACACCAGTCCTCATAAAGGCCATTAATTACGGTGAACTTCAATAACGTCCAGTCTTATCTAGCACATCATCTTTTGTTGTGAAATTTGATATCAAAATTGTGGTGAAAATGATTATAATCCTTGGCACAATCATACTCTCTGTTTTTTAACTAACCAGAGTTGAGTTTTAATGCCTTTTAACAGAAAATTACATCTTACTTCCCTCTTGTGGTCCTTAAAGCCATTCTAAAGGTGGTGGCTACTCTATCCTTTGTTGTGGCTCACTTATCGAAAGTTCCTTTTCACTCCAGTCATACCTCTAATATAAACACCATAACCATCTTTAAACCGACCACTTACTAGAGATTTTTGTGGTCCTATGGGAAATCTTCCCTCTTTGTGGACAAAACTGTGGAAATTGAGAATTAATAATTATTTAGGCGGTCATCAAAGTACTTTGAAATAAGTAAAATGTATCAAGATTCAGATATTATTAAAGAAAGTGCATTGTTTGGCCCCAAAATTACGGTGACAGATTTTCAACAAAATAGAAGCATGAATATTCATAATTTCAATCCAAAAAATAAAATTCTAGCTTTTTAGTTGAATGAAATGGGGTTGATACACATTGGCTTATCATGCCTGACTTGATTGAAATTTGGAGATTCTTTGGTTCTATTAAAGTGGCAGTCACACAAATCGTAACTACAAGGAAACAGTTGTGTGTGTGTGTTCTTTGGTACACACTAGCCAGTTTTTGCACAATGAATTATTAAGGCATAATCTTGGACTAAGACTTGCAAACTTTAAATGGTTAAAACTTTTTGTATTTTACAATAATGTATCTCTTCTTGCCCACAAGGAATGTTCTTTGAAAACACACAATGGAGATCAGACCGTTCAAATTCTAGCCAAAGTATGTACATATCATCATGTAAGCCATTTTTATGTTAAAGTTATTCAAAACAGATAAAATCAATATAATTTGACAGCATTGTTTCTCCTGTATTCTGTCTATATCCATTTAAATCCAAAAGGACTGTTTGGGTAGGGCAAGTTATTTCCAAATTCAAAACTTATTGAAAGTGTCTTAATAAGAAAAATGGGAATTTGCAAACATCACGATTGAGAAAAACAATTGTTGTACAGTAATAAGTTCTAGCCAAAAATACCTTTCCTATGATCAAATGCCCAAATAACCTGGCCAGTAACTACATCCCACACACGTGCAGTGCAATCTTCTGCAGCAGATACTAACCATAATTGATTTGTCATGAAGGCTAGAGCTGTAATGGATCCCCTAATGAATAGCAAACATAGTCAGGTTTTCCAGCAAATATTGATTACAAAAGAAGCACTTAGCTACCAAATCCAAACTAAATTTACCTGCTGCATACTTCAATTATTCTTTCTATATCAATTATAAAATGAAACAAATAAATCACTTTGCTAGCAAGTATTCTGCAAATGCTGCTGATATGTTAATTTCCATCATTTCTGGGGGCATCAAACTGCTCCTATGAAAAACAAATTTCAAAATATGGTTGTTACCTATGGCCAATTAATGTAGCTGACTGATCTTTTGTAGCAATATCAGCTGTAACCTGCAATCCAATGTCAAGTTTGTTGACAAATATTGCTCCATCCACAGATCCAGCAAATAGTAATTGCTCTCCACGATCAAGTGTAATGGCTTTTATCTGCATTGGAAATGCATATGTGTGCTGCAATGTACCATCGCCAAGTCTCCACACCTAGCACTTACCACAAAGAAGCTATTGTTACTAGCTGCAGCGAACACTTATCTGTTAATGATACACCCACAATAGGACTTAAGAAAAACAAGAACTTGCAAAACAACAAGGCTATAGCTATCAGATTCGAGAATGGGATTGCTAACTTCTATTTTTCTTTCTTCCATTACCGAGCTGTGTATAATAAGTTTAAACTTTACATCTAAACCACCAGCAAGACTAATTCTCTCCAAATAATGCTAAAAAATGTTACATTGATAGCAATGTATGTCTATTCAAATTAAACATAAAAGCATCTTATGGTGTTCACTATTACACTTGAAACATAGTAAAAATATATCACCTCAATCATGTTTGACAGTGTTGGAATTTCTAAGTCTATTTTGTATAGGTGTTGCATACTTATATTCTAGCTAACACACACTTGAACATGTTTAGAATGCATTTTCAATCATAACTAGCTGAAGATAATGAAAGAATGAATCAAAATTTTCAGAGATGGTAATAATTATTAAATATGCAAGTATATCAATCATTAGTGGAATGGAAGTATCTGTACCACAATTGTTGGCATTGCAATAACATAACTGCAACCCAAAACACCAAGTTAATTTCATTCATGCAAACTTCTATAGCATCCAACAAATTGTGCCTTCATAGATACAGAGTCGATATCCTAACAAATGGGAGCGTATCATCAAAACCAAAATACATACATAATTGACAAAATGGTAACGTCCATATATTTTTAGACTGGAAAACCACAATTTTGCTCACAAATATCCCAAGCACAGTAACCTCCTAGTCATCTAAAATCACTAAGGACGCCAACAACTAAAGCCATAATCATATGGGCACAAAAAAATGTTTTCAAGCATCAAAGTTGAAAGAGAACATTCAAAGAAAGCCAAGTTCCAGGGAGGCCAAGTGACAAGACCCTCAAACCCATCCAAAATCACACTAATGTAACCTTAACATAAAATGATGAATGTGGCACACTTCTACATGTTGATGAAGGTACAAGTATTTTCAATTTTGAACAAAAGCATTACTCATCTCAAAAGTCTTTTGGATGCTATACGAAGAGGAAATGGAAGGTGGTAACATTTAAGATCCCTATAAATTGGAACAAAACAAAGTGTATGGGAATTTGAGGTAGAATCATTTGAAAACCCATTTAAGACTTAAGATTTAATAATTGATATTACTTGGCCATGGAAGGGCACAATCAAAGGGGTTTGGGGACACAATAGGCGACACTTCACAAGATATATGTATTACACTTTACTTTTCTTTATCAGTTTAGAATTATAGATTAGTTGTAGACTTGTTTGCTGTGAATATGTATTTATTTTAACGTTTCGGATCCATAGCTAAAGTAGCAAACATTTACTATCATTGCGGACGATGGAAGTATATGAAAAGATCGGTAATTTGGAACATTAAGAATAACTGACAAGGATAATTCAAGTACCACAAGGGAGTTAGGTGGGGAAGGACCTCCGTGATTAGGGGATTACCATAAGAACAGACATGAGCACTTTGCTCATTTAAACACATTATTAACCAGAATCTCGAAGGAACAACACATTGCAAGTCTCCAAAAAATCATGATGTCCCAGTCAGACATTGCACTTCATCTGAACATGTATGAAATGATAATCATTCAGCAGAGCAATTATTATTATTCCCAGCTATGGTAAGAGGTTTTGAAATATATTAGTATACAATATTTATCCAACGAACCAAAAGAAAAAATGTAATCTCTCCTTTTTCTAATTAATCCAAAATAGAAGACTTCTTGCCTTTCTTCTTTCCAGAGGAAAGAAAAGGATGAACAAGGAAGATCATGGGTTATATTTCAATTTTCTTCATTCATATTTATGTTTTATTTTTTTATTTCCCATCCTAAGTGGGTCCACTGGATTTGGTGGATTTTAAAAGCCAAATAAAAGATAAAAAGAAGCTTTATGAGGTCAGTCATGCATGTTTGGCCTTCGGCGCGAAGATGGGGATATAAAAGGAGATTAAGGACTTCATTTGCCCCCATCTACTTTTGGCGAATTTACTCTAAAATGATCTTTGGGCTGTGAGCTCTTAGTTCTCTCCACTCTTGGGTGAAAATCCAAGTGTGTGGCTCTTTCCAAGAAGGATGAAAACCCTTCATGTGGCTGGTTGGGGGACGAAAACCCTCCATCCTTGATTGATTTGAAGTCATATTGCATATTTGGCATTAAAGAAGAAAAGAAGTCATTTTCAGATTTTTACATGCATTGATAAGCCTCTCCTAATTGGAGTGACATGTACTAGTGTGTCATTTGGTGCCTTCTAGGGCAAATACTTCAGATTTTTTTTCATAATCAGATTTGCTATAATTTATAAAGCCGGAATCAATAATTCTTTGTGGAGTTTGGGGTTTGGAAACTCTCATTTCATAATTTTCTTGGAGCTGTACTTCTGCTGATTATAATTAATTTTTCAGCAGTGTTTTCTATCAAATTTCATATTGGAAAGTGGCTTGGTTGATTCCTAAAATACTTATATATATTTTGGCAAAGTCGTTTGAGGAGTTTCAAGTGTTTTTTCTTCATTTCCATATTGTTGTTCTAAAAATCTGATCAATGTTCTAAACTGGTTTTAATTTTCAGTTTACTGGTCTGAAAATCAGAATTATTATTATTGGGATTTGTCCTTCAATTTTTGGCCCAAAAAGGGACATTACAAAAAAGCAAAATTGAAAAGGGTATTCAAATTTACAGCATTACAAACTTGTGGTAAAATTTATGATAATCTACAAACAAAGTCAAGTTGAATTGTTTTAGACCATAAGTGACAACTGCAAGAACTATTTTTAAAAAGACAGCTCCAAATGAATCAATTTATTAAAATAACATGGATTCATGTGAGTCCTCTTAAACAACATAGAGAATTTGAGGACAGCACTCACAGAAACGTATAAAGAAGCTTTTAAAAGGCTGCTCGACTCAAAAACAAATGAAAAGACAAAAATGAATAGAAATGGATAATGAAATTGACACAAACATAAATGAAGAAAGACATGATAAAAAAATTTAGGAACTTATGATGGACCGCCTCAATATGTTTGTAGGCCACCTAACGATCAAAGCCACTAGGCACCAAGGATGATGTTGCAACCACCTGGTGAAAGTGCAAACATGTCTGATTCAAGCTTTCAATGCACATTGAAACCTAGACTTTCCGGAATTTTCCCTTACAACCCAGTGTGCCTTTGTTAAATACTATTACTTCAAATTTGTTACATGAGTACACATAACAAGTTGCTTGTTTAGCCATCCTAGGGTCAATGAAGTAATAAGTGCTTACCTGGTCAATGAGGATGTTTAGGCCTTTCTTATTCAGATGCTCTCATTATTTGGGGGGTGGTGATCCCAGCTAGGGCATGTATTGAGATTTCGGCGAAAACTCTTCACTCAGATTAGTTTGATCTAGATGCTCATCTTCGGAGCTGTCATCTTGGTCAAACAATATGTTAGATGTGGAAGGTGCCTCAACTTCCACTAGATATATTTTTTGTTCCACAGATTTATGGCCCGGACCATATTTTTCATCACAATTATAGCACAACCCTTTAGCTCTATGAGCGGTCATTTCCTCATGGGTCAGGCACTTGACAGTCAGTGTTTCAGTGCCTTGATTGGATGTCAATCGAGATAGTTATGGATTCTTGACTTGTGGGCATCTTCTTTCAATCCACTAATGATGCAACTTTTAAAAAGTCCTTGCCCAATCCTATTGTTCGGTTGCCAATTTTTCAAACTTGGTTTGATAAACACGAACAAAGCAAGTTTACTTCAAATTAGTCAAGGCATTTGTGAAGTCATCATTCGCTAGGGCCAAATCAGGTAAGCATGTGTTTACGGAACCCTACCCATGCAAACATAGAGTATGTTTTTGCCAACTACTGGTACCACTAAATGGCTTCATGTTCCAAGTTAAATGAAGCTATAGAAAGTTTCAATTCCATGGGGATCTTATGGGAAAAAAAGTTGCTTTGAATTATAGAGCCAATTGGCTAGATCGTCGTCAATTTTTTTGGAAAATTTAGTTGAGGAGTTCGAGGTTATCCCCTAAATTATCAGTGGATGTTGTGACCATGGGGTCCTGTCCACTATGGATGGAATTGTATTTAGCATTCAGACCCATCAATTTTCTATCCATGTCAAATACGGGATCCAATCTGTCCAATTTGGATTATTTGTCTGTTATAAAGGAGTGGTTTGACTTGATTGTTTTTAAGTCATCCACAAGTTGGTCCATGTCTTTGGATTGGGTCACTACAAACATCATATGAGAGACCCAAAAAAAAAATTTAATGCACCAAACTGATCAGGATGAAGAGAAAAGTTTGTTTAGGATATGTGGCAAATAAGCAATTTTTTCTAATCTAACTAGCTACAAAATGTGTTAAACAGTAGTAGGATTTTTTGATCTTGTTGTCATATGTAATTGCCTTTTAGAAAATTTTGGTAGGGCTACAACAAGGCTGATATTTTTCATAGTTAGGACTACAACAAGGAGGCTTTGCTACAAGATGTGTCTAGTTTGTGGGCTCGCAGATGTATTGATCCCATTTTAAAATGTGTACGCTCAATGTTTCAAGGCACCAACTACAGAGGATTATTGTTCTCGTAGCCGACTATCCCGTTTTGGAGGTATAATGCAAATAACTTCCCAGGGCTAATCGCTTACTGATGCACAAGTGCAGACGGCTAACGATTTCCTCTAGGTAAGCTTTGGAAAAAACTATGGATTCTATGGATATACTCAAGGTACATGAAAGCTCTGGTCCATATACAACATTGTCTAATGACTTGAGTATTGGGGTATAACCCCTCACTTCACAAAATCAAGTAAAACAAACAACCACTTAGCCCAAAACAACAACTTTTGTGAGTTTTAAAATTTTCGTAACGCAATATTTAACATAAAAATGAAAATAGAACTAATTGCAAAAATGGGTGATTTGGTGCCAAAAATTAAGTAGTTCCGCCACTTCTATTACCACTTTTTTATCACTAAGATCCACGATCAACAAGGTGACAGCGTACGGTGTACCACTGTAGTACTACTAAAAATTGATGTTGCTACGGAAACACGTCCCTAGAAAGAGCTTTGATACAACTTACCATGATCTTGCTTGCTAAATGTTAGTGAAAACACAAATAACAGAACGCGAAAGAACTAGAATGTTAAATGAACTCAAAAAATAGATTCATACTTGCTTGTATTCAAATATCGTAGGCCTCTTCAAGGAGACAACCTCCTTTTGAGAAAAGCATGTTTACAAGACCAAAAGATGTCCTATCTCTTCCTTACAATATCAATATTTAAGAATTACAACCCTAACCCTAATATTCAAGGGTCGGACTTAAAACACAAGCAACCAAGCTTCATTACAAACCCTAACCCTGATACTCAAAGGTCAGCCCCACACATACAATAGGCGTCCAAGCCAAAAGAAAACTATTGAGTATTACAATGCAAATTATAGATGGTTAGAGCATTGACATCCTAATAGGATTGCTAGAAGTTTGAGCTCTTTAACAAAAGTTTGATGTGTTGTGAATTGTATTAAACTTGATAAGTTACCTTTAAAAATTTATTGTTCTACATTTTAGCATCCTTGGGATAGGTCAGAGGTTGAGAGGGGATATTGAGGTTACTAGACATCCTCCATCTCTTTTGTGTCATGCTCCCCCAAATCCGAAGAAAAATTTGACAAGGCTACTTGGCTAGTTGTCGATTCTTTCCCCTGCAAACGATTTTTGAAATTTGTTTTCATTGGAGCTCCTTTATTAATATTATTGCAAGTTGGGGATTTCCTGTGATACCTATGTGTATTTGAGATGCATTTATTACTATTCACTTGGCTCATCTATTTTCTTTTGAAAGTGCTTCTTGTGGATCTCCAGCATTGAGGACACCTTGGCCAAATGTCCATGCCAACGTCTATATCCAACACTTGAAGGGGATATTTTCATGTTCCAAAGGCTACTCCCATTCTATTCCTCCCACTTGTCTAGGTTTAGATTTACAAAGATACATACATAGTTGAGAGTCCCTAAATTTTTGGCCAATTCAAAGGTTGTTATGTACTCTCCAGTAGCACCTCCTATATTTTTCGAGGTCTCCTACCAATATTCACTAGGAAGCACAGGCCTTCAACCCTCTGTTGGGTTGAAGGTTAGGAGCAAGTGCTCGTAAAGAGACCTCATTTTATGAGGAACCTATTACCATATTTCCACTACCTTCTAAGGTTGGCGCCAAAGAATAAAGGTGGAAAGAAATAAGAATTAAGGTGCATAGGATGAATAAAATAATAAAAAAGGAGCTGTTGTTTTATTCCTAAAATTGGCGCCAAAGCAAGGTGCATGTATGGAGGAATAAATAAAATAAAAGGAGAACTGTTGTTCCTATGTTTGGCGCCAAGGAGAGATAAGGAGGTGCATGGAAATAATTAAAAATAGAACTGTTGTTCTATCTTTGGCGCCGTGGAGGGATGAAGATGAAATTAAAAGTTAAAAATAGAAGAACTTGCACGAGTCAAACTGTGGTTGACTGAAGTCTTTGAATAGTCAGGGGAAAAATAAATAAAATAAACAAAAGCATGCAGCAGTCTATTCCTAGAGGTGGTGCCAAAGGGGTAAGAAAAAATAAAATAAAACAGCAGTCTATTTTGGGAAAAACAGCAATCTTTTCTTATGATATAGGCTGATTTTTATTGTAAAAAAACATACTTGAACAACTGATTTGTATATACTACATACATCTTCAGCCTTTGTACTTGCACCTCTGAATAAAATAAAAGTTTCATTTTTTCCCTCTCATACCGTTGTTTTCATATTATTCATTGTGTTTGATAGGATATTGTGTTTGCCTTAGTGTGGAATTCAATCCCTCTACCGTTGTCATTCTTCCTAAACCCTTGAATTTATTATGCAAAATAGTCTAGAGTTGTGCAGGTGTGTGGATTTTTACTGTGTGTAGAGTTATATACAAGTATCAAACTTTTGGTGTATCACCCCTTGTAACATCCTCATTTCAAAACACCAGAACAAGGGAAAAAAAAAAATTTTTTATAACGTTCACTGTTATGAATTATGAAATTCAAACACACGTTCAAGTTTTAATAATTGTTCTCTGCCCAAACAACACAGTTTGGATCACACAATTTCTTTTTAAAAACGAATGTTCCCTGTTCGCATATTTACAATATGGAACACACATTCAATGCCATTCAATCTTATAACAGATTCTACATGCTGCTGTAAATGACTCGATGAACTGCCGATCTTCCATTTTCATGGCTCGGAGTTTCAACGATCCTTCATTTCATGACTCAGCAACAACCGATCCTTCATGTTCATGACTCGGCAACAACCGATCCTTCATGTTTGTTTATGCATAGTATATTATATATACCTGTTCTCATAACCTTCCCCGGTTATCGAAGTGATCGATTTAAGAAGCCTATCTGAATATCTGTTACTGATATTCATCTGACATCCTGCATCTTAAATTAAGTGATAAGGACAACGCAACCAGCAATTGCGATACTTTGGCCAAAGATTTTCACATGCTTTGCATGATCATATTCCTGGATGTGATACACATCTACGTAATACGTCCTTCACTTCACTTCACCTGTTATCTAGAATGGTCTTTCCTGGCTCCTACCAGTCCTCATCGTTTAAGGTCAGTTTTAAACTTTCAATTCCAGCTAGTAATATGAACGGGTATAGGAAGGCACTCCTGGTAACTAAAGATACACAGACATACGGTGTCGTTACCCCACGACTCCGTGTGTTTATTTATCTTTAGTATTCCGGAGTCACTCCGTATACCAGATCATACCCTATCCCCTGCTAAGATCTACACATTCAGCCTATATATTCTAGATGTTTTAATTCGGGAGGGCATTGCTATATGTCAGCTGCAACATTGTGTCGTCATGAAGACCCCGTCTTCATGAAGACACCTTGTTGTAGCTGGCGTATGCCAATGTCCTGCAGAATCCACCCATCGAGAATACACATCCTGCTCAAGTGACTTAGCCACGAGTTAATAATTAAAATCAACTTTCAGCATTCATGCTGATCCCTTGATCCTTGTTTCCGTTGCAGTTGTATATAACTAAGAGGGACTAAACCGTCCATTAGTTTGTTATGTATCTTCACCTTCGTATCGAAGGGCTACAATTCCTTACTTGGTTTATTTCTTAATCATTGAATTAAGCAGTCCGTACCGACGGACGTGATAAGTTTAACCTATTAAACTTAGCCAAGATTTTTCCAACTGCAACTAATTTCAGAATATTAACTTATTAGACGTCATTAAAATGAGGTCTAAACTTCGAGAAATGAATTCATTTGTTCTCCTTAACGTTATATAGTTAAGGTCCATTAGTTATGGATATATTTATCCTATAACCTTTATTCTGAATTTTATCAAACAGGATCATTAATGGAGTTCGAAAGCGAAGTTCGATTACTCCGAAGTTGAATTGATATTCCTTAGCTCCTAAGCTAATCCTGAATACCTTCTGATTATGGAATCATACTCTTCTTAATCCTTTTTAATGTCAATTAAAAATTCATCTTTACCCAAGTATGAATTAATTGCATTTTCAACTTAAAAGTTGCATTTAAGTAAGAATAGACATCAGTTTCAATTCATCATCCATCCAAGGACAATGAAACAATTCCAAATCAAGAAATAACATCATATTCCCAATTTAAACAACAGTATCAAACTGATATAATTATTGAAAATATCACACTTGTAATTGTATTCAATATTTCAAGTCATAATTTGTACATTTGCCAATCCAGCGGGTTGGGCATAGTTTATACAAAACATCCATACAACTCATGGACAGAAGAATATATTTTCTTCTTTTCACAATTCCTCGAAGAGGAATAAAAGCAACAATTACAATTCATTATCAAATCAAAAAGCATCAGAAAACAGCCAAGTCTTCATTCTAATCCAATTCCATCTGCAAAATGAATTGCATGGGTCAGTTCAATGAACTGAGCATATTAAGCACTTATCCTTAAAATAGGGTGCTTCAACTAACTGTTTCAATAAAAGAACCCTGCTTTTATGAAACGACAGTTAAACATTAATCACGAAATAGGCACAGAAGAAAGATCAGCATAACAACTGAACTATCAAAAATATCATCACAATCAGCCAAGGGACTGCTGTCCCGTTCCCACATAATCCTTGCAAGTATCAATTTACAATATTTGTAAAGTTAGGAATACAAGTAGCTTGCTGCCTATAGCATACAGTTATCCCTTCCACGCCTTTCATTAATAACAAATGCAAAGGATGAAACTAACTGAAATATAAATTCATTACTGGCCTTTCCGTTCATGAATCATATTAAATTCAAAGCATTCAAGTACAGACAAGAAAGCGAACAGCAATGCATATAGTTGCTCCCATCTAAGCACTATAAAATTCATTATTCACGAATTCCAGATTTCCAACTAAATGAAAGAAGAAAAGATCACTTTTCCAAGTCATTCATTCATATCTCTATTTCCTTCCACATAACTATCCTAACAGTGAAACCCAAACGAAAGTCAATTCAAGATAACAGTTCAGAGTGAAACTTACAAAATCCATTCGGAATTCACTTTCCGGCAGCAGGGATAATTTCATTTATAAAAACAGCTTTAAAATGAAATCAAGAAGAATTCATCATCCATATCCATATTTCATTTGAATCAGACTCATATAAAGATCCGAAACAGATTAGTACAACATTAGGTACATCCAAGATCAAACAATATAAGGCTGCATACCATATATTTTCCATAATAAAAGAAACCATATTTCTTTCACTGCATGCTAAACAGAAACAGTATTTCAATCATGCAGTCAGTTAATCACATGATTATCTAATTTTAGGAACGTATCCCGTTTAGAATAACATTTATTCATTGCTGTTACCTACAGCAAGTCCAATATCCACATGCCTATGAATTTCATCAAATTAGAACAGCAACAGAAAACGAATTCAATTCCCTTTAATTTCACTAAGAAACAATCATTTGTTCCGAATGAAATAAAAACACTCAATTCGTGTTTATCTTAGCATGACAGCTCAACTTATGAAGATAACAAAACATTTATTCTCATTGAAAAGCAACTCACATGCCTGTACAGTTTCAATCCAACATGCCACAACAATAAATATCCAATTCGAGTTCTATCTCGATCAACCGTTAACTCCAAAACAGCATTCTCCAGATAGTTCAAACAGAAGGTCAAACCTCAACTATAAGACGCAATGGAACCAATTTTTCCATTACAGTAAGAAGAAAATATTTAATCATTCCTTACACAGAATACAAAACCAATTTATAATTGCATCTACAGTCCGAACAAGAAGACCGAGAAGCATCAATGAACACAATGAAACCATCTTATCCTCAAAGTGAGGGAAACACAGTCCATTAATATGTTTAAGAGGAAAACAGTTAACTTTTCCTATTCCACAAATACCCAATACGTATCTGTTTATTTCCTATTCAAGAAAGGCACAACAAAGAAAATATTGCAATTACTTCATTCAAAACGAAATCAGATACTCATAGAAAACCCAAATACCATTTTCATTAAAATCCGTAACAGTGAAAGGAAGAGGATCTATTTCCTTATAAGTTTTAATAAGAACAGCTTAAACCAGCTATTGCTAAACTGTTAAACGAACAACACGACAGGAAGCAGTTCATTTGTGAATACTAGGACAGTCGAACTCAGCGACCAATAACAATAATTCATATTATTTTCAAAATGACAGCGATATAACACGACTGTAATTCCGTTTCCTCTTTTCATGCCAAGGCAGTTCCAAGCCCAATCAGCGAAGAAAACGTTTACACTATAAGGAAATGCTTAAACAGCTTGTTCCAATTCATACAACATGTACTGAGACAAAAATGTCTATTTCCAACTTGATTCATACAGAAACAAATCAAGACCAAGCAACTAGAAACAATTCTTCATATCATTTTCCAAGCAAAAGAGAAGTAAGAATCGATAAAAACCCAAATCGAACAGACTTGACAACAGTCACGAAATCAAACCCAAGAGCAGGGTTGTTTTAATGATACACTTAATCAAAGCAAAGATTTTTAAAGAGAAGGGCTTAACATGCCTGTATTCTCTCTTCCAAAACTCGAAGAAAGATCCGTTTGCCGCGTTTTTCCTTCCACAGCGACAGCACAAACTTTCCAACACTTCCTTCCTTCTTCAGGCTTAACAACAGCCTCCAAACTCCAAGAAAAATGTCAAATGCTAAGAGCTGGTTCGACTGAACCAAGTCGGAAAAAAAAAACCAAATGCAGAGCAACTTTGCCAAAACCAAATCGAAACAATGAAAAATCAAATTCCCTCATGTTGTTTCCAAGGCGAGCTGGTCGCGAGGACCGAAACAATTAATGCAATTAAGGCTCTGCCTTTTTCCTTATTTTCCACGCCACCAGCCACTTGAGTTGGCGAGCTTGTAAATTTCAAATTTCCCATGCCAACTGAATTTGGCTCTATTTCTAAATAGATGCCTCTAATTCCTTACCTGCCTCGCCAAAACTGGCGCTGTCCACGTAGGGACAGTTTATTAAATGCCAATGAATGCCCTGTCCATCCTTATCCCTTTCCTCCCAAGGGTCTGCGTACCCCTTAGTTTAGGATTAGTTTAGGTTGCATAAATTATTCGACCTAGGTCTTAGTTTAGCCTTAGGTTTTAGAACTTAGGTTTATTTCCCCTTTTTTTTTTTTGAATTTAAAAATCCACTTAGGATAGTAGTGTAGGATGTATGTTAGGCTTTAGGGTTAGTTTAGGTTTTTAATTCATACTAACCACTAACACTAACAACTTCCATCCAGCCTCCCTACTAACATACACGTTAATGCAGAGCAGGACGTTCCGTCCTTCGGATTACGTGCCAAGGTCACCCGTGTCCAGGTGTTTCTCGCCTCACGAGGTCCCAAGTTCGACAGTACAGGGTTCAAGAATCGAACCCCTGTCGTTGGCATCTACGTGCTAGCTGTTCACACCTGCAATCAGGCGCTGCACGCTCATAACAATTTCAGTCCGGTTCAAGTGTGAATTACATAGAAAACACAAGAGGACCTCAGCATACTTGAATCAATGGAATTGATTCAGGGTATGCTGTTAATCAGCAACAAGAGCAAGCAAGTATACGACAATCTGTCGTCACATCAGCAAACACACAAGTACAATATTTGTTGTCCCATGCGATAAATCACAGTATGCAAGAATCCAAATTAGCAACACATTCTCTTAAGATCAAATCATATCTTAACATGTTTGCTTTCATTCCAGCAGCTATAACAATATGTAAAACATTCACCAAGTTAACATACAAAATCAGAGTGTTACAACCCTTTTCCATTTTTCAGCACTCTTTTTCCCTTTTCCTTGCCAAAGTTTTTGTTTTTAGGTGATTCACAAGGAACCAACCCTCTCTGAAGGTTTACCTCAGACATACGTTTCCCACAGCCTTGAGGTGTTCCAATTTGTCAACGTGAAAGAGACTACACACCCCATTCTCTAACAGGATGCAATTTCTAGGTGACAACAGTTTCTAGCACACCCAAAGGGACACTACAAAAAAAAAAAGTTTGCTAAATAATTTGATGCTATTTTTGGCAAAATATCAATGTTTCAGACGCAAATATTCAGCATCTAGGGACTCCATTGGTCCAAAAAACCCATTTTCTCAAGCAGCAGACCATTTCCTCCATCCTTTCATCTTTTTATGAGGTTGTGCAATCATGAGTTCAATTCCTCATTGGAATTCCCAATCCCAAGAGCATTATTATTCCCCTCCACCTCTTTTCGTCATATGGTTACCCTATTAATCATGGTGTTTTTCAGGAGAAGGAATATGCAGATTAAGGAAACAATTCCATACCTAATGATGATTTTCAAAATCAGGTACAACACATGGGAAGTAAAAATGGTACATATGAGGGCAACAAGTTCCATCATGGCAGCCAAGCTTGGATTCATTATACCCTACCCATGGGCCGGTCCTATGCCACATTGGTATAGCCCTCAAAAGAAGTTAGACTTTGTCTAAATTGTTACCATAAATATCAGAGTGGGATGAAGAAATGGAAGCTTTACCAATATAGTGTAGAGAAACCATTTCAATGGGGTAGTCCTTCACTATCATCCTACAGCCCTCCCATTCCTACTTCCCAACCTACTCAATCTCAGCCCAAATTCCAAGTTCCTAACTTCTTCTTTCATTCTTTCTCCTCCACAAGATCTTACACTTCTTCAGTCATCTCAACCATTGCAAAATCAGTTAGCAACCCAACCCACCCCTCCCCTCATATTCCCAAATCCATTCTGGGATGAAACTAATTAGCAAATCAGTTTAGAAGAACACCAACTGAGGAAGGTCTCAGGAAAAATATAGCAAATTGGATTTTATGGTTTGACTTCAAGCAAATTCCACAGCTGGTTAAGTCTACAATAGAGGAGTGCAAGAAAGAGGTTGAAGTTGCATAACAACATGAGGAGGAAGACCAGCAAGCAAAGGTCAAACAAAGTTTTCTCAAATCTCTTGAGTTACAAAGTAAAGAGAATGTTTAGGAGGAACGCATGAGTGTTTCTAAGGATCAAATCAGTAATCTTGAGCCTATACCATCTTCAAATGAAGGAGACAATTCAATAAAAGTTGCTGATTGGTATGATTATGATATAGAAAAATGAGAATGTGCTAACCATGCAAGAAGAGATGTCCACAACTAAAGAACACAAATCACAACTAAAGGGGTTATCAGGGTGCAACTTTTGTGTGACAAAAGAACCAAAAGCCCAGTTGAAATACCAAATCCTTATTTTTTCTTGTAGAAAAGATTTCATGATGTATCCCTTTGGCATCATCAAGAGCTCTGCAGATCCTGAGGCTTTCAAGTTCTCTTGGATCCAGAACCTGAGAATCATTGGCCAAAGGAAAACTCCCAAGAACCTGAAGATATGGACTCTTTCTTTCGGCAAATCCATTTTAAGTAGCACCCATTTTTCTTTTTGATTGTGAAACTGGGCCTGGACATTGTTCTTTTGAACCCTACAGTTCTTCCTTGCATATTTAAGATGTTTCTCGTAAACACTGCTATCCAGAAAGTCTGGTTTGGACTTTGAGAGTTGTTATGTTGTGAGGGGGCCATGGCCTCCTCATGAAGGTAATAACTAACACAAATCAGCTATTGCTTATTTGGTGAGGGATTCAATGGCTAAAATTGAAGTGTGGGGGGATGAGGAAACATAAACACGAATGTTTTTCAAGCAAGCATATACATCATAACATTTGACCAAAGCTCTTACTTACATCCAGATTTCTGTTGATGATTGAAAGTAACCAACACTGCATGTTATTTACCACCTTCATAGCAAACACTCATACATCCATGAAATCATGATTCATCTTAAAATCCAAACTAAAGAACAAATGATTATTCATGCATACATCCTAGTGGCCATGTCTCAGAGAAATTAAGTCAACCATAACAGACTCGGCAGTTCACCCTAACAACATGACAGTCTTGGAAGGCCAGAAACCACCTAGGTCAACATACACACTGATATTATCGTTCTAATTTGTCGGCTATATTGTCAAAATTCACGTGAATGGAAACAACAAAAGGAGATTTCACCTTATCATGCTAAATGGGTGTCCCTGAGATACTTCCATTTAGTATCAAAGAACAAGGAATCCTGTTCTCCAGTCTAATCTCATAGTGGCTCAATAGATTGTGCATTTTGAACACATGTCTGAACATTTGTATAAGTACCCTTCCATTATATACAGGTAGCCCCTGCTTACAGTACTACCTCAAGCAGCAGTCAGTCACCAGGACCCCTTTGCTTCCATCACTGTCTTAGTGGAATCCTGGGTTGGCGGGAACGCATGCAGGCCAGATGCAAGATTAGCAGTAGTGCACGTTAGGGGGGGTATATCTACACTAAGTGTAGGGAAATCTCCCTAACGGTCGAGGATAAGAACTCCCAGGAATTAATAAGCCAGCACAAGCATTCTCACTAAGCGTCATCTGCTCAGAATCAGAAATCACCAAGACACTCATACCCCGGATTAGAAAGCTGCAAATTGCACATTAGTATCTGCAGAATTTTACCATTGGAGAAGACAACAAAAAGGTACAATTTTGGGCACCTGTACTAGAACAAACTTACTCTTTCTTGGTGACAGACCAAATACACATGGGAAGAGCATCAAAAATGAAGGTATCATAGCATGTCGCAAGAAGCCATGTCAGCGACCACTAGAGATATCAGCTACAAACTCCCTTGAAAATCCTTTTAAATGCTCAAATAAAAAATCTTGTAAGGACTACATGTCATTTTATCTGATGCCAAATCAATTGATGAAAGATTGAAAAGGTGCATTTTTATGGATCAAGAAAGTTGCAAGAAGAAATATTTGAAAAGATCCTTCTATTAATGATGCCCGGGTCAACCACTACACCATACACTTCTGGCAGGCCACAGGAAGCCTTTTTTGGAAGAACGAAAGTCATTCCATATAAATCCAGGGAACTACAATAGCCATATGTATCTGGATTTCAGCTACAGTTCATTAACAAGAATGAGGCCAGAAAAAAGAGTTATTCTCTAAGTAGTAAAGAATTTTGTCTTGGCCTAGTTTCAGTACATTAAAAAAAATGAGTTATAACTTTTTCAGCTTGGCCTAGTTTCAGTCTACAAAGAAACTGAGTCTATATATTTTACATGCTATCTCGTTAAAACTTCCTTTCTCCAGTTTATTTGTTCCATTCAGTAATTGATAAATTGTTGATTTGATTAAGAAGGTGTACCTTGCATGTACAGTCCAAAGAACAAGAGATCACAACCAAACTAGATCCCCCACAGCTTACTGCCAGATCAGTTATTGAGCTTGTGTGCTCAACCCAAGAATGTAAGCAAATTGAAGATGTATCTCCTTGCGAGCGCTCTTCTGTGTCTAGTATGCTGCATGCACATTATTAAAAGACAATTTAAGCTACCTGATATGCCAAGCAGCCATCACCAACTACAGATAATCATGTTAGTGTCTTTATGTATTCATGTCAGATTTTAGTTGGAAATATTCAATATCAGATGCAACATACAAATAAGTACCGTACCCAATTAAGGGCCAAACATGGATTATGCCATCATCTGCACCAGAGATAAGAAGAGAATTGTCATCTGAAAATGCCAGACAGCTCACAGATTTATGATGAGCATCCCATTGTTAACATAACTTCCCACTCGCAACCTGTGAAATGCAACATGATATAGCAGAAATCAGATTGACCACATGAAATTAGAACAAAGTAAGACATATCAATAGTCAATATGGCTCATTGTGGAAGCCATCAATTAAGCGATCTAGATGTGCAAATTGTAGTGTAGTAGAATCCCCCAGAATTTGTTCTCAACAATAACACTTAAACGCAACACACAATATATAGATAGAGCACAACATCTACCATTCACATCAACAAGATAGAAACACATGATAGAAAAAACTGATATGAAAATGGAAAATTACAAGAGAGCTCTTCCAATAAAATGTAGGTGGAGGCGACATCTGGTCTGCCGGTCAGCAACAACTGCGAGTACACCTCATATGTAACCACTCATTCTCTCCAAAAATAAGAGTTGGTTGTACATTGCACATAGTAATTCCATGATTAACACAATCACATATATTTTATTAGTAATAATTTATCAATGACATCTAGACAAAATGTATTGTGTCTTATGATTTTATGGGCCTGCATCTATCATGCCTCCAGGACTTTTTGGCATCCTTACCGAGTTTAACGAACTTAATGGAAGGTGATTAACAGCATCAGCAGAAGGGCCGCCTGGGAAGAATTTTGAAACACTGATTGTGATGTGTACCCAATAATCAATAAAATTAATGCTAGATTTCTCCATGGAATTCACTGCTGTCAATATCAAACTGTGAAAGAACTTCTGTCTGCCTGCCCTTCACTGCAAGTGTCTTCTGGTTGCTCTTTGGGTTTTCCAATATTAATAGTCCAAATGCTAAATGTATATTAAGAGAATAAAAACCTTAGAAAATCTCTGCAATTTGTAAGCACTCCCTTGATTGATGTCGGATAGGCATTTGACTTCAATGTACAATGGACTGATATCACCCTATCATTCTCAGTGTAAGGTGGTAATTCGATATGCTAACCTGGCATCAAACCCTAAAAAACTATTATTTTTCTAATTTATTATTAATACATTTCTGAAAATATCTTGAAATTTAAGCCTTAAAGGGTTGACGTCAGGCTAGACGTCACTCATTAGCTTTTGGCATCAAATAAGCCATTAATGATATCACGTGATGTTTTCTGATGTCACACCTCTCTGCACAAAGTTTCTGATATCATCTACTTTGATATCCTTGCCGTACAAACATTGAACATGAATTTTTGAATTTAAATGTCTGAAAACAATGTAAGTGTTGGTAATATGATGCATATAAGGTCTGGAAAGTTTTGGAGGATAAAATCAAATTGGAAACATCGGACAAAAGCAATTTTATGCAGATGAGTCCAGAAGAATTTTATTCATTAATATTGAAGGTTTCAATTTCTGTAAAAGCCATCTCTCTTTTCGATATCGCACAAATTTTCTGATCTTAACGTTTTAGTAGAAATGTTCTACCTTACCTGCACACAAAATCCATGCAAATTGGGTTTGCAGGGTTTTAGAAAGAATCAAAGCAACATAGAAATTTTAATAGAAACTACCTTTAGGTTTTGATCAATTACTTACCATCATACCTTCTCTTCCCAGCCTTCAAATTTCATTTGGGCGAGATAGGATTATCATCCCTTCTCCCGTCAACCTCAAACCTAGTAACAACACTTCCTCTTACCATAAAGATTGAAATAGTGCAAAGAAGGGACACCCAACCTTAATTTCATCATTTCGAAGAACTAATTAGGACAGAGAAGGGAAGAAAAACACTTCTCCTACCATATCAAAGTTTGAAGCGGGGTGGAGAAGGGATGAAAAACACTTCTCCAACTCTATCAAAGTTCGAAGCAGGGTGAAGAAGGGATGAATGACTATTTCACCGCCATTTAAAAGTTTGAAGATCGACAGAGAAGGGCCCTTTCTGCTAACTATATTTTTTAGAAGAAACCCTGAAAATTGAAGATTGATCTTGGAGACATGTTGCAATTAACTTCGAGAAGGTGCTACACTGAAAGCCACCATATGTATCAATATTTAAAAATTTTGGGTGCTTGAAGAGCAATGGAAGATGTTAAGCAATGGATATCAACAAACTGAAAAATCTGATAAAAAAGCGGAAATTCACTTTGTGGGAAAAGGTCTTTTGACCTTTTCATCAGAGGCTGATAGAGGACATTTTCTCAACTGGACCATGATATTTTAGAAATTCAGGACTTTTACTTCAATCCAATCCAAAAACTGAACTAATTTCCAAGATCCCGATTTGGTTAAGGTTATAAGGGGTGCCTTTTGAATCTAGAAACTCTCTATGGTCAAAAGAAAAATAGAAACAAATAATGAAATTTATTGGTCATTTCAGATCCTCTTTCCAAAATTATTTGGCTACATATGCTAGGATTTATGTCAGCATGGATTCAGATAAACCATTCTAAAAACAAATTATATTAAACTCTTTGATGCAGTGTGGACATAGGGCCTGGATTATGAATGCCTGCCCATTTAGAACCTATGGTTGTCATAGCATTGGTCGCATAGAAAGCAGCACGCTATTGAAATCCATTAACATAAAGGCATTGGAGAAAATAAAGTCGACAAATCAATAAATCCAAGCAAAAATGAAAAAAAACGTGGAGGCTGAAGAACTGACCCCTCAGCAAATGGAAGAACCAAAAGAAAGAAATCATAATAGGATTTGACCTCTAAGGAAAAGCCTAATAAGGAACATAAGAAGCACCTGCAAAACAAAAATAGAAAATTGCAGATCTACCAGCTCGGAGGGTGGAGAGGAAAAGTCCAATGAAGAAGAGGAAGATCCTCTTGGTAATGAAGAAATGATGAAAGAGAGAATGAAAGACAGACAATACCTCATAATCTAGCTAGGAAGCCTTGCCCAAAATAACTATTGATGGAAGAAATGACATGGAAGATGAATCCACAAAAAAACACAACACAAGGCACCTAGGATCTTGAGAAGCTCCGCAAAAAATAGACCACGCCCCAACCACAAAAACCCTTTTTGATAGTGGGTAAAAAGAAAAAAGGAGAAGAACAACAAATGCAGACAAAATACAACTAGAAGGACAAGCAAAAATTGTGAGAATTAAGTCACATAGAAAGCAACACACCCTACTGAAATCCATTAACATAAAGACATTGGAGAAAATGAAGTCAAAAAAATCAATAAATCCAAGCAAAAAGATGAAAAAAACGCGGGGGCTGAACAAACTGACCCCTCAAAAAAGGCAGAACCAAGAGAAGGTGTAATAGGATTTGACCTCTAAGGAAAAGCCTAACGAGGAACATAAGAAAGCACCTGCAAAACTAAAGTAGCAGTCCAAACCCTGATGTAGAAGAAGAAAACTGCAGGTCTACCAGCTCGGAGGGTGGAAAGGAAACGTCCAGTGAAGAAGATCTTCTAGGCAATAAAGAAACAATGACAGAGAGAATGGAAGACAAATGATACCTCGTCATCTAGCTAGGAAGCCTTGCCAAAAATAAATATCAATGGAAGCAATGACAAGGAAGATGAAGCCACAAAAGAACACAACACAAGGCACCTAGGAACTTGAGAAGCTCCGCAAAATTAGAACACAGCCCACCCACAAAAACCTTTTTTGATATTGAGTAAAAAGCAACTACAAGAAAAACACTAATGCAGACAAAATACAACTAGAAGCACAAGCAAAAATTGTGAGAATTAATTGTGAAGTGTTCAGATGTACTGTTTGGAAGGGAAAAGGCTCTTTATTTATAGACCTAAACCTAAGACGGTAGAGTGTCAATGCTCTATGGCCTACATCCCAAGACAAGTTACTCAAAGGTCTACCATGAAATGGGTAAGTCAACAGGTCCAATAAGATAGAAATTATTATTTAAGTTGAATACGGATGGGGCTTCCAGAGGAAATCCTGGGAAAGCTGCTATGGGAGGCACTCGTAGGGATGTTGACTGTGGGGTCCAATTCTTTTTTGCTGAGAATCTTGGATCGACTACCAACAATCTTGTTGAGGTTAAAGCTATCTATAAAGGCATGCAGGAGGCCTTGAAAATTGGATAGCATAAGATCCAAGTTGAGTCGGATTCCCAAATCATTATTCACCTGCTTTCTAATAACAGACTGGACGCTTCCCCCAATTGGTGTATTGCCAAAGAGGTGTGGAAGATAAAACAACTAAGGGGAAAATTTCAAGAGGTCCAATTCAATCACATTCCTCGTGAAAGGAACAAAGTTGCTGATGGAATGGCTAACTGGGCTCTGGACAACAAGGACCTGTTGTGTTATGGCATGCCCCCATCATGGTGGTCTAACAAGCTTCAGGAGGATATCAGATATATTCTTAATCTTGATTCTCTGTCATGATTATTTCTTCTGCTTTTTTGTTGTATGATGCTCAAGCTTTGACCAATAGCTTTCAGCCTTGGCACAGCCGAATATGTAATTTTGTGTTTTGCATAATATAATGTTCTGTTGTTGGGAACAAAAAAACAATAGAAATTAGTATTCTTAACAAACCCCCAAAGCACAACTTAGAGGGAACAGATGAAGGTGAAATCTGATCGCCAAACCTTTCAAGGAAGGACGCATTTACTTGCATAATCATGTGAGGAGTGTCATGAGGAGTGTCTATGGACTCTGATATCATGTGAGAATAAGTGCATAGTCTCACAATCAACATTAAAAATGTCCACACAAGCAAAATATTCCACAAAAGAAAAACAATTTATGGTAAATTCCCAAGTCTAGCAGGAGAGAAATGATACAGTATCCATTTCAGGGATGACACTCTTCTGTTCTCTAGTCTACTACTAAAGGAAAACAGCTATCAACATCAGCCGCTGAGCACATATCAAATAGCCTCCAGCCAACAAGTCAAACAGGAATAAATCTCATATTATCTTTCTAAACATTAATACTTTCTGTAAAAGGGAAATTATGGATATTGTGGAATTTCAGGAGGGGGATTTCACCATCAAATACTTAGGTTTTCCACTTCATTTAGAAAACAGCAACGAATTATGTGATGCTACAATTGGTCAAATGAAACAAAAACTATTGCACTAGAAACCAATGGTTATCTCTAGCTGGAAGAAACCAACTTCTACACTCTGTTCTTCTAGCGGTCCCAATCTATATGCTCACTCTATTGCCTGTTCCAAAAGAGAACAGCGGAAACTATAACAGCTCTTCAGAGGGATTTTCTGTGGCAAGGAATAGAAAAAAAATTAAAGCATCTGCCGGTAGTCAGGGACAAAAGATGCAAGTCTAAAAGAGAAGCAGTCTCAATCTAAGTGACATAGCTCTTTTAAGCCAGGCTTTAGCAATTAATAATGTATAGAGACTCTGGAATCCAAAATCCATATGGACTATCAGCCACAGTAAATATCAACCCGGTCCAAATCTAGGCATCACAACTACCATGTGGATACATTTTCAAGCATCACACAACTCACCAAAATGGACACCGAATTGATCAAGGGACAACCCACATGGAAGGTTGGGAATGGCAAAAACATATGATTGTGGGAGGACAATTGGAATGGTCATTATTCTTTTGACGAATCGAATTAATAGATCTTCAAAATGCCCAAAACTCACAGGGATATTTTAATACGATAGACTGTTACAGGACTGAAGACAATCAATTCCCAATATAGAATATGGATTCCATTAAGATAATATGACTTCATCATACAGAAAAGACCTCCACCTTAGTAAAGCCTTTGTATAATCGACTTCTATTTCTAACAAACCAAGAGGACATGATGATATTGCCACTTATTTATTCAGGGAATCGCACAATGAACTCAGCAAAAGAATCAAAACAAGAAGACAAAAGGAAAAGGTTTCCCATTGCAGTCTCGTAGAATTTGGTTTAAATCTGATTCTCTGTGTGGCTTCTTATCCATGATATGCTGTTAAGAATCGAAAATCTTCTGAATCGACAGTCCATAATAGTGTGTCATAATATTTTGTCTTAGTCTGAGGTGTCAACTTTAATGTAGTAAGTTATATAGTGGAAAAATCACAAAAAAAAAGTTGATTGGAATGTATGTCGTCAATGTCGAAGTTGTCAATTTCTCTCTTTTGTAATTTACGCAATTTCGAGCGACCCTGTCATCCAATTTGGAATGGGTATGTCAGTCTTGTGGGGGGGAATGTTTTCTATCAAAAAAGACATGTAGTTGAGTTTCAAAATCCATCTTGTTATGTAAGCAGCATTCCGCTGGAGGTCAGAGACAACGGAGGTAGGAGGCCCATTAGCGACCTCAAGTTCACCGCTAACAAAGGGGTTGCACAATGCAATAGTGACAAAAACATACATACCAAATTGACTAATGCCAAAAATGGTTTCCAATGGCAAAAGTGATCGTCTATTTTGTTTGTGATTAGGTGATAACAATCGTGTACAATGGCAACAAACCCAACATTGAGGACCCAATCCTGTTGGCTAGATTTTATGCACAGCATAAAACCTAGGCAGTCATGAGATAAATCTCCCTCATTTAACGGTGAGGCTCCCATGTAAGCTGTTTACTTATTTTACAAGGGTGAATCCTAATAACTACTTTTAGGGGTTTTACTTTAATTACTACAGCTCGCGAACCACAACTGAGCAATTTGGCAGCAAGTAAGCAGCTGTGATTGGAATATTTGCAAAAATAGGAAGAAACGCAACGAAAGAAGAAAGGAAGATGCGTTGATTTAACCAATAGCTATCAAAGTTGGTCTCATCAACACAAATTAAATAAACATAGAAAACCACAACTTTCAACAGTAAGGGAAAGAAATAGCTTCTAACCTAGATCTGAGATAACACAAAGTTTATCTAAAACCTCAAATAGAAGTGATCAGCAAAGCACCATAGACACAAAGTTCTCCAGAAATCTACCTTTTATTCAATCCCCCAACTTTCACATCAAAGGATCCAGCACAAAGTCTGAAAACTCAAAAATGCTCTGCTAAACAAATATTGGTGAACGAATTGTGGTAAACAAATTGTGATCCCATTTAACCCGAAGGTTCTTCCTCTATTTAGAGTGCATAGAGGGCAATTACAAATAGGAAGCTTCTATGAATTCCTGCATGTGGAAGCTATAAGAAAGGAGATAGTTGGCAATATCCCTCCTGGAATTCCTCTTTCCATGACATGCATGATTTCCAACTGAAAATATAACCTTTTATTATGCATGTTTGCCACCTATTTCCAAGTAATTGACTTCTTCCAGTAACTTGAAGTAACGGCTTTTAAACCAATCACTTAAGTTTTACAATTTAATTGATTACTCAATTACTTTGTCAGAGAAAATAAAAGAAAGAAGAAGAAAAATAAAAAGAAGAAAAGAAGTTATTCTTGTTACAACACTCCCAGTCTTGTTCTTCTTCCATATTTTGCATGTTGATCCAATATGTGTTGAAACTGTACTTCATCTACTTTAGCAATGAATGATATGAATGATAGCTTGTCCTAAACCCGAGAAACTTTCTTTTCCGTTGATTTTCACCAAACTAGATCTGGCATCATCGTAGATTTTTACCAACTTCTTCACCCGAATCCATTTCCTCTTAGCAGCTGACTGTGATTAGTTTGCGGGTGTGTTGCCTCTTATTTGTCTTCCACTTTTATCCTTGAAGCTTTTGCAGTTCTTCTCAAGTATGTGTACCAGTGGAATGTTTGTTGTAAACAATTCAGACAAAACTCATCACCCTTTTATTTTTAATTGCATATGAGCAATTCTGAATTCTGGAAAGCACTCTGGGTGAAGGCAAATACAAGTAAACTCAATGTGGGCTTCAACTGTAAGATTGGGAAGCACATGCACAGGTTGTGAGAGAGAAATTGCATGCAATTTAACAGACTGCATGGACTTGGTAATGTAAATAGCTGTGTTGAAATTAGAAGACAAAGTACTTGGAATCAATGATTTGCCAATCACTTAAAAGGTGCGTTTTTTTTTGCAAAGAAAAATGGTTGCGTCGATGCTAAGGAGTATGGCGTGGAATTTAGAAGACAAAGAGCTTGGAATCCACACCTTTTTAAATGCTTTGCAATTGTCAATCAAATGCTGCATTGATTTTCTAAAGCTGTGTGGATGCTAGGGTGATCGGAAGCTTAGGAAAATAGAAGACAAGCTCAAGAACATCCACACAAATCCTTAAGTATTTTTGCTTTTTATTTAAAAGGCTGCGTGGATTATGAAGGAGGAGGATTGTGTGGATTTAGAAGGGAGAGAATGCTTTGCAAACAGAAGACAAAATGCCAGACATCCACACAATTCACTAAGTGATTTGTTTTTTTCTTTTAAAAAATGCGTGAATGGAAGAAGACAAGGACTTTATAATCCACGATTTCCCATTAGTGAATTCTCCTTCTAAAAAGTGTGTGGAAAAAAGAAGATTGGGATGCCAAAAATCACGATTTGCTTAAGTGATTTTTGCTCCTTTAAAATTGCATGGATTTTAGAAGACTCTACCGAAAATCCACGATTTGCATTAGTGACTTTGCCTTTAGAAATTTGCATTGATTTTTAGAAGACTGGTTGCTCCAAATCCACAATTTTCACTTAAGTTATGGTGTTAAATTCCAACCTGGAAGGCAGCTCCAAAAAGTGTGACTTGGAAGCATTTTTTTCCATTTTTGGATTTTCGGTGAAGAAAACGCAAGCATAGAATAAAATCTTCCATTTTTGGAAAGGGTCCGGGAAGATGTAGCAGCAAAAACTTGCAAGTGCCATAACTTTCACTCCCTGGCTCCGTTTTAGGTGTCGTTTTTTCTAAAAGTGCATATTTTCTCGAGCTCTACGGATTGGTGGCAATATTTTTCTTATTTTCATAAAATCCATTATTGCACCTTTTTGGACCAAGCAACCTCTTGCAATCTCCTGAAGGAATCCTGAGCTCCAGTCACCTTTAGACAAATTAATTTGCAATTAAAAACACTGGATAGCTTTTGAAAACCCTAGGCCCAGGAAAAGGTCTGGCAGGAAAAATTAATAGGCTACGGGGATTGTCGGAAGGAAAACAGAGAAAGACAAAAACATAGACAAAAAGAAATAAAATAAAAACAAAACCCAAAAGAAGTTGCAGGCAATTGCTCGAAAAATTTCTCCAATTAGCTAGTCTGCAAAAAATCTTCTCCCCAGGTGAATGTTCTACGGTAATAATGACAGTGTGAGGTGCTTGTATAACCCAAATTTCTTAATTTCAGCTCAACCTATTTTTAAAGGAATTTTATTTATTTAATATAAAAATATTAAAAATGCTTTCGGGCTGAGTCTGGGAAAGGAATGAGTGAGTTTCAGCATGTGGGTATTTGACGGACGAGACTCTATGACTTCCTGAAGGCACCTTTGAGCAATGCGAGCAACCGCGGGAAAAAACAAACAAAAACAAGACCCTTCACTTAAAAAGAACAATAAATTTAAATAGAGGTAGTGTCAAATTTCCGGGTGAAATCTTGGGGACACCAAATCCTCCATCTTCTTTTTCTTATAGAGTGGTGTATTGAAAATAAACTACTATAAACAGATGTATAGGAGGACCAATTGACTACTATGTTTCCTCTACTGAATACATCTACATGATAGGCCGGTGAGAAGCCTAAGACTCACTAGAAGTGAAAGCGTGAACAATTGTGTTTGCATATGAAGGTTATCAATGGAATCAAGTGACGTTCTGGTGATAAATCCAACACTCACTTAAAGTAAAAATGTGAATAGTTGTGTTCATGTATGTAAGTGATCACAAGCAACAGTCGTCATGAGCAGTAAAATGCATACCTGTATAAGTTGACATACAATTCATGTGGTGTGATTCCTCTCCTCGTGTCCACACTAAGGAGGGGAACATTGGTTAATTTATTGGTCAGCATGTACATGTATATTATCATTATGTGGTTATGTGCGAGTAATGAGTTGTAATAACTCATACTCGATTAGACTCTATTAAGATATTGTGGGGATTATGTGATAAGGATAGAATCCTTGTCTATAGAAGATATTCCTTATATTTATTTGCACTTCCCATTCAATGAATCAACTAAGCTTTTATTGTGTGTTAATATGTACAAATCTTTCACATGCCACAACACAAGATCCACACTTGTGAGTCTTCGTGCTTACTATACTCCAACTCAGCATACTAATGGCATGGCAAAAATTCAATCCGACATTGACACCTCTTGGCAAAGGTCATGGCAGATGGCATTGTACAGTACCCTACCTATGCAGTTATTGCACATGTGACTAATCAGAAACTTGGGAAGCCCTCCAATCCAGAGATTTCAACTATGTTCTTTTCCCACACCCCACATCCAACACCACTAGTGTTCTTACTAGCATTGACAGCATGTGAGCAATCAAAAAAAACATGGATTCATTCTTCCTCAATGTAATTCAAATTGTTTTAATTGTTTTTCAGCATCCTTTTGTGGGTGTTTGTTAACACCTAAAAGGCCCTTGTACTTTGCCATTGGTCAAGACAAACATATCACTTTAAAAATCCTCATTTAACACCTAGGTCTCAAGTGGTATCTCATCGAACATCTTATGCCATCCATCATCACTATATTCCTTTCCTCGACTTGTATAATGGAAACACGATTTAGTTCCATGCACATATTGTAGTTTATAGACACTTCATTGTAAAGCATAGGCTTTAATATCATATGATTGTATGTAAATTTGTAGTTAGTTAGAGATCAGGAAGAAAGACAATTATTCATCTCCTTCAGCGATTTCAGATTAATAAGATCTGTGTTACAGTTGTATATTTTTCATCATGTTATTTCAACATGTTATCTTATCCCTGTATTGTTGTTTATTATTTGCTTCCACATATAACATATCTGATGTAATGTCCTCTTTTTCGACTTGAGCACCTAACAATGGACTTCTTGCCATTCCCTTTCCGTGTCAAGGAAGCATGAATGAGCTAGGGGAGGAATTGCATTCCTTTTCATTTTTCTTTTATTAATTTTTGATGTTTTCTTTGGTGTTTCCTTTAATAAGGCAGGTCAGATGCGTTGGAGGAGTTTTAAAGGCAAGTTAAAAGATAAAAAGAAGCTCTTTAAGGTCAGTCCATTTGATTTGGCTTTTGGCGCCAAGGAAGGAGATCAATGACTTCATTTGCACCCCATCTTGACGCATTTTCTCTGCAATTGATCTTTGGGCTGATTGTTCATTGTCATTCCACTTTTGGGTGAAAATCCAATTGTGTGGCTTTTCCAAGGAAGACGAAAACCTTCCTTGTGGCTGGTTGGAGGACGAAAACTCTCCATCCTTGGGTGAAGTGAAGACCTCTTGCAGATTTGGACATTAGAAGAACAAAGAAGACATCTACAAGGCTTTGCATGCATTGTTGAGCTTTTCCTAGTTGGATCGACTGGGGTTTGATAGCACTTGGGTGCCTTCTAGGACACGAAATTCAGATTTTATGTGATATTCGGATTCGGCATATTTTATAGGGCCTGAATCTATGTTTTTGTGATTTTTGGTGAGTATATCTATCATTTTCAGCCTTGCTTTGGGGCTGTCCTACTTTTGTTCCAAATTTAAATACAACAGTGTGTTATCTCAGGATTTTCTCCATTTGTTTATTGCCAATTAAATGGATACAGGTTGTCATACATGAAATAATTATTTAGAAGTGTTTTCAGCTATTGTGCATGGTTTTATGGTGCATTTAAGCCCCTTTACAGTTCGCTGCTAGGGTTTATATTATTGCTGGAACTGCTGTCATAAAATCAGATTATTTTTCATCTTTGGTGTTGGTGTATTTTCAGATCTGATCCTTGGGGTTTGTGGCCAAACCATAGTCACCATGTTCGAAAAGTTCGGGTTGTTCAAATAGGGAAAAAAGTTCGGAAGTTCGGAATTTTGTAAAAATTCGGTTCGGTTCGGTTTGGCTCGAAAAAATTATAAATTTTAAAAAAATATAAAATATGAATAATTACCAAAAAAATTATAAAAACTAAAATACTTGTTAATAATATACTAAGAGTTAAACCTAATAATTAAATTTATGTAACTAGTTACTAAAGTAACTTAAACATTCCGTGATAAATAATAAATTCAAGTATTACTATTATTAAGTATTAATCTCTACATATTGCTATTAAATTATTAATATGTCTCTAAATAATAAGAAGTTGCTTGGTCCAAAAAGGTGCAAAAATGGATTTTATGAAAATAAGAAAAATATTGCCATCAATGCGTAGAGCTTGAGAAAATATACACTTTTAGAGAAAATGGCACCTAAAACGGAGCCACAGAATGAAAGTTATGGCACATGTAAGTTTTTGCTGCTACATCTTCTAGGACCCTTTCCAAAAATGGCAAATTTTATTCGTTCCTTGTGTTTTCTTCACCAAAAATCCAAAAAAGGAAAAAAAATGCCAAAAAAGGAAAGAATTTTTTAAACCCAGAACCCTAAACGAATCTACCGAACAAGTTCGGTTTTCCCTAAAAATTCGTTCCGAATCAAATTTGGCCTAAACGAATCTACCGAACAAGTTCGGTTTTCCCTAAAAATTCGTTCCGAATCGAATTTGGCCTGTGTTCGTACGAACATGGTAGCTATGGGCCAAACCCATTATTTTGGTTTTTGCCCTAAAAGGGACATTACATCTGATTTCTACCAAATTAGAGTGTTGTATCTCCTCGGATAGCACTTTCGTCAATGGGGGCACATAACAGCTATGGCTGCAACTTGCGAAGTAGTTTGGTTGCTTAAACTTTTGGATGCTTCTATGATTAAACAAAAGCATCCGACACATTTGCATTGTTGTAATCAGAGTACAATCAAGATGACAAAGAATCCAGCTTTTCATTTTTCAAACTTAACATATAAAAAATTAAATTATCATTATAAACAAATCAAGTTGATTAAATGTGACACATGAGATGAAGTTACAAAAAAATTCACTGAGGCACTTGACAGCTCAATTAAGAACCACTGCTTAAATGAACATGAAGGGGGTGTTAAACAATTTTTTTGTAATGTTTATTTTGTGGGCAAGTTATTAATTTTTATTAGAATTTATAAGTTACAAAAGTGTGATTAGGGGTCATAGGCCATAAAGCTATATTGGCAAGTATTAAAATTAACTCCATGAAATAATTAGGTGAATAGGTGTTGACCGTTCCTAACCAGAATAAAGGAGCAAATCGTCATATATATGGTGTACTATATATTGATTGAATAGTTAATAAAATATATACATGTTCCTGAATCTCCTAAACCTCTCTGCAAAGCTAAAGCTAAAATGAGCCATGTTCAAAAAGGACGAATAGGTTTGAGGTGCAATTTCAAGAGAATTGGAAAGGTTTAACATCGGGAATATATAAAAAAGTCATTGATAATAATGACAAAATGAAGTTATATTCGACAAGATAATTACATAAAGGTTCTTAAAAGATATAATCTTCACTAGCCATGTGTTTATGAATCATAATATTTTGAAATTCAATACAACTGTTAAGGACACTAACCACTCAAATCTAAACATCTTATAGCTATCATATCCATTCTTGTAATTTGATGGTGGTCGGGTTTATATTTTCTTCAGGAATTTGCTTTCATTTGAATTATTTTTTATTTTCTTCCTTCTTGTTGTGGTAATGCTTTAGGCACCTTCCTATGTGTCTAGCTTCTCTAGATAAACTTTCAGTCTCATTGACTTACTCTGGTCACTTGTGTGCATTGATATTATTTGATTTTATTGCTCCACATTATGAATGCAACTCCTAATACATGTATTGTTGACAAATAAACCTAGCAAATATAGGAAACAAAGATGAAAGAATAACAGCAAACTAAAACTGAAGGCAACATGCTTCATCTCCATTACTAAAAAGTAAAACCCAATCACCGAGGTTATTGCTATTGAATACGACTCCAAATGCCATCATAAAATATCTCCATATCTATAAAGATGTGTTTTCTTTTTTCTTTTTACATACAAAACAAATTTGTGCTCTAAGTACAACCTAGATATTATATCGCATTGCTTACAGAAGCAGCACAATTGCACATAATTCCCAAGTTCCAAAACATCTGATAATTGCAGATGGAACTTATCACGACTACAATTGCATGTATATGTATGGTAGTTGCTTGGATGAATATCGTATCACATATGCATTTTTGCATGTGAAACAATTGTTGTGCAACTCTCTAAGGAGTCTGAGTGGAAAATGGCCCAATGCAAATCCAACTTGACACTCACTAAGACTCTCATAGTCTTGGCAAGTCTCTTTGAGTTTCGGGAAGATTCGTCGATGCCAAGCATGAGACGCAGCCACCTGCAAAACACAGAAAATACCCCCTGCACAGCTGAAAGACCTCAGTTGGTGTAGGCAATTCATTTTCTGATTTTTGGAAAAACTTTTTTTTGCCAAGTCCAGGTCAGCATGGCATGTATAAGTCTTGCCAACGATGTGCCTAGTAGATATTTGTGATAGTCTTCTGGGAAGTATAATATAACATACATACATACATACATACATACATACATACATACATACATACATATATATATATATATATATATATATATATATATATATATATATATATATTTAAATTTACTATATTTAGTTTAAATTTTAGATTAAGACTAAGAAAGAAAATTGATTAAGAATTTTTCTTCTTTCTTGAGTTGTTTCCAAATGATCCTTTCAGGAGAATTAGATGGTCTCCCTAAACAGTCTTTTTATTTGGTAGGTAACATTGATGAAGCTACCGCGAAGGCTATGAACTTCAAAGAAATTCAATATTATAAAATGAACCTAAATCTTCGTATACTGACTCCTAATCGAGTTGTTTGGGATTCAAAAGTTCAAGAAATAATTCTAACTACCAACAGTGGTCAAATTGGTGTGTTACCCAATCATACTGCAATTGTAACAGCTTTGGATATAGGAGTGATGAAAATACGTCTCAATGTGCAGTGGTCGACTATGGCTTTAATGGGTGGTTTTGCCAAGATGCCAAGATAAGCAATAATGAAATAACATTATTGGTAAATAATGCAGAAAGAGGTATTGACATTGATCCTCGAGAGGCTCATACACACACACACACACACACACACACACACACACACACACACACACACACACACACACACACATATATACATATATATATATATATATATATATATATATATAACATTTCAAACCCCATTGGGTTTTGACCTCGTGACAATGCTCGAAAGTAGATCAGACTTTGCCAATCCACCTACAATCTAAGAACTAGGATGAATATGCTTTTATCCAATTTCCCAGCACAAGAACAATAACCCCAATGATGCCAGAAAAACACATACCAATGATAGGATTTAAATCTGTACGAAAAAATTGAAAGATGCAAGCTAGAGATGACATCTTTCCAACTTGATTGCCACACTATAATACGGTCCGCAAACAGTGATCATTGTAAAATGCATGCATTTGATCAATCGTGAAAATGGTAAAAAAATATTCAATGCTTGGCCAAAGTGTACCTCCCATATGAACAAATTTCCAGAAGGCGTTCCACCAACAAGATAAGTTGCATCACTTGTGCATGCAAGTGGTCCTATAGGCTCTACGGGATAGCTTCTATGCAAAACCTGGGCCTGCATTTAAAAGAAAATAAAAGTTACAAAAAATAAATCTTGTAAAATCTTACTAGTTATTGTTTCTGTAACCTAAAAGATAGAGTGCTAGTTGTGAGCAAAATATGATTTTCCATTACATCTTAACATAATTTCTTATGTTCTTCCCAAAAAAGGAATATTCATGAATTGCATACATTTATGTTTCATACTAATGTTGTTTCACTTTTAGCTAGAAATTCTTACTCGCAATAACATTTGGCAATCTGGTAGCCTCTAGTCACTACTTCCAAATAAACAAACTCTATCATAATTCATCAAACAGCTAAAACAAACGACCCGGGAATTGCCAAAAAAATGTGAAGTTTCAACAAACAAACCTCAACACATTCTGTGGCGACTTGATTTTGTTATCATTCTCTACATCAAAACCGTACGAAACAAAACTTACTGCATCTAGAATCTATAGTAAAAAATACAAGGCTAGCATTCGAACACTTTCAACTATTTAGTTTTGGATATCCCACAAAAAAACTGAAGTATTATTTGACACAATGATTGCAAATAGGGACCAAAGGAATAAATAAGAAAATCATACTAAGCTCCACCACAAGATAACATTTTAAGGTAAAATAATCAACCTAAGTAGCATTTGCTTTTAGGTTTGAATACTATTATATTACGAAAAGGGGTAAATTACAACTTATACCTGCATTGAAAATGAGCAAAAAAAGATATGGCTGATTTGGATTTGAAGGTCTAAACATATCACCAAAAGACCAAAGCAGCCTGGTGCTGAAAAAAACAACTACACTCTGGTTGTTCGCGCCCTTAGGATGCACAGATCCTCATCAACCTGTACAATGGGAAACCAGTCAGCTATACTGTCAACCTCAAGAGCAGTTATCACCAAGTGAAATTGAGTGAATTGACTCAGTATTTGTCTTCTCAAATCCCTGACAAATGTGATCTACCTTGCCAGACGACTCAAATTTGATCCACTACATAAAGCACCCAAGATCGCAATTTGACTGCCTTTTCTTCAATTCTTTATTGTAACTGTCAAGGAATTTGGCAAAAACAGACATGAGAAGTTGACAAATGGTCTAGATTAATGCATCAATTTAAAATGGGATAGAAATTGTGAGGCCAACAGCAGTTTGGCATGGAGGGACACATGAGAAGCAGTTGACTAAAGGTAATAAGGAGTACCATAGAACCATCATGAGGAGGCCAGAAAGAGATAAAATTTGTGGGTCGCATTTTCTCCTTAGGGGAAAACAGAAATAAAGTGAACATTTGTTTTATAACTATATAACTAATAAATTATTAAAGTGCTTATAATAAAATCATTATGCACTTTTAATTTATTTATTAGGATCGGTTTCTCTCATTTCTACCCCTTAGCCGTCAAGAAACAAAGAATAGGCTAAGGGTCTTCAACCTGTTATTCTTGAGAAAAGGATATTACAATCCTCCCTTCCCCATATTGTTTGCCCTCAAGCAATTGCAACTCATATGCCCAAGTGTTATGTCCAACAGATAAAACAAGTTGTAGTGCTCCAAGAGTCTAAATCCCGTGCCTGTCAAATGAGAGAGCTCTTATCAAAATATGAGTTTTCAGTTTTGATCCTTGGTTTGCATGTAGCCCTCATGATGCCCACAATTATGAACTTGGATCAAGGGGTCCACATGCTCCATATTGCAAACTGTATCCTTTATTTTATAACTCTGTTTAACATGCTCATCATGAAGAAAACAAATTTGAATTGGTTTAATATGCAGCAATAAATATGACATGTTAGCAATCCTTTCATACATTGGAGAGTCATCAAGAACTTCATTTCCTTTTGCCTTCATGATATTTGACTTTGTTGTACCAAATCTCTAGCATGCTTGCCCACAATAGGCTGAATATCAACACGATAGGACTGCTGTGATTAAAAAAAAAAAAAAAATGTATTTCTTACTAAACAATGTGCAGCCCATGCAATTTTCCCTCTTTCGAAAGATCTTTCCATACCCTTGGCTGCCACAACTTGAGGAGCACCATTCCTCATACCTTGTAGAACAACTTCCTTGTCATGCACCTTGAATTTCAACTCCATAGTTTGATACTTTGAGTAAATTCACCCAAAGATTGCAACCATTGTACTCCAAGGACTACATTTTTTTCACCAATGCCAATGACATAAAATCCATCTCTTACCTCATGTCTTCCTAAAGTGAGCTCAAGTTGTGGGATCTTCTTTGTGCATGAAAGCAAGTATCCATCCGCTACGGTAACATTGAAGCCTTGAAAATCTTCCATCTTCAATCACATCCAAGTAATCATACTTTCATCAATGAAGTTATGGATAGCTCAACTATCTATCAACACAGTGATCCTTTGTCCATGAAGGATTCCTCTAACTCGAAATGCATAGTAACTAGCTGCTACAGATAAAGTAGCAGGGGTAGCACCCGTGAGAACCCCTTCCTCTTCCTTTGCTTGCTCTTCAACTTGTTTCAGATCAGCACTCTCTCCATCATCTTCCTTATCTGAAACTACCTCAATGTAATGGATTGACCATTTGCCAAGGCAACGATGGTTGGGTGTCCATGGGACCCTACAGTTGAAGCATAAATTTTTCATTCTTAACCCTTTTTTTACCTCTATTAGCTTTATATTTTTCAGCCACTCTTTTGGATCATATTTCTCTTTAATTGACTTACCTTGTTGTCCACTAGTTGTTGTCCCTTGCTCACTATTTTGATTTGTCATTGGTTGTCCAATTGAGTCCTTTTGTTGTCCCAAAGGTGTTGTCCTAGGGTGTCCAAAAGGCAGATTTTTGCTTTTTGGAACTGAAGTTTCAAGATTCAAAGACTTCTTGATAGCTACTTGTAGAGAGGGAGGACTAAAAGCTTTGACTAGGCCTCTAAGTGGTTCTACTAGTCCCTCAATGAACAACAACACAAGTCTTCTTTCACTTACATACGATACCATCACTGCGAGTCTCCGAAACTCAGAAATATATTTGTCCAATGATCCCTCTTGCTTGAATTGAGTCAATTCTCTGAAATGGATCTGTGGATCTACTCTATCAAACCTTTCTGTTAGACAATGACTGAATTCTTCAATGGTTGTGATAAAACCATGCCCTTGTGTGATCAATCCATGGTACCACCATTCATGTGCAACTCCTTCCAAATGCAAAGTTGCAAATTTGAGGGCTTCCTCCTCATACATGGGATTCAATGACAAATATGTACCTAACTTTTGTAGCCATCCTCTAGCTGAACACTTATCTGAACCATCATAAGAAGGAAAAGTTACCTTACCCAATCTTTGTTGTATGTCTCTTCTTCATTGCTCTTGTTGAACTCTTCTATTTTTTCATGTGCCTTTACTATTATTTACTTGGCAATAATCCCTTAAGGACAACATATCTCTTACTCTGAAATTGAGGGTTGCATATTCTTCACCTCATGCCTCTATGTCTTCAATGTCATTTGGTGGATCTAACTCAATTGATTGTTCCTCTTTCTGAAGGAACTTGGCCCTGAATATTTGAGGTGGAGGCTTGATGAAGGTCTTTGTTGGTCCATATGAGCTCCCTTCTCCATTGTTGGTTGCTCCTTGGTTTGTTGATATATTGTGCCATGTAGAGCCTTAGCCAAGTCCATGATTGAGTCTGTCAATGCATCACACATTTCCCTTTGAGATTCCTTCAACACATGTTGCATTTCTCTTTGGCTTTCCCTTTAAGATTGAAATATCCCACTTCCTAAGGTAATTCTGACAAAGACCCTTGGCCCATTTTGTCTTCCCAACGGCTAAGGCATAAACTTAAGGGGAGACTTAAGTTATGATATTTTATTATAAAGTGCAAAAATAAAATAAAATAAAAATATTATGAGCACTTATAATAAATTATTATAAACTTAAAATATCAAAAGGCAAACAAAAGATAAAAAGCATTTAGCAAAAGTGAATTATCTAAGGGAAAATGCAACTTGACTTGGGTGAAAAAGTAGGTGGGAAAAAGCATTTAATGAGGGAAAAATATGATTGGTTATCAAAGGTGGCTATTTGGGTCACAAGTTCTATAAAGGCAAGTCGACTTGCCTTAGGAGAGACATGCTTATCTATTTTCTCTAAAATCTGATTTTGTCTGAAGCTTAGAGCTTTGTCAAAAATATTTCTAAGGGCAAAACACTTTGGAAATACCCTATTGAGGACCAAAACCCTCCAAGAGACTTAGAGGATTCTCCACCTTGGGGTTTCCATTGTGCATCATTGAAGTAGTAATAAATTTCAATGTATTTCCAGCAGTTGAAGGAGAAGATTTGCAGATTTTGGGTCAAGGGTTTGGAGTGAAAGATTGCAGCTGTGTTTTCCTTCAATTTTCAGCCTTCTACCATGTTGAGCAACCCACTTCTAGAGAAAATCTGAGGTATTTGAAGGTGTTTTTGGATCTGGGTTGTTGCTAATTGATCAGATTTTATGAACTATTTCAGCCTAATTTCAGAATTTTTGGATAATCAAAAGTGTCATTTTCAGCTATATTTAAGGGCAGCTTGTCTGCATATTTTCCAGAATTATTTCAGCCTCTTGTGTCTCAAAAATCTGGGTTTTTATTTATATTTTGGCTTTATAAAATTAGTGGATCAGATTGAAGTTGAAATATCATAGATTAATTGTTGATTTTTATGAGTTTCCTTCCTTACCCTAGTCGCATTTTTCATACATAAATCAGATCTACATCAAAATTAATTACTACATCTTTCATAAATTGTCTTTAGGGGTTTGGATTTGCCAAAAATCCAACTGGGTTCAAAAGTGTCCTTTTGGGGACATTACAGAGATTCTCTCATAGCCTGTTGCAACTCTCTTTGACTCCTTGTAATCACTTCTTGCATAAAACTTAGCTCATCTATAGGAGGAGCTCTCTAATCTTGCTCATCCATGGTTCCTTTCTTTAGTGTTTGATTCCTTCTTTGATAAACTTGAGGTGATTTTTCCTTGTGCATTCAAATCTGATCTCTTTCACAGGATAGCAAGGAACATTTCTCTGATACCATTGTAATGTCCCCAATGGGATAACTTACAAGCCCAAAAGGAACACTTGAAAATCTAGTTTATAACAGCAGCTAATAGAAGATATATTTTGGTAAAACATGCAGATCTGAATTTCTTTTACAAAATGCGACTTGCTCTAGAGATGGTTGATCCTCAAAACTAGTTTAAAATTGCCCAATTCTTTGCTCAAACTAATTAGAATTAATCATAGAAGCAAAAATACCAAAAACATGAATTTTAGACTCAAGAAGAAGAGCTGGAATTTTATTCAAAGTCTGCAGAAAATCAGCTAACAAACATGGCTAGAAAAGAGGTTGCCAAAGCCCAATTCAAATGCATACAGGCTAGAAATGACCGCTAAAAATATGGCAATGGAGATAGAAATCAGATCTGGAATAGTTGTGCCCTAGGGTGCTCAGAATTCTCCCACAAGTGCGTCGCTCCTCTAGAAAACAGTTGGAAATGCATACCAAAAATCAGATACAGCCCTTCTCCTTCAAACTCTGGCTGGAGATAACATAAATATGCAATTTAAGGCCTTCAAACACTGTTGGAGTTCGGAATTTATCCATGAAACACAATGGAAACCCTTAAAGAGAGCTTCCTCTCACAAAGGATAAAGAGTTTTCGTTCTTCAACTGTGGCAATAAAGGGTTTTCATCTTCTAAGGAAAAACCCATCAAAGGGTTTTCGTCCTTCAATGTAAAATTAGAAAGCAATCAGCTCAACCAAAGTTCAGATGTAAAAATAAGCAAAAGTGATGGTCTCTCCCAAGTGTGGCGACCTCTTTTTATAATTGCAATTGGCACATGAGCCTCCACAAAAGCCAAATCAGCTTGCTCCACTTGGTTACCTTATTTAATATTTTTATCTCCTTGCTTTTTTTCCCTCTATGGGTCGCATTTTCTCCTTAGGAGAAAAATAAAATAAAGTGAACATTTGTTTTATAACTTTATCACTAATAAATTATTAAAGTGCTTATAATAAAATCGTTATGCACTTTTAATTAATGTATAAGCATTAGTTTCCCTCAGTTCTACCCCTTAGCCGTCGGGAAACAAAGAATAGGCTAAGGGTCTTCAACCTGTTATTCTTGAGAAGAGGATATTACACATAGAACCATCATGAGAAGGCCAAAAAGAGAAAAGTTGTGGCTACTAAAACTTAAAAGAGATGTTAAAAAAGAGTTGCAATAAGAGAAAAGCCTTCCATTTCAAAGGGCACAGTGATTAGAGACAAACAAGTGAATGTTATTGGAGAACATTCTGACTACGGCATTCCACAGTTATATAAAAAGATGGTAATTAGTGGATGTGTACTCGAACCCCTTAAACTGGTGTGAATAGGAAAGATTGCTTATTTGCAACCACCACACTTCACATGCACTTTTCAGGACCTTCTCCATAAATGAATTTTTGAAATCTATAGAGACTAGATAAGAATCGTACATTATTCTCTTGGAGAGGATGCTTGAGATGCAAAAGGAATTGCAAGTAATGGTCATTGCAAGAAAGTGGAGTTCGTGGCCCAATTCTACATCAAAACAAGGGAAGAGAGCGAAGGAGGTAGTGAAGGGTAACATTTTTTGGCTGATATTAAATGCATTGTCTCCATCATTACTCCAATGCTCAAAGTTATTAGATATGGCGACGCTAACGCACCTACTCTTGGAGGGGTGTATGAGTTCATTGACAATATGCTTCGCCAAATGAAGGTCATTGTACACAAGAAAGATCCCACATTGCAATTCTATAATGAACATATTCAACCAATCATTCACCAATGATGGGAGAAGCTCAATACTCCATTGCACGTCCCTGCCTTTGCATTGAACCCGAAGCGGTACATACAAAGGTTTGGCAAAGTTACCCCCATACAAGAGGTTGAGGTGAAGGCGAGGTTCGCGAAAGCTAATTAGAAGATGTACAATTCTATAGATGTTAGCATCATTCATATTAAGTGGTCAAAATTTTCCACTCTTAGGGGATATCCAAAAGAGGCCAAGCTAGATAAGGAGACTATGGCACAGGAGGACCCAATTTTGTGGTGGACTATACATGGCCCTACTTATTTGACAACCACACTAGCCATTCGTGAGTTGTCTGAAGTTTCTAGTTCTTATGTTGCTCAGAGGAATGGTCTGCTTATAGCCTCATTTTGTCCGTCCCCGATTGGACCTTCACATCTCCCCCGATCACTAACAGCAAGCTCGGCCGCAAACTCGTACCAGAAGGCAACCCAGCTCCACCTGCTTCCCTGGCCATCGTTTTAGTCTCAGATCTCAACGGGGGAGGGGGCCCTTGCCCCCCTCTTCAGATTGCCATCACATCAGGAGCTTCTTTTCGTCAGCCTCGAATGTTGGAAGGGATGTGGCTACCATTTCAAAGTAGACCACTGGTCCTTGTTTGCCCCCTCCTTCATTCCATTCTCTGTTTCTCCCTTCTTTCTCCCTCGTTTGTTTCATTGTCCCCGCTTGTGGGGGTTTAGCTTCGGGGTTCTTGTTTGTTTTGGTTGTTTTCCTTTCTTCTATTTTTGGGAACTTGTTTTTGAGTTTTCCACGCTTGCACTTCATATATTGTTTGGGTTGCAGTCCCATTGACCTACTTTTGTGGTCATTTGTTGGACATTGATATATTTATCTTATCTTATCTAATAAAAGGAACAAACTTACCTTGAGGAGGATGGAGAAGCTTGTACATAGCGCCTTACATCTTATTTATCGCAACACACTTAAGTACAATTAGAGTCCAATATCCTAATGAGATGTTGAGCCAAAGGAGCCAACATAGGGTAATGATGATGCGGCATAGACAAGGTTGGTTGGTATTGGTTTAGAGGAGCTTTACCTTGAGAATTCAAGTGATGAGGAGTTTGGCATGAACTTTGGGAATGATTTCTAATAAGAGGCATTGGACCATTCACCAATTGTATTTGAAATTTGGATGTAATCATCATTTTGAATATGAATTATGATATAATTATTAATATATTGATATTTTACATTTTCATTGTTCAATACAATGTGTTTAGTATTTCAAAGTTTCATTTGTTGTTCCTTGTAAAAAAATTTATAACTAATTTTTCAAGTACTATATATATTTGCATTGTCGTCCCCAAACCTAGGCGCTTGGTCCCCCCATTCCTGAGACTTGTCCCCCCATTCCAAGATTTTGTGGAACATAAAGACTTTGCCTTTTGACTTTTATTGAGAAGCATGGCTTTTGATTTTGTTCTTTTCATGATTTTGATTTTTCTATTATCCTCCTCCATACAAATTCAAAAAGACAACAATGATTTTGTACTAGGACATCACTGAGAACGCTTACACATAATTAGATAGAGGGAAACCTAAGACCTATCCACTTAGATACTCCTAACTTGCACTTTATGAAAGGATGTGACCTTATCTCCAATCTAAGTATCCCTTGAATAGAAATAGAAAAGGGAAATATTGTGTCTCCAAGCTAAGAGTGCCTTAAAAGAAAAATATGAGTTGTAAATATGGCATCTCGAACTAGGTGTCTCAAAGGGGAAATAGGTACAAGAAAAATAGGGACTATGAATAGTCTGCAAGATAAGATAAGATAAGATAAGTATATTATATGTGCAGCGAATGACCACAAAGTAGGTCAATGGAACTGTACCATACAATGCAATGAAGAAGCAGCAAGGGAACCCAAAAAGGTCCCAGAGAACAACAAGAAAAAAAGAGAAGAAGCTCGGGCCTGAGGGGACGGAAGAATGTAGAAAAAGAGAGTGTACAAAGAAGGAGAGGGGGTGGAGGGAGGATCCTCAACACCACCCCTCTCAACTGTCATCTAAAGCTGGCTGGAAAAATCTGGTGATTTGCTGATGTTTGGTGTCAAGAGCTGGAAGAAGCCTGGAACACATACACCCTACAGAAAGTCTAGCTCTCTGATTAGGCCTGGTAAAATGCCGCCTATGGGGTGGGACTCTTGGCCGAGTTTGAGTCCGGATGCCTCTCGTTTGGGAAGTAGCCCCCTGGTCCTGACAGATCTGGTCTACGGTTCTCTACTGGGAAACCCCCGCTTGATGCCCCTCTCAAAGGGGAGCACAGCAAAGTAGAAGGTGATATGCCGAATAGTAGTCTTCCTGGAAGGGGGATGGAGGATCCCGACATGAAGCTTAAAAGCTTCCTGTAAATAGAGGGCGAGACACCTCTAATCATAATATCTGAAGAACCTCGTGAAAGTTGGGCGTTCACAGAAAAGACAGTGAAACCTCCCTCTGATCTCATAGTAGATAGGGCACCTGAAAAATGAAGTGTTCCTCTGTCTCAATCTCCTGGAGAGAGCAAAGCTGGCAGATCCTCTCGGACCGGTCTAACTGGTGATTGCTCTCAACTCGAAGCCTGTGGGAGCCAACTCTGAACTGACCTAGAGATATGCGAATAACATGCATCCAATGGCGGGAAATATAGGTGGGATGAGTGATCAGTCCATTGTTGATCTCAAGGAAGTGATTGGCGCAAAAGACCATTTTCGCACGTAGCTCACCCCAGGGATTGGTCCAAGTGATCTGGATAAACTGTCTGTAGATGTCCCTGATGATTCAGTGCAGGTCCTGCTTACTCGACAAAAGGTGTGTGCAAGCATCCATGGCGTAGCTAAATGGGGGGAGACAGTGCAAGTTGATCCCGAGGGAATGTAGGAGATAGGAAACCCTGGCATACCAGCACCAAGCACAGCCGCTATGGTCATATAGAGCAATGGCCTCCGAAGAATGGTAGGCAAGATAGATTTACTTGTCTCTGCCAGTGGAAGAATTTGACAGTCTCTGAATGCGGTGCAAGAGTGAGACGAGACCAAAGATGATCTCCAGTCTGAAAGGGTGAGCTCCAAACTCAGCAAGGATGATATTGTGGGGAATAGTTTCCGTACACTTGATGATCCGTCTGAGCATAAGGATCTGAACTCGCTCAATAGTTGCCCAATCCAACTCAAGAAGGGAGGGACCCCAGACCTCAAAACCATAGAGAACCATGGGCCTCACAAGAGAGTCAATGAGTGGCATCTTGGACAATGTGTCCTAGAAGTGATGGCGGAAGCACTATCTCTCAAGGATTGCTAGGGAGCCATACCCCTTGTTGATGCGGGGTTGAATAGCCGAACGTAAACTGAAACGAGGTCCAGAGAAGAGAACTCCCAGATAAGTGTAGGAGTTGGTGATCTCCAGCTCCTCCCCCTTGTAGAAGAAATGGAAGTTCGAGGTCTTCAAGCCATTGAAAATCATAACCTTGGTTTTACCAAGGTTAACTGTCAGTTGTCTATGATCATAGAAGAGGGCTAGGGCATTCAGTTGTCTCTGTAACCCCTCGGCAGAAGAAACCAAAAGAACAACATCGTTTGCGAATAGAAGGATGTAGATCAAAACCTAGTGAAGAAGATAACCATCTCCGTCCTGAATATGGTCCCTGAAAAACTCCAACTCATCAATGTAAATACCGAACAGAGTAGGAGAGAGGGGGCAGCCCTGTTTGACCCCAATGGTGCTCCTGATGAAGTCGGAAAGCCCAGCAATAGTACTCAGGCGGCCCAAGACTTCCTCATATAACCAAGTGATGGCGGCAAGAAGGGTTTCAGAAAGGCCAATGTCTCTAAGTCTGCAGAAAAGAGCTTCTTGCGGAACAGAGTCAAAGGCTTTCCGAAAGTCCACAAAGCAACAAAAGACTCTAGATGAACGATGACGTGCTTCCTCAATAATAGCACGGAGGGTGAGAATGTGATCAATAGTGTGGTGAGTTGTCTGGAACCCTGCTTGCCCCTTGGCATCGCACTGTTACTGCTCTAGAACTTGGAAAGCTACATGTGGAGAATTGTGGTATACAGCTTCGAGAAGGTGTGACCCACCATAATCATCTTGTAGTTATTTGGATTAGAAGTAGGCCCAGATTTATGAATAGGGTGGATAATATGGTGGGACCAAGATTGCGGAAAACCAATACACACCACCTGATTGAGAAGTTCTACCAGATAGCTGACAATAGTGCAAATCCCATGCTTGAAAAACTCTGCCTGGAAGCCCTCCTCATCCGCCGCTTTGCTGCAATTCAGAACTGAGATGGCCTTCTTGACATTTGTGTAGATGAAGATGTGGCAGGTAGAGCGTGGCGACACAACCTGAATATGGGGTTGACCTGGGATATCATAGAGGGTGGAAGTATGGGTAAACATAGTGAGGGGATCAAGATCCAAAGGCAGATGGGAGAGCTGAGGAATGAAGGTACACCAAAAGCGTTTGGGGGAGTGCATAAGTGAGGAACGGAGCTCCATCCTCCTTTAGGCAATGAAGGTACATTTTTTGTGACGAAGGAGATGACGATAGGCATTTTTGAGGGAAGGGAAAGATGGGAGGCCCTGGGAAAAGGCAAGGCGAAGCTGGCTATGAAGGTTTTTGTAGTCATCACCATACCATTGGTTCATGGGGCAGGTCCTCTTGCTACGGGGTCTGGAGGTGGAATGGAGATATGAGAGCAAGGCTGCCTCATGTATGGCAGAGGCAAGAAGGTCATACATCCTGTCAATAGGGAGCAAGGTAAAATGGGGCAAGGGGGGAAGAAGTTGATGGAGATGAAAGGAGAAGGCAATGGGATCACCATCGTCGAATCTCAGGGTGGTACATGAAGGGCAATGGGGGAGGCTAGGGGTCTGGGGGGTAGTTTCCAAGGAAAAGGAGAGGATTGCATGGGCAACAAGGGGGATGGGGGAGACCGAAAAAGTGATGAACATAAGGAAGAAAGTTGGGGGTAGTCATGATGTTATCAACCACACTCGCGCCACCACCGTGAGGTCTGCATGTGGTGTCCCCAAGATTTTACCCTGAAATCTGGGACTAGCCCTTTAATTTTTTTGTCCTTTTAAAGTAACGGGTTGTGTTTTGTGTTTTGTTTTACTATAGTACATTACTCTAAGATACCCCCCGGAGAGTCATAAATCCAAATTCCTGTCAAATACCCACATGCCAAAGCTCACTCAATTCCTTCACCAGACTTTGTCTGAAAACATTTTATTTATTTTTATATTAAATAAATAAAGTTCTTTTAAAAATAGATTGAGCTAAAATTAGCAAATTTTGGGTTATATAAACCACTTCACCCCATCATTGTTACCACACCAGTATTACTTTTCACCTTCTAAGTGGAACATTCACCCTGGGCAAGAGTTTTTACAAACTAGTTAATTGGCGAATTATTTTCGAGCAATTGTCTGCAGCTTCTATCAAGTATTTTGTTTTTTTTATTTATTTCTTTTGTGTTATGGGTTTTGTTTTTCTCCATGTGATCTATCTAGCAATTCCTCTTGGCCTTTTCTTTTTTCTGCCTAACCAGTTCCTTGACATAGGGTTTTTAGAAGTCATTCTTTGCCTCAGATAAAGGTAAATTAATTGATGAAGTGTTGGTTTTCAACACAACCTCTTGGAAGCAAGTCGCACTTTTTAATGAGTTTGCAAGTAACTTCCTTCTGTGAAAATCAACACAATTACTTTAAAAAATCCTTCCACTCCTTTGTACACTGTTATGATTTATAGCTACTCCCACGCAAAAGTTCAATTAGTAAAAGAAATCTGCTTGTGCAAGTTGTTGTTTTTGAAGCTGCCCTTCTTCTTCATTTTCCACGCATGTAAAACTTTGCAAGTGTCAATCATGAATTTTCAAAGGTGCCTTCCATGTCTCACTTTCACATTGCCTTCACTTCATGAATTTCTATGCAAAATTTAAGAGAAAAAGCCTATGCAAGTCGAATTTGGTTTCCCTTCCTTTGTCATTTCCACATAAAACATAAGCACCAATCGGAAATTGAAGCTACCTTCCATGTCCTATTTCACGTGCCTTCACTTATGTATTTTCATGAAAATTTTAAAAGCAGAAGTCATAAAACAAGTTGCCTTCCACATGGTTTTTACGAAGTCAAGAGGTAAGTTTAAGTGCAAATCATGATTTTTAAAGACTGCCCTCCATGTCTAATTTTAACGCAAATACAAGTTGACTTATCTCAATTTTCACGCAAATTTTAAAAGTTTGCAAAGTCATGCAAGTCGTGAATTTTGGGAAGTCAATTCCAATTGTCCTTCATGATTTTCCATGTTGCCTTCCAACCTTAATTTTCACGTTGCAATTTTAAAGAGTTCCAGGCTAAAAGTATTAACAAATGCACTTATGTAAGTCAATTTTTTAGAGCTTCCCTCCATCTTCTGTTTTTCATGATGCCATGACTTATGCCTTACATGTAATTTTAGAAGGAGTTTACAATTAATGCATGAATATTAGTTGTTTACTACCTTGTGAAGTCCACAAAATCTATTTAAGTTGCTTGCCTTCATACAAATCCACACAATCCATGCCTTGTAAGATCCACACAATTTCTTGAGAGTGAATTGTCGTGAATTTTAAAGATCATCTTCTTATTTTCCAAACGCAGCCTGTGGAAGTCATTACATCTCAAAATCCCTTATAGAAGCTTGTGCATGTGCTCCCAATCTTCCAGTTTGAATCCCACATTGAATCTATTTATATTGCCTTCACCCGGAGTGATTTCCAGAATTCAAAATTGCCCCTATGCAATTAAAAATAAAACAAAAAGTGATGAGTTGAATGTTTGTCTAAATCATTTACAGGAATATTTCACTTGTGCACATACTGGTGAAAAGAAAGCAGAAGCCAATGTCGAGTACATTGAATATATCTTCAAAATCAGGGGAAGCAATGACAACTTCTGCACAAATAGATCTGGCTCTCACAATTACAAAAACTTCTGGTAAAAGTTTAAAAAAATGAGATCTCAAACAAAAGTTGAACTTCAGACAAAATAAAGGGTGATGACAGAGATAATCTAGTAGAATCATGCAGAGTGTCCAGGCTTGTCGAGATTAATGATACAGACATGGGGCACGATTCTATCAGTGATTTGATTGACAGATCCAGGGCCACCAGCAAGACATCCCTTATGCGGGTTATAAGGAATAGTGGAATTATCCAAGCTGCGGCATTTCCGGCTACAACCCAGTTACCTGAATTTGTTCTAGAATGTGCAAAGTTCTACCATCCTCTATCTAGAACAATTAGAGATGCAACAGGAAAGACAGTGATCAGACTGGATGCATAATTCATCGATTATTACCTCAAGATTCCATGGCATAACCCATAGTAATTACAGTCAGCATGCAGGAGGCTTTTGATAGATGGGAAAAGAACAAAGTGGACTGCGTGGGTATAATGAACAGGAAATATATGAAGAAGCCTAGGTCACCATCAAAATTTCCAAGGACTCTTCCACAATCAAATCTAGTGCAGGAAGTTGATGATATCACCCGGTTGTTGTGCAGGATAAATGGGGAAGGTAATGCAAATAACTTCCACTCATGGATGTACTCCTTCGTCAAAACAATTGAGATCAACAAAGCTGATTCAATAGTCAATTGGGCAGAGATCATCAATAACAACATTAGTGAGCAGCTCAGGAATGTGAGGTGGACATTCAGTTTTAAAATGACTTCATACCTTGTGTATACAACAGCCTCACCAGGGGGTATTCTCTAAGCTGGACAGAAGAGGGATTCTTTCAAAGGATCCTATTTATGAGTGCTACCCACAGCTGGTGATTCCTGAGTGCTACAAGGATTACAAGGCAGTGAATGATGGATTCTTCTATGGATTCATTTGCAGGCTAAATGGTGATTTGAAGGCCAACAGAGTGAGCAAGGAAGCTTGGGAAGTTGTCTCTCAGTACGGCTATATCTTCATCCAGTTTGTTGACTTCACGTATCTAAGGGTTAGTGGCTTCTCAGGTGAACCAGTCAAGCTGCCAAGGTACCCGAATGATAAGTGGATTATCATGGAGTTATGCAGGCAGCTCGTAGAGATGTACATGACTTACAATCAAAGCGGCATAAATCTAAGGTCAACTTCCCAATCACAATGGGCCATTATAGTTGTCAGACTATCCACAAAGCTAGAGGAGTCGAAGCAGAAATGTTTCTTTACTACGAGCACGAGTTCTTCCTAGCTCGGATGAATTTTGATCCTTATGGAATAGCAAGGAAGACAGTCTCCCAAAAATACTCGCACATCCCTTCATTGGAGGATTTCTGGATGAAGTCCAAGAACAAATACGAAGTCAGAAAAGGAGATTTCAGCAGATTATCAGCTTAACAAGTTTCTGACTTTGGTCTGGCAAGGATACCTACAAATCTTTCAGACGATGGGCATGTGGTACTTGACACATATCATCAAATGGGGGGAGATAAAGCTACTCTTCAAGCCAGTGTAGGTGGTGGCCAGACAATCGAGGAGAGGACTTCAACAGTCTTGGATAACACCTCAAATTGGTTGTTAACAAAAGGATATTGTATGGATGAGGCTTTGATGAACAAGATCACGGGGAATTTTAGCACGGAGAATCTCAGCAAAAGAAAGCATGGTGGTGAGAGCAGCAGAAGACCGGAGAAGCTAAAAGTGCACAAAAAGTCTCAGGCATTGGAGAAAGGCAAGTCTTCATCTATTACACCAGTGCCACTTACGGACGAAGCTTCTCCTTCATCAACTCACAACACTTCATCAGTTCTAATACCCCAGGCAGAAGATAGTTATTCCGTCGTCAAAGTCAACATCATTCGTATTTGCTCCTCAACCACCCAGTTCTCCACCCCCTCCTACAAAAGAATTGAGGGCACAAATGGCATAAGTTTAAGAGAGCACTTTCCCTAGATGGCATGGGAGGAGGCAACCATGATACAATGTTGAATTCTAATACTACAGGGCTTGAACAAGAAAATGTAATGCAAGTTGATGCCTCTCATTCCCCAGAGAGTAACTTCTCATCCTGGTTGACTTTGCAAATAGTTCCAAAAGGCTAGAAAAGTAATTAACCTGGAAAGAGGAAGACCTAGCAGTTGCTCATGAGCTTGGGAGGAAAAGGCAAAAGGTCTAAATCTGCTAAAGTTACTTCAAGGCTGGTATCATTGAAGAATTAGGGAAGAAGTTTACAGAAGTTATCTATTCCAGCTGAAGGAAAGCAAAAGGGAGAACTAACGGTAGCAGATATATAAGTAACCAAAGTGTCATTGGGGCAAGTCACCACTAAGGGATTGAAGCAGGATACCCAGACATTGATAGATACTTTATTCCTCAAGCTTGACAGGGAGAAGGTAGAGAAATCCAAACTTCAGATACAGATCTCCCAATTATGTGATATTATCACTAAGGTTGCTAAACCTTCCTCTCAACCAAAGCTAGTATAGGAGTAGGTGAGCTGCCATTTGATCGAAGAGGTTGAGGATGTAAGTAATAAGGTCAAAGCTATTGATGAATGGAAGAGGCAAATCATCCACCAAGCGTCAGAGTAATTCAAAGAAATATCAGCTAGCTTGGAAAGTATGCACATGGATTTGTCTTCAGCTGAAAGAACTGATGACAAGTATAAAGGATGAGAATACAATTTCTTAGAGCCACTTAGAGATCTTGGCCAGGATAAATTCACTGTTGGAGAGTGTATTGGTTGTAGAGCAACTTGTACCTGATGGATTGATAGAAAAGGGTAAGCAGTTGGAAATGAAAATGTCTTTCCGCATGGAGATTCTCAAATTTATGTTGAGTAGAATGTAGTTACTGGAGGACAAGATGGAAGATGTGTCAAAGAGCATAATTTCTTTCACTACAGAGGAGGAAATTGATGGTATTCATTACTATACAAGGTACATTCCAGACAAGTTTTCAGCTTCCCTTGAGGAATTTCTTCCAGTCATCCAGAAGAATATTGATGAAGTTGTCATGCCTTTCATGTTGGATTCAATTGGAAAACTAGTGAGACTTCATGCAGATGTCAAATGATTTGGGCCTAGTTTGGAGAAGGTGAAGGAAAGCATTGATATTCTATCCAAGGGACTACTGAGGTTCAAGACTGAAAAGGAATTTATTACTAAAGTAGATGGGAAAATAATGAATTACATGCTTGATAAGTACATTCAGTATCAGAACAAAGGGAAAGCGTGAAGTGCAGCAGCTGACATATCTTCTTTCTTCTCCTATTTCTTATCCTTCTTTCTTATTTTCTCAGAAAAAATTGTAAAACTAAAGTAATTGGTTAAAAGCCATTGCTTTAAGTTATTTGAAAAGGTCCTTTAATTATGAATAGGTGGCAGACATGCAAAACTTTGATTTAGTCTTCAGATGCATGTCATGTAAAGAGGAATTCTAGGAGAAATATTTTCAGTTGTTTCCTTTATAGATTCCACATGCGGGAGTTCATTTATAGTTTCCTATTTGTATTTGCCCTCTATGCCCTATAAATAGAGGAAGAGCCTACAGGTTAAAGGATCACAATTTATGTTCATTAGAATTTGTTTAGCAGAGCATTCTTGAATTTTTCAGAACTTTGTACTGAAATCCTTGGTGTGATTTTTGTCAAAGCTGGGGGATTGAATAAAAGGTGGATTTCCACATAACTTTGTATCTACGGTGCTTTGCTTATCACTTCTATCTTAAGGTTTTAGATAAACTTTGTGTTATCTTAGATTTAGGTTAGAAGTTGTTTCTTTCCCTTACTGTTGAATGTTGTGATTTTTAATCTTTTTATTTAATTTGTGTGGATGAGACCAACTTTAGATAGCTATTGGTTAAATTCAACATATCTTCCTTTCTCCTTTCCTTACTTTTGTTTTCCCGCTTCTTGCAAATAATCCTCAACACAACTATGCTTACTTACGTTGAAAAATTACCCAGCTGTGGTTTACAAGCTGTGGGAATTAAAGTAAAACCCCTTGGAAATAGTTATTAGGATTCACCCTTACCTAATTGATAAACATCTTACACGGGAGCCTCACTATTAAATGAGGGACATTTTTCTCATGACTGCTTAGGTTATATGCAGTGCATAAAATCTAGCCAACAACATGTAAAGAACTGGGAATCTGGGAAGCAAGATATGCCATTAAGGAACAAGTCATGGGATTACCCCATCTGTAAAAGGTGTCATCTATAAGCCGTCCAAGGGCCTTGTCACATCGTCTGATACTCTCTGAAGACCAACTGAATCTGGGTCCACCTCAGAGGTACAAAGAGCATCATATGTCCTGTCATGCAGGAGAACCAGGGAGGTTTTGGCACGGTGCGTTGAAGTCACCTAACAGATTGACCTCTCCAACTGCAGAGAACCGAGAGATGTTTGTATAAAGGTCAGAAAAGGGGTCCCTATCCGGTCCATTCTCGATAGCGAAAGAAGAAGCGGGAGGGAAGTAACAAACTGCAATATAAATGTCCTTAAAGAGGTGTGCGGTCTTGAACCCAACCGGGAGGGAAGGTGTCACGAACCATTGCTTGAGATTCCAAATCACAACCCATTTGCATGCCTTACTTGCTATCATGACTATCTCACGGTATTGTTTGAGTTCTGTCACCTGAGCTCTAGTGAGGTTTTGGTATGTGCATTGAAGTTACCTAACAGAATGACCTCTCCAATTGCAGAGAACCGAGAGATGTTTGTATAAAGGTCAGAAAAGGGGTCCCTGTCCGGTCCATTCTCAATAGCGAAAGAAGAAGCGGGAGGGAAGTAACAAACTGCAATATAAATGTCCCTCAAGAGGTGTGGGGTATGTTTGACCTTGACCCAAAGGAAACAAGCAAGCTCGTCCTCAGCAACTACAGAGATCCTGCTCCAAAGAGTGTCCCTGACTAAGCAAGCGACCCCACCAGAGCTCCTAATATCTGGCCTGTAAACCGAGAGCCAGTAGTACCCTCTAGTAATTCGGGAGAGGACGAACAGGACTCGCATGAGTTTATGTGACAAATAGGAGGTCTAAATGACCCAGTGCATCATGAAGAAGGCTAGGTGAAGGCCAATATGAACCATTTCCATTCCAACAAGAAATGGAAATACCCCTATTATGCTGCCTCTCCCAGCAAAACCGTCATTTAGAACTGTGAACCTAACCGGGAGGGAAGGTGTCACGAACCACTGGCCTGAGATTCCGAATCACCGCCCATTTTCCTGCCTTCCTTGCTATCATAACTATCTCACGAGATTGTTTGAGTTCTGCCACCTGAGCTCTAGTGAGATCTTCATCAAGGAAGATCTTATTCAGGAGTGAGAATAGTTTTCCATTTAGCCCTAAGGGCTCGGAGCCTATCTTTAGCTTATTTGAAGCGAAGGAAGAGGGTTAAATACATGCCATGCCATGCTCTATCAATTTGCACCTCCAGCAGCCCCAACTTGTCTGTGATGAAATCTGTTGCGATGGCTAAAGGATCAAAAGAGGGAGGAGGTGTGGGCAACCCTCTCATCTTGAGATTTATCTCTTTTTCCCGTCTGTTTCTTTCTTTCACAAGTTTTGCATGTACAACTTCCTCCACTACTGTAATAGGAGATGTGTTATGGTCCTTTCCTTTCACTATTTTTGCCCATAAATCCGATTGTTTCTTGAGATTTTCCTGTTGAGTTTGGATCTCTTCCTGTTTGTGCTTCAAATCAGAGATTTCAACATGTAATTGATCATTAGTACCTGTAGAGGTGGTTTGGACCGTGATCTCTGCTAGTTGTCTCCGTAGCAAGATATTGTATGCCTCTGCTTTTTCCATCCGGGATGTCAGTTCAAATACCTCTGTTTGTAGGGTTTTGTTGGATGATTCCACACTCTCTAACCCGTGTAGTAATTCTAGTATGATGTTAGGTAAGTTGCCTTCATGTTGTCTTTGTTCATTATTTCCAACGGAAGGGGTCAGAGCCGCAAAGGTGGAAGGAGACATCGTTGGGGGATGTATGTGTTTGTAGGGGTGTCAAGACAATAGATGAGTTGGGGGGATCCCCCAAGATGTTATTTTTTCTAGAGGAACTGTGCATAAAAACAGTGGAAAAATGAAGCAATAGGGGGGAGTTTTGGCTAGTAGTCGTGGGTGGGGGTGCAGAAGGAGGTGAAGTCGTGAGTGAGTGTAAACGTGAGTGCAAACACGGGAAAGGCAGCTCAACAATGGACGCACACCAAGGAGAGCAATGGTGGACGCAGGCTAGAACCAGAACCACGATTTTGGATCTTGTGCCCTCCCGAGTAGTCGAATAGGGACCAACAAATCACCCACAAAAGAAGCCACGAAGCAATGCATGTCATGATCAAACAGATCTGCGAGCCACGAAGGAAGACCCAAAAACGAGGGCACGACAATCGTGGGGCAAAGGAAGGGCACGAAAAACCAGACTACGAATCCCCTTGAGAAAGATACAGTCGTAGGGCAGAGGAAGACCACCAAATCATGCCATACGAATTACAAACGAGCTACCATACGAGCCATGATTCACATTCACAGTCGTAGACAAGCATCACAAAGTAGTCACGATTCACGTTCACAGTCAGAGTCCAATTGTCTCCACTAGTATAGTTCAATGATGTCACACTAGTATTTGACCACTAGAGAGGAATATTTTTGCTTTAGGAATGGCTAGGAATATAGGATTCAGAGGTATACATGAATGTATGATATGTAATATGGAGGTGTATGAGTACAGTGACAACCCCAAGAGGGTCAAAAATGTTAAGGGAATGGGAGTATAATCAAAATAAAGTATATTTGAGCCATGATTGGTCTAGCACAACCAAAAAACTAGGTAAACAGAAAGGGAAAATGACATTAGAACCCAAGGGAAGAAAAACCCAATAGGGAAAAAGGTAGTAAGAACCCAAGGATGATCCAAGAAGGAATGACTGCAAGATAAAACCCAAGAGGAAAAAGGTTGTAATACTTAAGAGGACCAAGAAGGATCCAAGGGGGGATGATTGGTTACTATTACTAGGTAGCCGGTACGGCCCCTAGTGACTGTAGGTACGGGTACGGTACGTACCGGGTACGGGGTACAGGTTCCGGTCTACAGCAGGTACGAACAGGGTTCTTCCTGCAGGGCCCGGGTACGTCTATGGACGTACCCGGCCCGTACCCACCATGTTTTAATGCGTTTTTTTTTTTTTTTAAATTTTGTTTTTTGGTCAAAAAAAAGGTCAAACCAAATTTTTAAACATTAAATTAATCTTTTAAACCCTAATTTGTGCCCCCAAACTCTATAACAACAACAACAAGTCATTTACCTCACATTTGCATTCTTGGCTCTTATTTGCATACTTGACTCTCACCTTCAATTTTTCCACTATTTTCAATTGCTTAGGGTTGATTTCAAGTGCCATATAGTTGAAGGAGCTTGCAATAAGTGCCTAGGAGTTCAAAGAGCTTGCATTATTGGTGTTGGGTGTATTGAGGTAAGTATTTTGTGATTTTTTTAAAGTATTTTAGTTTGTTAATTGTATTTAATATTTTATTATTTTTTAGTTGTTTTTTTGGTTTGTTTTTTGTTATTGTTTTAACTTTTAAGCTTCATTTTTCTACATTTGATTTCATTTAAATTTTAATTTTAAAGTTTCAACATTTTCTCAAGACTAAATTTGTTTTCATTTTTTTAAAATGCATTGTGCAGTTAAAAACTTAAAATGGCTGCGAGTTCTAGTTCTGTGGGTCAAGGTAGTAAAGGTCTCCCTAACAAAAGTGATCCATCCTCCCCCTTTGGAGGCATGTCAAACAACTAGAACAATTACCAGGTGGAGGGGGTTTTATTTGGGTTTGCTCACAATGTAATATGCAATTTAAGAGCTCCTACAATTGGGTGAAAGCCCATTTGTGTGGGGCTATTGGCCACGGAATTAGAACATGTGGAGGGTTGGATGGAAAGGGGTTGCCACGTGCAAAGACCCTTGCATACATCAAAGAGCAAGAGGAAGCAGATGCAACAATTGCATTAAAATCCAAGCATCCTATGGCAAGAAAAGGAAGATCACATAGCATTAGCAAGCCACCTGTTTCTCCTTTTGTTGATGTTGTGGCCCCAGATCACCCATTTTTGTCTACACCTATTGCAACTGGAGGGGAAGAGGATTCACCTCTTTCTCACAAAAGAACAAAAGATGTAGGCCCATTGGAAAGGGCATTCCAAAATGAAAGCAGGGACATAGCTAGCCAAAGTGTTGGACGCTTTATTTATGCATGTGGTGTCCCATTTAATGTTGTTAGATCACCATACTGGCAAGATATGGTGAGATGTATTAATGAAGCCCCTAAAGGGTACATTAGCCCAGGGTATGAAAAGGTGCGCACCACCTTATTGTCAAAAGAAAGAAAAAAAGTTGAAGACTCATTGTTACCCATCAAGAATCAATGGCTCGAAACTAAGAGTGTCCATCGTTTTTGACGGATGGAAAGATACAACAAATAGGCCATTGATCAATGTGGTTGCAGTGTGTCCTAAAGGGGCAATGTTTCTCAGGGCTATTGATTGTGAGGGGCAAGTGAAGGATGCCCAATTCATTGTTGACATCCTCATAGAATCTATTGAGGCGGTGGGGCCTCAAAATGTTGTCCAAGTTGTAATGGACAATGCAAAAAATTGTAGAGCTGCAGGGTTGTTGGTTGAGGCACGGTATGGACACATATTCTGGACACCTTGTGCGGTTCATTCCCTCAACTTAATGTTACAAAAATTGGGCACAAAAATTGCTTGGATCAAACAAGTATATGAGGAGGCAAGTGAGATTCAAATGTTCGTCAGCAACCACCACATGTCCCAAGCCATCTTTCGTAAATTCTCAACATTGCAGCTATTGAAGGTAACCCGTAACATTCTTTTTTATTTTTTTAAATAATTATTAGTTTTTAAAATTCATTAAATTAATTTTATAAGTTTGTAATTTGTAGAATTTTGAATGTTTTAAATTTACTTGTCTTAATTTTATTTCTTTTGATTTCTTATTAGGTTGCTAAGACTCGATTTGCCTCGCACACGCTCGTCTTGAGACGGCTTGTGAAGGTGCGAGAGGCATTGAGTGGCATGGTTATCAGTGACCTTTGGAGCATATGGAGGCAAGCAAACAGTGAGAGGGCTAGAAATGTGAAATTGTTGATCCTGGATGAAACATGGTGGGATCGTGCAGGATTACTTGCTTAGTTTTACTGAGCCCATCGTGAGTATGTTGAGATTTGTTGATATGGATCATCCATGCATGGGTGAGATTTATGATGGAATTGACTCAATGATTGAGTCAATTAAGACCATCATAAATGCCAAAGAGCAAGATCCTACAGAGACCTTCTTCAAGGAAGTGCAGTCACATCTCATTGAAAGGTGGAACAAAATGACTACTCCATTGCATCTTCTTGCTTTTGCCTTGACTCCAAAATACTATAGCGCAGAGATCCTTTCTTTGCCTAGGAGGGTCCCACCATATAGGGATGTTGAAGTTAGTGAGGGGTATAAGGCGGCATTTGCTAGAATCTTCCCAGATCCAGAAGTAGAAGACATGGTTAGAGGTGAGTTTGTGAATTTCATATCCTCCAGGGATCACTCCATTAGCGCTCTTCGTGACAAATACAGGATGGATGCTTATTCGTGGTGGTACCTCCATGGACAAGCATACACCTACCTCATGCCACTTGCAATAAAAGTTTTATCACAAGTAAGATTTTAATTTTTTTAATTTCTTAACTCTTTCTTTTTTACTTTTATAAATTTAAAATTTTAATTTTGCATTGACTTTGCGGCTTGCCTCAATAGGTTGCGAGTTCTTCTTCAGCTGAGAGGAATTGGGGGTACATACTCATTTATCCACTCTGTTAACCGCAACAAGTTGGGAGCAAAAAAGGCGGAGGATTTGGTCTTTGTGCATTCTAACCTGCGCCTTCTATCACATAAGAAGGATGAGTACAGGAAAGGGCCAACAAAGTGTTGGGATATAGACCCAGAGACTCCAAACTTGGATGCTTCCCATTGCCCAACTTTCATTGCTAGACCCGGACCTAGATAGTACTTTGTGTGAGCTGCAAAGTGGGGCTAGCGGGAGCGAGCATTGCTGATGGTTCTGGTTGTACTCCTGATGCTTGTGGTTCTAATGAACCACGTGATGGTAGTGATGCTCTCATTGAAGACATTGGAGAAGATGCAGAGCCATTAGACTATTACTAATTAGAATGTTGATGTATCTTCATTTTTGTGTTTACAATGTTACATAATGATACTATAACATTTTGATTTGAACAATGTACTGCTTATAAGTTCAAACAATGAATTATCAATATGTTTTAACTTTTAACTGGCTATTTCACTTATGTATATTTCAAATTTGTTTAATCTATGCATGTGTAAGGCTGGAATTTTGCTTATCTTGTTACTTTTCAAAATATTTTTAATATTTTATATGTATATTGTACTGCCATACCCAAGTGTCGTACCCAAGCCCCCAAAAAAAATTGTCGTATTAGCATATCGGATCCCTGATACCCGTACCCGCACCGTACACGTACCGGCTACCTAGGTTACTAAAGATTTAACGGAGACCTCGAGCATGGTTGTAAGATAAGTCATGATAGTAAAAGTAGGCTAAACACGTGAAAATGATAAGATAACCTAGAGAGTGGCAAGACATATCATTGCTCACAATTGCCTCAGAATAGCATCACATACCTCTTTGAAAAAGGTGTATATATTCCGCTACAAATTGTATCTCACTGCTAATAGTGTCTCCTCACCTACCTTTGAGATCTTGGCAAGCATTTCCATGCAAATGGCTTCAACTAAGAATGGAGGAGCTTGGTATAAGTCTCCAAAAACTAGTATATTGTGTGAATGTGAATGTATGTATAGTTGAGGGTACTTAGGATAGGCTCTTTAGGCTATATTTTGCATTTCACCCCATACATATTACCATATGTAAAAAGTGTAATGTACTTTTACACTAGTGGTTATTGTAGATAAGTTAGAAAGATATCCTCATGGATGATTTGTAGGAGATTTCCTATTCATTTCGGAATGCATTATTTGATTTCTATTCTCACGTTGGAAATTTCAAAGGGATAAGTGAGAACCTCCTACATTTTAGGACTTGTACTTATCTTATAACAACATATTTAAAGGCACTCCTCTGTGAATACAAATGAGCCGGAACAATGTACATTCTCTTCTACATTTAATCTTGTTGTGTTATTTGCAAGGATTCATAAGTTGTGCATTCGTGCAAACCCCTAATTGCTATGAGATTCATTCTGAGAGGATCGATCACTCATTTTCGAGTTCTATTCTCATCCTTGGTAGGAGGCAAATTATTTTGTTGTTAAATGGTTTAAGTAGGATCATTTAGTGTGCCCTTAGAATGATCCAATTAAGGAGTGGTATATATGCCTAAATGCACGCTAGCTTGATGTATAGCTTTGAGTTTATTCTTGTGTCCAAAATGTTTTTGGCAGCAAGAAATTCTTGATATTTTCTCAGATCATCGTTTTTTCATTGAAATTGTTTCCTAATGAGAAGGAATAGGCTAGTTTAAAGATGGCAATGGTTTTCGTGAGTGGGCTTCAATTGGCATGCCACCAACAAAAAATTTTAAGGGTCAAACCATTGAGGTAAAAGCTTAGTAGGTTCAAACTAGATAATTTGCACTTGATTTTTTCTTTGCTTAGAGGATGATTCCATTGGTTGAAGATTTGGATAAAATGGGGTTTCCAAGAATTGGTTGGGAAAGTGTCTTATTATGAGAAGCATTTGGCATGATTACATTGACTGTTCATTTGGAAACAAAGCTATAGTTGAAATTAACGGAGACACCATCATCAGTGGCATGCCAAAAGAAAATTCATCAGAACTCTAATGACTTGTTTTTGTTGAGGTTTCTCAAATTGTCTCACGAGATGATCTTGTCTTTTGCTAGTTCAAATGCTTCTTTTGAGATCTTAGGAGAAAAGTATCGGACTTTGTATTGTAGCTTTGATTCAAAGGCAATGGTAAAGAGTTTGAAGAGAGTTTCAGTCATGTTTGCAATCGGCTTTATTGGCTACAAACTTCCATCACTTGACAAATTTGTTAGTGGATTTGTGGTCTAATTGTTTTCCACTGACGAAATTACCTAAGATGTTTTCAGGTAGATCATGGTATTGAGATTCTTGGACAAGGGCGTTGACTAAGCCTTCTAACTCGACTATGAAGTTAGGCTTGAGTTGATTGCAGCATTCTAAGGCATTTGTTGTTGAATTTCGCTAACAGCTTGATAGCAACATACGTGTTGGTTTTGACCCAATCTTTGTAATGGTTGCCAAGAGCTTTGAAAAGTAGGTTGGGGTCACTGAACCAATCATATGTGATGAACAAAGTGATTCTTCCAATATCCATGGCTGCAATATAAGAAGCTAAAGGGTTGTTTTGTAATGTGTAAAGCATCCATAAGAGAGGAGGAGAGGGACATTGATTGGCATGTCATTTGCATGCTTTAAGTTTGCATTTGTGCCAATTAGTTGTTGGTCTTGGTGTGCATTTGGGCCATTCGATCCAACATTTGAGTGCAACCCACTTAAAGATTTTGATTTGCTTGAGCATTTGTAGGAGGCAAGGTGCTAGTTGTATCACCTGCCATAGTGGAGAAATTTGTGGTGTTGTGGATGTAGAAAATATAGGGGAAGACAGAGTGTTGTTTTTTGTCCCAACATTGATGGGAACATTCTGTAAAGAATCCATAATGAGTTGAATTTATTCAGGAAATTTTCCCACGTGATGAGGCAATTCCACCAAGAATTGTTGGATTTAAGAATGAAGTCAATGTTGTCCATTAGCACCCCTCTTGATCAATCTCTTCTTGAAGAAGCATTTTCTTTTGATTTGATTTAAAATACCTTGTGTTGATTTTAGTTGAAGAAACATCAATCTTCTTATTGAGGTTAAATAAGGCCATATTGCAATCCATATAAGAATTGGAAGGTGCTTAGGAAAAGTGAAGCCATTGGGTCACTTCTTGTTGTTCCCAAATTTTAACTTTGATGAAAATTTGAGCCCACCAAGAAAATTTGGCCACAATCAATCAAATTTAGTCAATTCAAAGTCATGAAATGAATCTTATAAGTCTACAAGGTTTCAGAAACCAAAAATTGGCTATAGGTTGAAAGAAATAGGAAAATGAGGACTTTCGAAGCTTTCAAATAGTTTTACAATTAAATTCCAAATTACTCTTCAACCTCCAAGTATTGATTCCCCGCCTTCATCGGGTTTTCAAGGAATCGGGGTTTCGGAGATTCAAAGTAGCTAGGCAAACAAATTGCAAATTGATCCTTAACCTTTGAGTTCTTATTCCCCACCTTCATCAAGTTTTTGGGGAATCGGGGTTTCAGAGAACCGATGCAACTGGGAAACAAATTGCAAATCGATCCTCCACCTCCGAGTTTCAATTCCCCGCCTTTATCGAGTTTTCAAGGAATCAAAGTTTCGAATATCCAGAGAAACTAAGCAACTAAACTACAAAACTATCTAAGATCTTCAATTCCCTAAAACTGCAAAATTGCTTGAAATCTCCAATTCCCTGAAACTGCAAAACTGTCTGAGATCTCCAATTCCCTAAACTGCTTCTTCATGTGATCATTTTTACAGTTTTTAAGTTGTGCATTTTTTATTTCGTTAACTGTCACTTTATTTTGTAAAACAACTCATTGTTTCTGCAATTTCTTTTTTTAGTAAATTTGACTTGGTCAATATTAAGGTTAGTTACTCTTAGTTATAAATATATAGGTTGAAGCCATTTGTAATGGACTTTTACACAATTGGAGATTTGTTACTAATTGGATGGACTACTTTGAGAGACTTCTTGAGGGAATTTCCCCAGGGATATTTGGAGAGACATTGTTTGTTCAACATATTGTAAAAGGACTTTTTAACATTTCTTGAGGGAATTTGAACTGTTGAAGACTTGGAGGGATTTTTGGAGAGATTTTGTGCTGTCCAAAATTTTGTACAAGATCTTCTTTGAGAAGAAAAGAGTGTATGAAGATTTGCATTCATCCTCATAAATAAATCCGACGAGATTTGCTAAACTTTGTGTCATGGTCTCTTCGGTGGTAGCATGTGTTCTTATGTCAAATGTTTGTCTTTCTTTATTGTTTTCCATGCTTGTAAGACTTCAATAAGAAGTGTTTTTAATATTAAATGATTTCCATGTAAACTAGAATAAGCTCTGAGTTAACTCATTCAAAATACAAGTTTTCATCTCCTTCTCTCTTCCTCTCTCATTTTTTAATTCCTTCCTTCTCACTGTTAAGTTTATATTCCTTTCTCCGAGATTAAAATCCCAGCCCCGCAAGTTACTGTAGATATGTACATATTCTTTCTTGTTCATTTTTGGCTTTCAATAAAGGGTGCCTCCCCTCACAATAGAGGAATGTTTTGCCAACAATTGTTGGCAACTTCGTTGAGGAACATTTATGCCTCGCATGTAACCTACAAAGAATATTTGGAACTTGAGGAGTCATAGTTATTGTTTCCAAGATTTTTTTTGGTTCTCCAATCTTATTGAAGAAGAAGAAGAAGATTTACTCGCAGTAGAAAAACACTTGTTCTGTCAGATACGATATTACTTCTACATGTGATATTTCTAGCAATGGCAACAATACCATGGGGTCTAACAATAGGGCCATTGGGTCTAGTTAGACCTTACATGAACTTCTTGTGGGTTTGAGGAAAAATATTTCCAAGCACACGTGGTGGCAAACAACACTCAAATGAACACATTGCAACCTTCTTTGTTGCATGTGTGGTTTTAGGTGTTGAACATGAGGATGTGTTTGTAAGTTTATTCGTGGAAACACTACAAGATGCAGCAGCTAAGTGCTTTTATCATCTACCGGCTCATCCCATCACCAATTGGGCTATCACAAGGAAGAAATTTGAAAAAAGATTTAAGTCAGCAGAAGATGTTCATGCACTCTTGGCCCAATTAACTCAAATGAAGAAAGAGGCACATGAACCTATGAGAGAGTCTGTTTCCAAATTTAACAATTTTTGCATAGGATACGTCAAGCAGCCGTACCCACAAGACAAAATCGAAGGGATTCTTCATCAATGTTATGCTTCTTGAAGTTGGCTAAATCTTGAAAAGATCTCAATTGTCGGACGAAAATATTGCCCAATCATTGGCCATTGAAGTTGAAGATGAACTATTCTTGGCTGGAAAGCTGAAAATGGATCCTACAAAGACCAAGAGTCAAAGCTTGAATCAAGATGCTACAAACCTTTAGTAGGAAAGTTGGCAAAATATCTCCTTGCCGTAAAGAATCAAGTGTCTCAATATTTACCGACTTCCTTATACAAAGATGTTCCAAGAAGGAACTCTGACAATCATGACAATAGTCGTAACCGCTTGCCAACACCTCAAAAAGACCCGCCGCTCGAAGCTCCCCATCACGAGGTCGCTTCCATCAATTGTTGATGATGTGGAACCCATGTTTACTGTAGAGGAGATAACAGATTTGGAGAGGGAGACGGCAAGAAGCAATAGCATCAGGAGGCACTAGGAGGAATTGGAGAGTATCTAGATGATATCTTTGCATATGATGATGTTGGTCTTGCAAAAGAGGAACCTTGTACCTTCCACTTCCATGAGGCAGCCACACCAGACTAATTTTAGGACTAGGCACCTGAAAGTTGAAACATAATATGCATATTTGATGATATCATATAATATGCATATTTCAAAATATCATATGACTCTATGAGCATAGTAGTTTGTAGCTTTGTACTTTAAGTTTGTACTCTTTTTTGGTCGAAAATGTAATAGAAAATATACTTAATGGAATTATATACATTCCACTTCTCATGCCAATTCAACAATGTTTTACATGTTAATTTTAGTATATTTTATGAATTAAAATGCTTTTAAAAGTAGCAATAAAGTTGTCCTTTGATGCCGAGAAACTCTTGCCAATTCCCAATTTACGAGTCAAATTTTGGGCTGCTGATTAATGTACACAGTCTTAGAACAGATGTTTTAGACCTGATGATATTGCTTGTTTCACGGCAATTAACTAGATGTTGGTTCTTTGTCTTCAACGTATTATTTTTAGTTAGACAACTGTTTGATATCCCACAATGTGTTTATCCAATAAAATCATGCCTCTGATAAGCAGGCTACTGATATGAAACTTGTATGCTCCCCAAAACCTCCCCCCTAAATTGGTTTTGCTTTTTCGGTTAGTGGTTTTTGTTAAGAGATACTTTGCTCTCAAACTTTTTGAGTATATGGTATTGTTGAAGATCTAATGATATTGGTTCTTTGCCTTCAACTATTATGAAACTTTTAGTTCAAGACAGAGCTACATTGATTGTAACTGTGTTTCTCACTACACTTGCCTCTACGAGAAGGGCACTGAATTTTTGATATACTACCTGGAACCTCCCCACCCCTCCCCCCACTTTTATCAGTATAATTTAACACTTTCCAGAAAATAATAAAAAAGATTGATGATGATACACTTAGTCACAATCTGTTAAACAACTGAATAGAATTTATATATATTAACGGAGTTGATCCCTCTGAGCCTTAGATGTCACAAAAATAAAAATAAAAAATTGCATACTCTAAGCGTCACCACCTTAAGCTCATTGACAGTAATCTCAGTACCTTGACAATCCACCTATAACCGAAGTACAAAAATATCACGGGTCAGAGCCCCTGAAGCTTGCATGCCTTCCCTGGATGACATTAAACCCTCTTTTGAGAACTTTAAAGATTGCTATACACTATGTTTTTAACGACAATCTATTCAAATCCTCGTGTCTCCCTGTTGAGATTTTGACCTTTCTATCAAAGTTCCTTATACATAACTTGAAGCCAGTCTAAGACGTCATATTAAATTTGTACCTCAACATAAGCCTATCTTATGATTGGCGCAAACTGTTACAAGTTAAAAGGCCAGGTTGGATGAGTGATTACTATGTGTAGGATTACTTGACATCAGTTGTATATTATTTAATGTCCATCAATCCATTGGTGCAATGTATGGCATCAACTTCTATATTATATGATTTTTATATTAAATTATCACCTGACACTTCGTGACTGATTCTCTGTCTTAAGAGAATTAGCTCCAAAACTGTTGCAAAAGTCTCCTTAAAATGTGTTGACAAATAAATCACTCATTTATGTTCATCATCACTCTTGACCACTTGAGATGTACTCTACAAAAATGGATCTGGCTACATTCATGCATTGTGTCGGTCCCATGTATATTGATCAATCTTGATTCAAGCCAAAAATGTTATTGTGATTCTATCTTCAATCCACATCTACACTATCATCATTGTGCCATCAAAATTCTGATTGCCTAGTCAATCACCACAGGTTCCATACACTGTCTGAAACAGGGTCACTTGCATTCACGTATTACCTAGGTGCTGATCAAATAGTACTTTTATTTAGGTTCATACCTTTTGTACAGCTCGATGCAATTTGATTATTGCTTCAACTCTGTTTATTCCATCCACCTGTTGTATCTATCAGATAATCAGATCCGAGCCTCTGTACTGACATAATAATCTCGTAAAGATCAAATATCCATGTCCACCTGGCAACTATATACCCGGTCATACCATAGTTACTCTAACTCTCACTAGTAAATTGAACACGCATTCAAACTGTCGACAGCTCATTATTCTTAGAAGAAATCTTGTAGAGAACTAGATCTTCGCGTAGTTTACAAATCAGGCAATAAACTCAAGTTGTCCATGGCATAATAGAATTATCATCATATCAACTCTTGAGAATGCACAACTCTGTTCAAAAGTTATGTCTCTAACACTTCAAATCTATCAATGTAACTTATGGAGTAGAAATGTAAAAGTCTTGTTCTAGCAATCATTGTTATCACAAGCCGGCTGCACTTTTAAGACACCTATTTGATGTCTAAGGAAAAAAACAGCTTTTCAAAGCATCAGTTGCGAAGGGATTTTCCTTTTTTCCCCCCCAATTACATTACATATCGTTCAATTTTTTTACATCCCTTACGTTTTGGGGACGCTCATGGACAGGGGGAAACTGACCGTTACCAATCCACCTTTCACACAAAGCACCTCAAAGCACTGAGATGAAATGTCCCCGGGACATTTGGCAGATAATTAGAAACGTCCTGAGGACATAAAATTGTACATTCTGAAGGCCTGATTCCAAGCATCGGTTGGACAGCCTCGAAACGTTTCGGGGACTTCTGGTTTTTTTTAATTTATTTTTTAAAATTAATTTGTTTATTGTTTTCTCTTTATAAATGTTTACCCATTAACCATAACCCGACTATATTGTACTACAAAGACATTAAGAAACAAGAGTGATCTATGAATATAGAAAATTTCAAGCACAAATGCACATGGACTGCAACAACACACTATGAAAAATAGCAGTATACGTATTAATATTATAATTTATATGGACATATAACATTAGTATAGCTATATGTATGTTGCGAGTCTTTAATATGGACATCTGAATGTGGACTGTATGCACATGGTGGACTGATATATAAATATGAGTTGTTATTCATAAAAAATTTAAAATGTATTTGTATATTTTTAATATTTAGAATTTTATATATTATTTTAATAGTCGTCCCCGTGTCGTCCCAAAATTTTGGAAATTCTTTGTCGTCCTGGAAACTCCGTCCCGTCGTCCCGGAGTCTTAGGTAACTATGGTTGAAAATAACGTGCTTATGTATCCACTGACCTTTTTATTTACTTCCATGAGACTAATCATCCTTTCCTACTTACTGCTTGATAATATTCATGCACTTTCATGCTTGGTTGTGTTTGTTGACAACCTTCCCAAAACACAACCTTCTTTTTTCTAATGTCTTGCTCTTTTATATAGGATTCTTCTTTCATTATTCTAAAATTCAATGACAAGTCTGCTAGAAACTCTAAAAGCATGTTGTTTTGACCCATCATTGTATAAATGCTATGAAGCAATCCTCTCCTTTACCAATTGAAAAATATGGCACGTTCCCAATCAATTCCCTATTACCCCTAACTCCTACCAAATTTTGCATGGCACTTGCATCCTGTTCATTCACCTTTAAACATGGTATGGTGATGATTCAAACAATCCTTCCTTCTCTAGCACTCTTCAAACTCCAACATCCTCCTCTTGTAGGATATTGTCGCATGCAGGATTTAAAATAGCATTTCATGTTACACTTTGTGCCCAATACCAACCTTGTGGTCTTTGTCCTTGCTCACCTTGAATTCTTTAAACCTATGAAACACAGTTTTTCTCAATGCAGCAAGGAACAAGAATCTTCTTCATCTTTTCATTAGCAACCTCTTATTTTGGACTCAATTTTGTTCTCTTTCCAAGTTATAAATCTTTTCATTTGCCTCAAAGCATGCTTACAGTCGGACCTATTTTTCTTTTCTTGTATAAGGCGAAAGTCCTTAAATCGTACCACCATTTTTTCACTCTATCAATAGGATTCACCTTCAGCCTTGCTATCGATACATTCAAAATTCAACCTTCATTTATGCATAAGGCTTGTTTCTCCCTTTGCTTGTCATAGATTGTATTACTCATCAAATATTTCACAATTACTTCTTAAAAGCTTGAATTCTTCCTTGAAGCTATCTGCAAATTCTTTCCATGGTTAAAAAGACCAGGTTGAAATTCTTTGTACCAATGTTTTAAAAATCGGAACCGGACTCGGAACCCGCCGAGATCCGGACCGGTTCAAACTTAAAGAACCGGTTTATTAAAAAATACATAAAATTTTAGATTTTTAATGAAAATAATATATTTGAAAGGTTAAAAACCATGATTCCAACAATTACACACAAAATATGCAAAGTTTGCTCTTATATATATGCAAGAAAGGTGTTTATAGCAAAATGGCACGAACTCCAAGTCCAATACACAACATGTATATCATAGATGAGACTCCGAAACAAAATACATAAACAATAAGGCTCTAAATGGTCTCCATAGTTCGAGACTCCAAAAAAACAACAAGATATGATCATTGATACATTACAAATACTACAAGTTACAAAACTCTAGAATAAAGTATAAACTAGATGACGTCAATGATCAATCATCAAACTCTGCACCGCTGCTGGAAATGGGATCCTCAAGGTCATCCTCATCAATATCATCACCGGCATTTGGCTCTGACTCGGACTCATCCAAATCCTCAGTTACATCTGCAACAACTATATTGGCATGGGGTCGGGGAGTAGCACGAGTGCGACTAGTGCCTGTTGTGTCTAGTGATAATGGCGGCGGTGCTACTAATGGCTCATCATATTCCTTATCCAAACCCATCCACCCCAAGTCATCGGGATCAAACTCTGTTGGCTGACTCTCCTCTACCCATTCTGAGGTTGGATCTATATCATCCAAGACAATGGGATCAGTATAAGGTCTTCGATTCAACAACTGGTTGCGCCTTAACCGAAGGTTGTACTGCACAAAGACAAGATCATTCAACCATTGTTCCAAACGATTTCTCTTCTTCGTGTGAATCCGCTCAAAGACGGACCAGTTGCGCTCACACCCAGAAGCACTGCAAGTTTGGCTCAAGATCCAAATTGCAAACTTTTGCAATTGAGGACATTGACTACCAAACGAATCCCACCAATGTGCTGCGATAAAAAGTATAAATGTTTAATTAGTAAACAATGATGATAAAAAGTTAAAAACACAGTCAAAAATCAAAAGTAAAACAAAAACTTATAACTTGAAGGTTAAAGCGTAATTCAACAAATTAGATAAAGATTGTATTGTGCTAAAAATTCATGATTATTCATTAAAAATTTTAATCAAATGAACTTCAAAAAACATAGAATTTCTTACCTGGTTGGTCCACATCCCTTGCAATCTTTGCAATGTTTTTCCCAAAGGTCCCTGTGGCTCTACTGAAGAAGTTGATTTGTCAGTGAACCTCAAGTTGTTGCATCTCATCAAGGACCATGCGCTCTAGGCACTCGTACAAACCATCTTTTACTTCTCATGTTTGATCTTCTCCAAGCTGAGCTCTGTAATGATATTTCAGGTTCAAGAAATACCCAGCTGCACGTATAGGCTGATGGAGTTGATTGTTTCATCTATTATCTATGATCTCCCATATAGGCCCATACTTAGTTACCGTGTCTTTGTATGCTGCCCTTATCTGCTCCTTTGCTTGATCCATAGCCTCATAAATATAGCCCATGGCTAATTTTTTCCCATCTACCAACCACAACACCTTAACAAGAGGCTCAGCAACTCTCACAATCTCTGTTGTTTTTTTCCAAAATAAATTATCAAAAAGTTTCTTCTTTGTGTCTTTCCCATCCTATTTCCGGATCCACTTTGATGCATTCCATTCATCACTTGAAAACATCCTTTTCAAGTTCTGTTGGGAAATAAGAGATTGCAACGTGAGGAAGTTTGTTGCAAATCTCGTGATGGCTGGCCTAACAAGTTCTTTGCCCTCAGTGTTCTTCCTCATTAGGTTCAATACCCATGAGTGATTGTAAATGTATTTGGTGATGTTTTTGTCATGCTCTACAGTGTTCTTGATCCAATCTTTTTTCCCTATATCCTCAAGCATGAGGTCTATGCAATGCGCAGCACATGGAGTCCAGAATATTGTTTTGTGTTTAGCCTCTAACATCTTACCAGCAAGAACATAGTTAGAAGCATTATCGGTTATAATTTGTACAATATTTTCCACCCCCACCTCTAAAACAATCTCATCCAAAAGCTCAAACAATAAATTTGCATCTTTCACCCTATCAGATGCATCTACTGATTTAAAAAACATTGTACCTTGTGGACAAGAGGCAAGAAAATTTATTATTGTGTGGTTCTTGCCATCACTCCACCCATCTGACATGATAGTGCATCTTGTTTTGGCCCATGAAGCTTTGCAACCTTTCAAATATTCATCTATGGATGCAACTTCTTTCTTCAACAGTGATCCTCTCAAGTCATACATACTAGCGTCTTTGAAGCCCTTACCAGTAGCAATAATTGAATCAAACATCAGCTGGTAATAAGGTGAGCGGGCAACATTGAAAGGGATATCTGCATCATACCACCATCTAGCAATGTACTCAAAAGTTGTTTCTTTGTATTGCTTCTTCCAATGGTTATCCAAGGTGGGTTGTTTTTTTGTTGACATGGAGGCACTAGCAGTAGCAGGTGTGGCAGATGGAAAAAAGCTTTGAATGGTGTTTCTTTTTTGAGGTCGGTTTTCTTGACTATGAGTGGATGGGGGAGGCATATACTGAAAGGGGTCTCTAATGGTCACAAAGGGTCAAAGCAAGATCCTTCAACACTCAAGGCATGTTCCCTCCTCCCTATTTCAGCTTCCATCTCTTTTTGCCTAGTATTCTCTTCTCTATATTTTTCAAACATGTTTTTCATTTCCAACCTAATGGCATCAATATCAGATGCATCACATGGGGTAACTTGGCCTCTTTGACCAAGTGTTGTTTCAACCTATGAATCCCCCCCTTGATGTGTTTCTTACAATATTTACAAAAAAATTGATCATCAATTACGTCTGCATGGTTCCATGTAGAGTCTTTTGTTTTGGGGGCCATTGCAAATGCAAACAAATTTGAAAATGCAAATAAAAACAAAATAAATTTTGTATTTCTTATTTAATAAAATTTACAAATAAGGGGCAAGTTTAAAATGTAACATACCTTTCAATGTGCACACAAATGAGGTGAAAAAATGCTCCAAGCTTGTATATGGCACCACAAAGAGCCCACACTCCAAATGTAGATGTAAATGCCACCACAAAGAGCCCACACTTGATGCCAAACAATGCCCAAACTCACTCTAAATGAACACTATTCAATGCTGCCCCACTCCTCCAAATCCTTGCAAATAAGAGAGGTGCTCACAAATAGAGGTGAGGTGCTCACAAATGGATGCCAATATCACCACAAAGAGCCTACAAGCAATGCCAAACAAGCTCCAAGCCTCCAACTTCCAAGCTCACTACAAAAAATAAACTCTTCAATCTTATGCTCACAAATGTTTTTGCTCACAAATGCTCACAAATGCTCGATGAGAGAGGTGTGAAGTGAATAGAGGGGGGGGGGTGTATTTATAACACCAAATTAGAGTTTAGAGACAACAAGAAATACAAAAAAACAATTTAAAAAACTGTATTTTTAAAATCGCCGCCGTATAAGGCAAAACAGACTTGGACCGGCCGGTTTAAGACGAAACCAGACAAGTTTTACCAGTTTGGGCTAAAACCGGTCAAACCGATTCGGTTTCTTGAGCGGTTCGTGCAAAAAAAGGTTAAACTAGTCAAACCGGCTGGTTCTGGTTCCGGTTTGACCTATTTTTAAAACACTACTTTGTACTAAAGATTAGTAAATAAACTGGGTCGTTTCATGTTAACCATCTTCTTTACAATACTAAGATGATAGGTTTCCTAACCAATTTCTACTAGATCATGCAACACACCCATTTCAAACCTCCTCAACATATTGGCTGGGTGCAATGTCAAATCTGCCCCATAAGAGTTATAATGCTTGTGAATGCAAGCCAATGTAAGAAAGCTACATGCCCAACAAAAAATATGTTTATACGTTTCATACTTCATAAGAATAGTCAACCAACTATGTAAAAAATAATATTACAATGCATGATCCGTCTTGCAAGAAAAATGAAAAACGTTGTGCCTAGTACAAGCTTAACCCAATCAGCAACATCACATTCTGTGATAAATAACTTCCTATGGAATCAAATACTTATATTATTAACACCCTAATCTAGGATTATTATTTTGATGAAATATTTAATTGCAATATTCAACATATATGCAATTGAATTTTATAATTAGGTAAGCTTCAAATATCATACCTGTTAACATTTAAACCACATCAAGGATTATCCCCGTCAGCAACATCACATTCTGTGAAAAATAACTTCCTATGGAATCAAATACTTTTATAATTAACACCCTAATCAAGGATTATTATTCTGATGAAATATTTAATTGCAATATTCAACATATATGCAATTGAATTTTATAGTTATATAAGCTTCAAATATCATGCCTGTTAAAAATTAAACCATATCATTCCTACTACACTATTAGACCTTCCTGTATAGTGCATATCATATTTTGCATATATGCTTCACATCTGTGTTCAACAAGATGTTTTGCCACTTCGTTAGCCTTTTGTATCTTTAATGAATAGAATCTGCAAGAATAGTGTATAATAAAGCCCAAAGAAAAATTAAAAAAAAGTAATCCATAGTTTTAAACAAGGAGAGAATTTACCTTCATCTACAAGGCAAGCCAATAAATGATCTATGGAATTCCCTATGCCCACTTATAAAAATTTTAATATGTGGTAAATGAACAAAACATGTACAATAATTTTACACCATGCAATAGAGCCTTCACTTTAAAAACCAATGTAGAAGGATTTGTTAATAGCTACTCTTGAGGCAATAAAGAGTTTGTATTCCTGCTGCTGCAGTCGTGGTTCAGAACTTTCCTGAACCTAGACATTAGCATCGTCTTGACACTTCAAATGAGAATTATAGCATACACATAAATGAGTATTATGAATCATGATGCACCTTCTTCCAACTAATTTCATGCATATGAACAAGAATCTTCTTCATCTTTTTATTAACACCTCTTATTTTGGAATTAGTTACAATTTCAATCCAAGCACTCTAAGTTCACACTTTTTGTAGCACATAAAATTCAAGCCCTGTGAAATCATCAGCAGTGTAAAGAGACTAGTTCCAAACACCAAATCACTAAGTGTGTTGTACTAAAACACCACTTAATTTATTTTTAATCTGTAAAATTGCAACTAAATTGAAGAGTTCCAATTAATGGAACACAATAAAGCATATCACTCCATGCCTTGTTCAATGCCCAGATAAAAATCGCACCACCCCTATACAAGCCAGGCTTTTGAACCTGCGCAGCCACTAAAAATTGGTGTCCCAAGCACACTAGACCATGACGAGGAGAGGCGCAAGTAGGACGATGAAACAATTCTTCTCCAGTGGAAATATCCCATATTGTTATGCCTGTGTTCAGATTGTTATCTGAACACACCACTAGAGCTTCCTTTTGAGAAGCCAGATTGTCCCATCTACATTACAGAAGGAAGACATCTTTGTTTAAAAAATTTGATCTAACAACAAAGAATGTTATGCTTGAGACTTGTAATCGGTACCCATAAGCGCTACTTCCTATAGAGACATTCTAATGAAGTTTAGCAATACAGTATTTTTCAAATTTAGAAATAGTTTGTTGTAATTGAAATCAAATTTTCAAAAGCAAACAACCTCATCAATTATACATTTTTCTTGAATTTTATTATTGACCAACTATAATTAGAATTCAATGGAAATGTACATAACCCCCAGCACAAAAAAGGGAGACATCCATGTCCAAGATCATCATACAAGAAGAAAAAAACAGGAAATTTGTGCTATCAGATTAATAAGATTGAAAAGTGTCATGATTATTATGCTGAAAAATCTTGTATTAAACTCCATTTGCAAAGAGCCGTGATTATTATGGTAAATAATGTATGAGAAATAGATACTAGTTCCAATTCAATTTAGACTTTTGGCATTATGTAACCATAAGGGAGTTAATTCTGTGTGTGAGTGTTTTTCGCAATTCCTACCAACGGGCCTTTTGGCTAAATGTGGACTATTCTCAGAGGAAAGAACAGAATTATGACTGCCCTGTACTCAACAGAACCATTCAGTAATTATCAAGTTGCAATCAACAAAATAAATATTCTAGAAATGGCTTTCACTTCAATTATTCAGAATAGTCAAAATGAGGGGTCTGAGATGTTCAAAACTTTTTACACATTTAAAACAGAGCTTCGAAAGGAATAGTTGCGAACAACAGCAAAAGTTTGAAATTATCTTGCTCTTTGACAGAGCTATTTCCTTTCCTTTCTTCCCTAAGGGAACCTGTATACTATATTCTATTAGATTTTATATGGTTCTTAGATATTAGAGGTTATATTAGAATTTGAGGAGCCCTCTCAACACTTATCTATTGTTGAACTTACTATGCATGAAGTTGTAAGAGAAATTCTATGCTATATTCTATTTTTTGTGATTATTTCTCTTTAATTTTGTGCAATCCATATTTATGGGTTTATCACTCAGTAGCCATTACATTTTCGATACGGGTACGGGTACGGAGTATCCAAAGCACTGATACAGCAAAAAAAAAAATTGGCCCCGGATGCGGCATTGGATACGGCAGTACAAAATATATATATAAAATTTCAGCCTACTAAATAGGAATTAAGTTATTAACCACATATTATGCATATGAAAGACAAGATAAGTAGATAACTTATAAGTTATAAGCTAAATAAGTAAATAACCACAACAAACAAGTCATAATTTGTTAAAAACTTAGAAACTTAAAAGCTTAAAAGTTAAATTAAAAATACTTAAATTAAACACAATGTGAATGTTGTGATATATTAAATTCAATTTATTACACCAAATTCCAATGATCAAAGTTCAAACTATCTTTCAATATTCATCATATTCCTCTTCATCAAGAGCATCAACATCAGCATCAGCATCATCATCATTATGTGGTTCATAAGAACCACATACTTACAATCAAGGACAAATTCCCGATTCCAATGATTGATGAATTATTGGATGCATTGCATGGTCCCTATTTCTTTTCTAAGCTAGATCTAAGATCTGGCTACCATTAGATTTGCTTACGTAAGAGGATATCCCTAAGACAACTTTTTGAACCTATGACTGGCACTACAAGTTTTTTGTGATGCCTTTTGTTCTCACAAATGCACCATTAACTTTCGAGAGCCAAATGAACTAGATTTTTTTGGCCTTTGCTTTGTAAGTTCATTTTTGTTTTTTCTTTGATGACATCCTAGTCCATAGCAAGACATGGGAATAACATCTTGTTCACCTAAACCACACCCTATAGTTCCTCGTCTACAATCATTTGTATACTAAGTGCACCAAGTTATATTATGGCACTACAGAGGTGGAACATTCTTGCTCACAGTATCTTAATAGAAGCGGTCAAGGCGGATCCCAAGAAAATTAAAGATATGCAAAATTGGGCCCGAACCTTAAAGCCTCAAAAGTCTTCAAGGTTTTTTTAGGTCTTACCAGCTATTACCCGCAAATTTGTCAAGGACTGTAGTAATATTGTTGCTTCCCTTGACCACCATGCTATGCGAAAATGTTTTTGTGTGGTCTACACGTAAAGAGCACATCATTGTCTTTCTTAAACAATCCAGTACCCACCCTCGTCCTTGTGATGCCAAAAAATTTCAAATCCTTTGATTTTTGAAAGTGACGCATCATGGACAGGAATTGGAGCCATTTTCAAGCAAGAAGTCGGACCTTTGGCATTTATTAGCAAGGCCTCAACATGAAAGAATCTAACCAAATCCACTTACGAAAAGGAAATGCTAGCCGATCTTCATGCAAAAAACTGATAGGCAATTATATTAGTTAGGTAGATGTTTTTTACATCAAAAACCGATCATCACAGCCTGAAGTATTTCTTGTAATAGAATGTATCATCATCAGAACAACAAAAGTGGGTGACTAAACTCTTGGGCTATGACTGAAATTTTTGTACTAGAAGGGGAAAAGAAAATGTGGTGGCAAACGCCTAGTCACGTAAATTTGCAAAACATGAGACTTTGTGTGGCTTATCCTTACCAACACTTGATTGGTTATAAGGAAGTTTGTTAAGAATGCCAACAAGATGCATTGGTTCAACAACTCACTCAAGAGCTCACAACTACTCCTACAGCTAAGCAAGGTTACTCTTGGAATGGTAGCTAGTCACGCTTAAAGGTCCAACTAGTGCTCTTTGCAAAGTTAGAACTTCAAGAGAAACTATTGCAAGAACTACATGCATAACCTTCTGAGGGGCATTCTAGGTTTTTTTAATTCCTATGCATGGGTTGAAAGAAACTTCATTTGGGATGGCAGGAAACAAGATATCAAACAATTTGTGGCGGAATGTGATACATGTCAAAATCAAAAAGGATAGATTGACCGGATTCCTAGCATTCTACAACCACTACCAATTCTCATTGTAGTATGGATGGATGTTTCTATGGACATTATTGAGAGGTTGCCTAAGTCTAATAGGAAATCGGTAATATATTGATATTGTAAGGAAGAGATAAGACACCTTTTGGTATTGTAAAACCAGATCTCAAAAGGAGGTTGTCTCCTAGAAGAGGTCTACGTTATCTAAATACAAGCAAGTTCAAAGATATTTTTTATTTCTTTTAACATTCGGGTTCTTTTGCATTATATTATTTATGTTTTCGCTAATATTTGGCAAACATGATCATAACAAGTCTCCATGAGGATTCAATCCCACAAAAAGTGCATATCTAGGGGCTCAAATCTATGAAATTGAAAGGAACTCTCCCTAGAATCCCTCCCTATATACAATGCCAAAGAAAACTCACGTGGTGCAAATAAATTTGTAGTGTTTGTTTATCCTCACATCCTAGGAAGCAATTTAGGAATAGATCCATGACACCCGTGGAGCATATCCATGACGTTAAGGAGGAGCATATCCTCGTTGAGAGATAGTGCTTTGGGGAACATTAGTAGTGTTGTGTAGAGATGAGTTTCACCTCGCTTACACCCCCCCTAGTATGTGAAGCTACAATATCCAAAGGGCGTTTTGTTATGTATCGAGGGATATTATATTACAATGTACATGGGTTGATGGAGATGCCAACATGTGTCACTCATCCCCTTTGATGAGTTATATCGATCTATTATATTGGGTCAACTAGTAACTTGTGGACTTAGCTATATTGGGTAATGAGTTGGCCTACATTGGGATTGGGTGTTACCCGCTAATTAAGAGTAATAGATGTTTATATAAAGGAGATAAATATCATTATAACACGAGATATTGGTGTGTTGAGATGCCCTTATTCAATAAATTCAAAATTAGATGAACACCCTTAAGGTGGGCAACACCATACGATACTCTTTTTGGAAGGAATTACTCCACAAGATCTTCCAGTGTGGGAATGCCACTTTGAGGTTGATACTTTCAATATCCTTCTACCAAAGAGAAGTCTTTTTACTTATTTGAAATCCATCATAATGATATTCATCTCCTTTATATAGACCTCTTTTATTCTTAATGGATGGGCAACACTTAATCCTAATGTAGGCCAACTCATCACCCAATATAATTAATTCCACAAGTTACCCATTTGACCCATTATATTAAATTAGTATGACTAACTAAAGGGGATGTGTGCCACGTGTTGGCATCTCCATCAAACCCATATATATTATATAATATCACATCACTAGGTACATGACATGTCATCCTTCCTTGGCATGTTTCGCCCCTAAAACATGGGAGGAAACCAAGTAATGAGTGTGCTTCAAATCATTGCACACTTGTCGTGATCCTCGATCATACAACCATCCATATATGATCTTCTTGGGTGATAGCTTTTTAAACCTAGTTCTTGATTTGATTGTGCTACTCTAATTCCATCCGTAACCATAGTCGTTCCTCGTTGGCTTCCATGTAGCCATAGTGATTACTCCACAGGGGGGTTCATTAGCTAGGCAATATCTTAGCACGTGCATTCATATTGAAGTAATTAAAATTGATAAAATCAAAGTCAATATATTGGTAGACATTAGGGGGTGAAAGGGTTTAATTTACTAATATTTTGAATTAGGTATTGGGGGTAGGTTAGAGAGGTGGGCCTAAGGAGAGGTGGGTTGATTTTAATATTAAACTAAAATATTTGACCCCTAGTTTTTAAAAATAAATACCTTAATATTACATAAGGAGTGTTTTCATGAAGTTAAATTATAATCTCTTTTTGAATAAGGAAATATCAATTAGGAGATTCTTAACCAATAAATAATAATATTATATAATACAAGGATTAAGTATGTTTTTGAATGCATATGATATGATTTCACCATCTTAATTATTTGAATAACTATTGATAAATGATTAAAGTTTAACATTAATGTAATTGATGATATATCTTGAATGTAATTGATGATATATCTTACTAGAGCAAAGACATTAAGAAAATAATAGAGTGGAAAACATGATATATTTTCTATTTGATATATTAGGGTAGAAATAAAAATATGTTATATTTGATATATTAAGGTAGAAATAAAAAGGGATAAATAAGATTGTAATGGAAAAATGGGTATGTAAAGTACATGGAAAAAATAAGGGGTATTTTCATTCTAATAATATAACGGGAGGGGGTATTATCAATTGAATAATTGGAGGTAAAAACTAACATTAAGGGTATTCTTTAATACCCTTTGAATGGACGTGTTATACCATACTTTTATTAAGTGAACCCCCCGTGGATTACTCGTATGATTCCATGTTTCATATTTTTTTCTGCTTTGATTCCATGTATAACTATAGAGATTGTTATTCCCATTCCATGTATAACTATAGAGATTATTATTCCAATTCCATGTATAGCAATAGTAATTGTTGTTATGACGCTCCCTAACATGCCTCCATGATTGTTTCCTTTTATGATGATGTAGGTGTCTATATGCATCGACCTTAGTATCCTTGACCTTATCAACCTTTTCTTCTGCTTTCTCTAACCTTTCCACCATTTTGTAATCATTTTTTTCAGCATTATGTTCTTCCTCTTGTTTTTCTAGTGTCACATCTAGCTAAAAAAAACTTGTTTCAATTCTCCTATAGACCAATCAGTCCTGCCCCTACACACATGATAAAACCAAATTCATGTTGGGCCTCTCAGATGAAATAAAAATTTATGTAATTCTTCATGAGAATAGTTCTCCTTAAATTGGTGCCACCATCATCTAGCATCAATATCACCATCTCCTGAGCTGGTAACCCCACAATCCACAAAAACTAGGGTTTCATAAACTAGTGTTCCACGAGGACGCACCCCCTGAAACTGTCGTATGAAAGATTCTGGGTGTCTTTGAAACTCGAGGATGCCAAGGAGATGTCACCTTGTCATCCCGCCACAGCCACCAGCTATACAAGGACATCCCCAAAATGTTTCCCTTAAAGAGGGGATGTTTATGAGATGTCCCCAAAATTTGGGCACTTGGGGATGTCCCAAAGACTTCTAGAAGTCTCTCAACCCATCCTAGAGACTCCCAACCATCCCTAGCAGCATAAGGCTACCATAGAGTTTTTTTTTAAATTAATTTATTTTAAAATATAGGCCCCCAATCCTTAACACTAAAACTTAATGGGCGCCACCCCACACCCCTAAGCACTCCAAAAAAAACCTATAAATAAGAGTTACACCCCTCTCTCCAAATCACAATACAAAATTCAAAGCAAGAGTGAAAGCATTAGCAAGCAAGAGTGAGAGCGTGAGAGTATCAGCAAGCAAGAGTGAGAGCAATAGCATTAACAAGCAAGAGCGAGAGCATTAGCAAGGAAGAGGGACAACATTAGCAACAAGTAGTAACAAGAGTTAGAGCAAGTGCCAAGTCTTCATTTCTCAACCATTCAAATTTCAAGTTTTCAACGCATTCATCAAGTCTTCAAGGTAAGCCATGACCCATGGCCCTTCATAGTTAGTTAGAGTGCATCGTTGTCTTTCTTAAACAATCTAGAACCACCCTCATCCTTATGATGCCAAAATTTTCAAATCCTTTCATTTTTGAAAGTGACGAATCATGAACAGGAATTGGGGCCATTTTCATGCAAGAAGTCAGACCTTTGGCGTTTACTAACAAGGTCTCGACATGAAAAAATCTAACCAAATCCACTTACGAAAAGGAAATGCCAGGCAATCTTCATGCAAAAACTCACATGCGACTAAATTTGTTGGGTAGGTGTTTTTGCATCAAAACCGATCATCACAGCCTCAAGTATTTCTTGTAATAGAATGTATCATCACCAAAACAACAAAAGTGGATGACTAAACTCTTGGGATATGACTGAAATTTTGTACTAGAAGGGAAAAGAAAATGTGGTGGCAAATGCCTAGTGACGTAAATTTGCAAAACGTGAGACCTTGTCTAGCTTATCCTTAGCAACACTTGATTGGTTACAGGAAGTCCGTTAAGAATGCCAACAAGATGCATTGTATGGCCTTACCACATATTGCAGGCTAGTTCTCCACAAGTCCAACACATTAATTTGATTTTGGACTTGCATGCCAATTCTTACCCTTCATTGTTTGGTATCTAGGCCGTTGGCTTCACTTGGATCATACTTTACTATTAAATTATAATTAGTTAGTATCTGTTATGGATGCCTAAGATGTCGATAGATGATGGACGTACTCTTGATTTGAGTAGACATTGTGACCTACTTATGTTTGCATTTTATTGTCTTGGTAGAGATGGATTGATATTATGTTGTGTTACACCATGTTGACAAAATATGTTGTCATAAGGAAAATATGGTACTTTGACAACAGTATGTGGGACAAAGTCCCTCCTCTATTGTGAGGGGAGGTGCCCTTTATTGAAAACCAAAACAAACAAGAAAGAATATGTATAATATCTACACTAACTAACTTATGGGGGTGGGATTTTACTTTCGGAAAAATAAATATAAGCTAGAAAGAGAGAAGAAAGGAATGGAGAAGTTGAAAGAAGGAAAGGAGAGCTTGCATTTCAAATAAATAAACACAAAACTTTTTTAATTGGCACGCAAATCATTTAGTATAAGAAACACTTCTGAGAAGGATTCTACATGCATAAAAGGAATGAAAAAGGATAAAAACAAGACATGTCATGACACAAAACTCCACAAATCTCTTTTTATTTCTTCACAAAGATGAACACAAAGCCTCACACACTTTCCTCTCATACAAGATCTTGTACAAAATCATGGGCAACACAACGTCTAGCCAAAAATCTCTATCCAAGTCTCTAGCAATTTGAATCCCCTCAAAAAATGAAGAAATGTTTTTTTACAATATCTTGGACAGCCCAAAGCCTCTCCACGTATCTTTGAAGAAATCTCTTTTGAAAGTTTCACGAAGTAGCTCCTCCAACAAGTAAAAATCTCCAGTATGTAAAAGTCTTTGATACTGATTTACAAACAAGTATTTATGGGGAAAGTCTCCCTATTTTACAGCTACATGCAAGGTTGAACGAATCAATTTTCCCAAATTGTAAACTTAAAAGATTAACAAAGTCAATTTGCACAACCTACAAATTTGACTAAGTCAATTTGCACAAGATGAGAACTACATATTTGATGTGCACTTTTTACAATAATAAAGTGACAGAATTTCATATTCTGTTTTGGCTTAGATTCTGCTACATCCAATTTATCAATATCTTATTTTATCCTATCTTTATCAAAATGTGGGTTGACTACTTACATAAAAATGCACATCCAAAGAATTGCAAAATTGGCTTTGACAATATACAATTACAAATTAGGGATTTTCCCCTAGCACTTCTTCTTAATCAGCTCTTCCTTCAAATTTACGACCTTTTGTATCAGCATGTTCCCCCAAACAAATATTATTTTCCTTTTTGGCTCCAAGAGTGGGGATCGAGAGGCAACGCCCCTAGTATAGGGTGTGGTTTCTGCCCCCAAAGCCAAGAACAATTTCATCTTATTGCGGCCTTTGGAACACCTTGAATTTCTACATCTTTGCGTCAAAAATGGCATTTCGGGCTTCGAAAATTCAAAGTTGCTTTTACACATAAAAATGTCTGCCAAATACCTAAACGGAAGTTTGATGTGCTTTTAAAGTATGACCAAGAATTGGTCAGGATTTTGAGTTGCTCGCACACCTCAAAACTCTACCCAAGGCTTGGTTGGGATTTTGGGTTGCTCGCGCACCTCAAAACTCTGCCCAAGACTTGGTCAGGATTTTGGATTGCCTACGCACTTCAAAAGTCCGCCCAAGACTTGGTCGGAATTTTGGGTTACCCTCGTACCTCAAAACTTCGCCCAAGACTTGGTCAAGATTTTGAGTTGCCCATGCACCTCTAAAATCAGCCCAAGACTTGGTCGGGATTTTGGGTTGCCCGAACACCTTAAAAGTCCACCCAAGACTTGATCAAGATTTTGAGTTTCGCATGCACCTTAAAAGTCCACCCAAGACTTGGTCAAAGTTTTGAACTGCTTTCACACATAAGACCTCCAACAAAGCCTATGGCAAGGAAATTGGGATTCAGGGGCACTTTTGCAATTTTCATGCAAATGTGCATGAAAAGTCTAAAACTCTAAAATGCAAAGGAGAAAGACCATTTCGAGAATTGGAAGTCCAGATGCAATTTGCATGCAAATTGCAAACATGCATTAAAAGTCCAAAAGTCTGATTAACACTAAGAAGTGCTTTGCCTGAAAAGTCTGGAACCCCGAGAAACTCTCATTTTTTAAACACTTAGATGAATTTTGACTAAATTTGATCAATTGCAACCAAATTGTCTTGGTCAACCCAAATTTTTGCCTAAGGTCGGATTTGGGGACAACACATCGAGATATGAACTAGAACTCAATATTACGACAACCCCTTGGCTGGCTTGTTAGAGATGAAAATATATCAGTCCATGATGCAATCTAACGTGCACTCCATTGGCAATAAGAAAATGGCATGAGATATCATTTCTCTTGATGGTATAGCTTTACATTTGGACATGAAACACAAGCAGTCATAGAGAACCATTTGCCTACATTCGTGCTTCATCTAATTATTAATTCTACTTGTCACTAGAGAGATATAGTTGCCTTAACTTATTCGTAGAATGTGTGTATATGGATTTCTTCCAGCTTCCTTAATTATGTGAGTTTGCTTATTGTTATTTCTGTTGAACTTGGGATGAAAAGCTCCCGTGAACTAGTACTAGACTAGACCACTTCACTTGTACTCTTATCTTCCTTGGAATATGGTTGGATGTGGAGAGTTGTTCAACTTGTATGTTCCAAGTTCAATTGGTGTTTCCGGTCTGATGACAATGTGAGATATATTAGCTTGCTTGATTGCTTACATGGTTGTAGATGAAACCTCTTTTTCCTTATTAGAGATTTTGTAGACATGACCATGATATTGTATTCTTTGCAAGTTTGCACCTCATATAAAAACAGCTTCATACTTGTGGAGCAAATTGGATGGTTCAAAAAACCATGCTTCACATTCTTTAGGTGGATTTCTCTTATTTTCCTTGCCGGGTGCTGTTCAGGTAACCTTCCAAAAAGTCCAGTATATCTCCTTCACAAATTCTCCTTTTACCAGGATTTCAGATTTGGTAGAAAGCCCATGGGGAAGTCAAATATAATGTTTGACAACCTTACTCTTTATGGGTGCAGGATTAAGACTGTTTTTCTACAATGTAACAATTTTTTCGACATAAACAAGACACTTACATTTGGGATTACTTTTCTCCTAACTGGATGTCATTTTCCAGTGACTCCAAATTTATTCTAAGTACAACAAACTGTAGAACAGCCTGACCAAGTCTCAGGCCTAACTCAACTCAGTACTTTTCTATGGCATCATTGGACTGTCCTGAAAGGCCATCCCTCCAGATAGCATTTTCAATGGTGCCCCGGAAAGCATAGCCATGAGTCCCGGTGCCTATTTTGAACAAACCCATAGTCGTTTTCTAGGTTTCTGGACATGGCGGATCTGTTTGTAGTGTCCTATGAGGCCATAAGTCAACGAATGTTAACCTTGGGATTGTAGCCCTCTTTTGTGAGGAATAGAAATGTCATCTGAAATAATTTAATATGTTATTCAATATTGTATTTTTGATCCGAATGTCGATGAAGAGGGATCTTGAAAATAGATCAGAAACGTCGGAAATCAAACGGATGTGATACAGCTTATTCAAGATATATCATTCACAATATCTACCTGTGGAAATCTCAAAGAACGAATATAATATTTGGGCGCGCTAGTGAATGGAATTATTAACAAAGAAGTCATGCTAAGCCTGAGTTGTACATAAATACCTGGTGAAAGTGCCATCTGCGCCAACACTTAATCCAGAGAAATCATCAAGGAAGCAGCAATCCAAAGCTTGAGTGGGGTGATTGAAATTTTCGCTTAATACATTTTTATCAACATCGTATAAGCTGTCTGCAGATAGCCAAACCCTAAAAAGAGTTCAAATATATCAGCACAAAGAAATTAATTAGAGGGAGTGCAGGGACTGGTGCTTCTTACAGATTTCCATGAGGAGACGAGAAAGATGTTGGAGTGAGGAGAGAAGCGAACTCTGGAGATGGCCACCTCTGGAGGGGTTTCGAGCTCGCGACGATCCCCACCCATCAATACCTTATTCTCATCCGGTATGCTCAAAATCTTCATTGGGATTCATTGATTTCGGTCATACTGCAAAAGTATAGACAAACACAAAATTTCTATAAAAAAATTTAAATTCCTCGTATGACCGGCCGCAGTTGCCGTAACCACGTTTTTTTCTTTTTAAAATTTACACAGTGACAGCCAATTTGGTGGGAAAATTTGAGCTCTCCATAGAAAATATAGAAAAGTGGAAGGCGGCCCGTTGACTATTAAATTTGACGGCCTTTTAGACATTTTTATTGTTTTAGCCGTAAAATACTTCCAAATATTTGAATTAACCACTTAACTTGCATATTTTAAGTATGACTGTCAATTTTTTATATATATTTACATGTAAAATATACTATATATATATATATATATATATATATATATATATATCGAAATGGTTAAATATATATACAATAATCTTTATGATATTTTATTAATAGTATAAAAATAGCACTATTTTATATTTTTGAAGGGTAATATTTGAGCATAAGTGTCACCTAAAAATTGTTTGAGAGACATAGGTGGCCATCAAATTTAAACCCCTTCCCATGAATGACAGCATTATTTTATTCGTGTTGAAGTAGTTAGGGACAAAAGATCGAAAATATTTTTTGTACTACTAATCACACGCGAGAAGTGAGATGTGAACGTTGAAAGGAGAACGGATGAGGAATGATTTGTGGAAATTTGAAGGAAAGCAAGAAGAAGAATTATGTTGGTTAAGGTAATTGATTTGTTTGCAATTATAGAATAACATGTATTTTTCTCAATAGAAGAAAGACTGGTAGAGTAATAATTTAAAACAATCTTGATTTTAATAGGAATATAAGAGAGCAAATTTAATTTTATCATTTTCTATGTCAAGAGGAGGAGAAGTGAAAGCATATTGAATTATATCATTCCCTATACTATGATGAGAAGGAAAGGGATTGAAAGCATTGTTATTATTATTTATTTCAAGAGACGGAAAGGAGATAAAATCATTTCATCTATTTTTAGCATTCAATCTAGTTGGAACATTAAAGAAGGGATGATGAGAGATACAAAATTTCACAATCACTGAGATTGTTAGTGTAATCATCCTCATGATCGTGAGTACTTGGATATTCAACAAAAACATTCATATCATGTGTATAAAAACTATCAATACCACCACTAACCTCCTCAAATATAGGGATGTGAACTAAAGACTTGTAGGTTTGCTCATTATTGTAAGCACAATATAACAACATGACATGGATAGAGTAAGTCATGAAAGCAAAGAGGATTAAAAACTGTAAGATTAGGCTAAGGAATAGAAACATGCAATAAATAATGGATAACAATGACAATTGGAAACCTAAGGGAAATTAGGGTTTGTAACAAAAGGCCTAATTGGGATAGGAAACCTAAGCCAAATAGGTAAAGAATTTGATAAATAAGGTCTGTGGAATGATTTATCCATATTAATGTTTGAAAACCTTAATTGGGGATAGAGATCTTAGAAACTAATATGCAATCAAAATAATCTAGGTAAGTGCTCTGTCATCACCAATCCGGCACTATGATAATTCTTCACCGGGAACTCCTCGTGCTATGATTATTTACTAATGCACAGCCTTTAGTTTGGTGGATGTAATCTGGAAACAAAACAACAACATAACACAAGAATACCATCGACTATGATAAGACAGAATGATGACAAATCTGAAATATCAAAATAAATTATAATATTAACATGAAACTGTTACAATCTCGCCCATGAGGTACTTCAAGTGTTATTGACTTCACTTGCCTTTCACCAAGACTATGGGAGAAACTTTACAATTACACCTCTTAATGGCTTCTTCAACACACCTTTAAAACTGATGGTTTCCTTCGCACACTTCCTACAATATTTCTCACTACTTCCTTCTATGCTAAATGAGGGGGGTGGCCTCTCTATTTATAGAACTTCCAGGCTTATCCATTTTATCTCTAAGATAGGATAAGAAATCCACTCTGACGAATCATATTCCATACCTTAACTCTTATCTGTACATGTAAGCTTATCTTTTAAGATAAGATAAACCTTATCATTTTACATGGGTTCCACATTTTTAGACTTTTTACAAATAAAATATACAAAATATTTATGACCTCACTCCTTGTCCTTCTTACCAATATAATATTTCTAATTCCTAATCACGTAGACCCTACTTCTCTAATTACTCAAACTTTGACATTTTAACATTACCCAGACCACTTACGACAAATATTTACTTTTTACAACATTCCTATTGTACTTTGACTGTTATCGTACTCCACATTATTGGCGGCGCCGTTATCTTCTATCAGACGCTACTACTAATTATACTTAACAATAGCATATTCCTAATACATACATTAATGAAATAGAAATTACGGAGGAAAATTTTAGTGTCGACAGCTCCGATAGTCAAATATGAAAATACATGTAAAATGATATTGATAAGTTACATTCAATTGAGACACATGATAAGTATATTAAAATATAAAAGTCATGATTTAAGGGATTAAATCAATAATGGCATTATCAAGTGTTAAGTTACCAACTTTAGATGTCTATAGGAGTTAGATGTCTTGATGTTGCCACCATTGATTGTCTTTTCGTAATGAGTTATTGTTGTCTTTCCATTGATAATTTCATCTTCCTATTCATTGTATTACTTGTTACGATTGGTTCAAAGGCTCTCAAACCTCATCATTAAAGAAGCTTGGGTGTTGGGCTTCGACCTTGATTGACAATTGTTTTCTCATAGATGGTTATTCTTACTTAGTGGCAAATCTTTTTGGGAATGCCTCCTTGATTATATTTTTTTTTAAAGTAAGGACATAGTTTACCATTTAAACTTAAATCCCAAAACAAGGGGGTTATTGAGATAGTTGTGGATGACCTATGTTCTAAGCCTTGATAGTGGAGTTAACCTTAATCAATTTGACATTGAGGAATGTCTCTATATTTTTTTTGTTTGAATATCAAGGGTTGCCCTTTTTTTATAGGTCAAGTGTTTTTTTGCTAATCAAGTATAAGTGTTTTTGTAGTGCCCACTTCCCTTCGACCTCATTTTGTTTTGATGTTTTCGAGACTGATTACTTCACTTATGGATTATTATGACCTCTTGTTTTAGCATGCTAGTAGATATCATTGACATGGGACTGTTATTGATTTGATCTTTATATGATGCATATGGTTTACTGGTGGACATTTGATGACGATATTTGTATACTTTTGACAGGGTTATTTATCTTTAATTCAGGACATGTGATATGTTTAATCATTTTGAGTAGAACTTGACAATTAGACTAATGTGATGATCGTTTTTGATATAAATGATATGTGGAATAAGAAATGTGCTAGGAAGTGTTAGTGATATCGTACTTGCATAGATGATAGTAAATCAGGTATTGTTTATTTTAGATTATATTGTATATTTGGCATGAATGTTTTTAATACGGCCAACAGGCCGAAGGAGGTATTTTCTATTCTGCAGGTATATTATATTCACAACAATACTAGGGAGTGGAGACCAACCACATCGGAATTCGGAGAAGAATCCAGCTAAGGTCACCATGGCAACAAGTAATTGTGTGTGTGTTAGAATTATCTAGTAAAAGGGAAAATTGTGACCTAGGGATCATGTGTTGTTTTGTTTTAATTTTTTTTTCCTTTTTATTATGTTAGTATGTGTTGCTCTTAGTAAGTGAAATTTTTACTTATGTTATTATGCATATTTCTTTGGATTGGAGTTTACCCCCTTTATTAGCCATGGGTTGTAGTGGGTTGATTAAGTTAATTTGGAATTTTCCTAAACTAATTAAAAGATGTGACCTAAGAGAGTTCATTTATTAGGATTTGATTTACTTGGGATTTTGTGTGGATTGATGTGTGTGTTTGAGTTTTGAGTGTTAGCACACTCTACCCCACATGGGAAACTCGAATTTGGCCTTGGAGGCCAAATTTCAAAGCTTGTGGGACAAGTCAAAATTGTCCCACACCTCTTAAAACCCCATGCCAACCCTACCTATGGGTTGGAAGGCCAAGTTTAGGGTTTTTTAGGTGTTTTGGGGGGGGATAAAAGGGTAAAAATATATAATTGCACTTTCTTTCAAAATTTAATTTTGTCCTTTGAGGGAGTGGGCTTAGTTGGAGTGTGTAAGGTGCTTGCTTTTCTTTCAACCACTTATTAATGGTGCATTGGAATTTGATGTTAACCAAATGATGTGGGAGTGGAGGGAAAAGGAGGTGGCATCCTACTTGGAGCCACATCATCCCTCCCTCTCTTTTCTCTATTTATTTGATCCTCTTGTTTGTTTTGGGGGTTGGAAGTTTCTTTTTTTTTAGTCTTGTGTATTTTGGAGAGGAGAGGAATTGGAAGGAGTTTGTGTATTTTTGGAGTTTGTTGACACTTGTGGGAATTTTGTGAGTAGCTTGTGGATGCTTGCTTGATCTTTGAAGGGATTTGAGACTTCATACTTGGAGGCAAGCTCTACCATGGAAAGGTAGGAGCTTCACATTTGTTGTATTATTCTTTCTTCTTTTGTTATATGAATGAGTACATATGTTGTGTTGAATTTTGTTGTTGCAATGCTTGTTGGGAATGGGTAGAATGCCTAAGTTGGGAGTGGGAGGAGACTATGGGGAGTTTATTTAAGGGAGGCATAAGAGATCATGTTCTTGAGGAGGGAGTTTGGGTTGGGTGCCCACCTTGTAAGAGAAATGCTTGCATTTTCTTCTTGTTTTACTTTGAGGGAGCCATAAGAGTTGAGGGGAGGCATAAGAGTGAATGGAGGGATAAGGGGTACTTGAGGGAGGCATAAGAGTTGTTATGGGTATTGTGTTTTGCATTGGAGGCTTTTAGGTGGCACCCATTCCCCATTGGGAGGCATAAGTGGCCTCCCCATATGTGTTACTCTTGTGGCTTTCTTGATAAGCCTTGTGACTTTGTTATTGTGATTGTTTTTCCCTCTTGTTGTGTTGTAAATCTTGTTTTGAAATATTATGGAATGAATGTGAAATGTTATGTTTAGTTATGTGGAAGCTAGTAGTTGCCATGAGTTGGATTTTCTCTCATTGTGATGTGGTTGGGGATCGGGGGCCAATGGAGAGGATGGCTTCTCTTCTCCATTGGGTATCTTGGTTGGGAGGAGGGCATTGCACACTCCCCTTGTTTTTTTGTGAATCAAGCAAACTATGGAGGAGCCACCTTGTTGATTTTTGGAGCATTGGAACCTTGTTGTTGACAATGTAAAACCACCATGTATTTACCCACCTTGAGTGGTAGGAAAAGTGGTAATATTGCTTTATTTTCTTTAGCTTCCATTATCGTAAAAATGATCCTCACATTAAGTGGAAAATATTGTAACAAGTTTTGAAGGAAAGTTGTATTGAAATGTTACTAATTCTTATTCTAGAACTTATTGGAAATATTTTTTGAACTCTTTTGTGGAATATTTGGAAATTTACACAAATATATATATATATATATATATATATATATATATATATATATATATATATATATATATATATATATATATATATATTAGAATCCGTTTTGTTGCTTGAAAAAAAAAGGATGTATTGAAAAGTGAGAATATTAGTGCTTTACCTCTTTTTGTATTGTTAATTGGAAGGAATTAAGTGTTAACTAGGTCCCAATATGCCAATAAAGTAAATTATACCCTAACTCTATCATGTTCTTCTTCATTTAAGAATTTCTTGTATATCCATTGCAAATTGTAAAGGGGAAATGAAATCAAATCTTTTTGAAAACCCATGCTATGTTTATTGAATTGTGTAGAAGGGAAATTCTAGTGCAAAAGTTCTAAGCTTAATAAGTCATTACCACTTTTCATTAATGAGGAGACTAATAATTTAAATATTATCCATGCTTAAGTAATATGAAAACTAACAAATTTACTATTATAGGATTTCACTAATAACAACATACTATTAATATTCCCTTCATATTAATAAGTATAATTATCATAAGCCATAGTCAATAAACAATATAAATGAAATTTATAAATAAATCTACGCATGAACTGTCCCTTCTCTTTTGCAAAACAAACTATGCTAGTGTACACATGAAATCATACTTTTCATATCATATTAAACAATTAAAATAGTGATACGTCTCTGTACAACCATCCGGTAATGTGACTGTCCAAGTTTTGTACTGAAACATTTGCACTATTTTGCAAGCAGTCTGTAACAAGAGGGGTACACAGATATGCTCATGTAAGTGCAAAACAAATTATGCTTCATGAATATTCTGATATGAAATAGACCCGACCTCTTCTGAGGCATTCGCACCAATCGGCAGAGCAAATTTCTTCATGAATATTCTGTTTTGGAACAAATCCACCTATTTTGAGACCTTTCCCCATAGGCTACACCGTAAACTGAGCACCTTTTCAGTAGAAAAACGTTGTATTACCTTGCATCTGTCTCCTCGTGACTCTATCTCACTGTCCCTTCATCGATTTGATAAGGTTATAACTTGAAGGCAGATCCCGTTTTTTTTGAAATTGCATTCGTTACTTAAACAGGTAATAGCCATAGTCGAACAACCTGTATGCTTAAAGTGCTCAAAAAAAAAATATAGAAGGGGAATGTGGATGTTTGCACGCTGGAAGGGGATTGTGGATGTTTACACGCAGCCAGTACTGTATGGGACCGACAGGCTGTCTGCGAAGATGTGGATTTGCAAAATCTACGTGAATAGATGTATGCGGCTCAGCAGGGTTTGTTCTGCACGCCTCTCCTCTCGCCCGTGGCTCCATCTATAGCCTCCATGATAATTCACGCGGCCAGGGCAGGCAGACCAAACTGGGCATAAGATTTACAAAATCTAGTGGAGTAAATGAAGCTGCGGCCAGGTTAGAGTAGCCTGCATGAAAGGTAGTCTTAAATTTTTATGGGTATGGGGGCGGTGGGTGGCTCAACCACCACTTGTCATTCATTGGAAACTTAGAAAATGTTAAGAACGAAGGAGAGAATCCAATATTTTGCATGGACATAGATTGCCAACTCGTGCCTCGTGTCCATCATCAGTGCGACATAGCTGACATGACTTCCTAAGTAGCTAGAAAAAGCATTAATGCTATACAAATATCATGTATTGGAGAGGGAAATCCAGTGAAAGGATTTTCGTAAATGAAATTACCTATTTTTCCCCAAATGTTCATAATCGATGGATAATCCATAATCGTGGAAAGTTTGGGGTTTCCTCATAACAGCAAGGCATCAATCCTTTATGCATGTCTTTCATCGGTAATGACTTGAGAATATAATAGAAATAAGAGAGGAATTACCTAGTTCAAAAGAAAGCCTTGCAATATATTGTGAGCTAAAGTTGTGTTTGGGGCTTATAAAGAAATTTTACTTCTAAGAGTTAGTCGATTTATTCCATGGATGGAATTTTATCTAATGTAAGAGAATATTCAGTTATTTTTTTTAGGTATATTTATGTCCAATTCTGTTAGTCACAAAAAAGTCAAAAAAAAAAGTTCGATAGCTTAGTAGTAAAGAACCCTAACATGCAAATACAAGGCCTTATGTTTGATTCCTAGCTAGTCCATGTATAATATCAAAGCACCAACATCTAAATAAAAGGTCATCGGTTTGAGTAATAACTAGACCAACATTAGACTAATCAACTCGAAAGACGACCCTTCTTAGCTTTAGTGAAACGTCGAATGAGATAAACTTAAATATCTTTGACCTGGAAGCATGATCGTGACTTTTGTAGTTTCGAGCCTGTATGCGGGCACATCCTTCAAAAAAAAAATTGTCACATTTTCGGGTTGCATGGTTTGTGACCGCGTCGTCGTCGTCGTCGTCGTCGTCGTGAACGTCGTCTTTTTGCGGCGTTACAGTTTTGTTTTGATAATAAATATCAGTTTTACACCTTGTTTTTTAGGTGAGTATTAGGTTGGCAATTGAAGCATGTTTGTCTTATGTTGTTTATTCAATTTTCAATTATCGTTTCAACGTGACACAATGAACTTTTGTGTAGCCATCCATTATGAGCACAAATTAACATGACAGGTAAACATTAATAAACATTTTCTTAGCAGGAGTTCAAATTTGATAATGTTGTTGGAAATAAGCATAAAAACATAAGTTTACAAAAATAGTGTTTCATAAAACACCTAGTTATGAAATGGGTTATAGTCAAATGGTGTGTATGATGGTGTAAAAGGTCTTAATTAACCCATGTAAGCTTTGAATTCTAAAAAATACAAATTTAATTATCTTGAAAAGGTAAAGCTTGATTAATCCAATTGCACCCCATTTGTTCATTGTAAATGACTTGATTCACCACCACAACAAGGAAATGTTGAGATCATTGAATGTTCAAGTTACATGCTACGATTCTAAGTATGAAATTTGTCACTCTTTTGGCAAGCTTGATAACGATTGATTGCAGTTGAAATTTTTTCTTTGCATGTGATAATACAATGTGAATCCAATGCTCCTGTAGCAAGGTTGCAAAGCTCTTATCTTTTTGGCAGAAGGTAATTTGGCATCAAGTAAAAAATGGTGTCAAGTAATGTGGACCTAAAAATGCACATATATATTTATTATAATCATGTTGGATAAAAACAATGGGAAGAAGTTTGTGAAAACAAGGGATAAAATACATCTTTGAATGATAACTAAATCAAATCTTGATATATTCATTTTGTTAAAAAAAAGAACAACCGTTTTAATATAAATTGATTATAGGATTTTACATAATTTTCTGAAAAAAAAATTGAATACCTCCATAGCTTATTAAAATGATAGAAATGTAAACTTTTGCAATGAATTATATCTCTATTCAATTTTCAATCATCATTTTGATATGGAAAAATCAACCTTTGTGTAGCCATCCATTATGAGCACAAATTATCATGATAGGAAAACATTAATAAACATTTTCTTAGCAAGAGTTCAAATTATTTGATAATGTTGCTGGAAATAAGCATAAAAACACAAGTTTACAAAAATATTGTTTCAAAAAACGCCTAGTTATGAAATGGGTTGTAGTCAAATGGTGTGTACGATGGTGTAGAAGATGTTACCTAACCCGTGCAAAGCTTTGAATTAAAAAAAATACAAACTTAAGGGTTATCTCTGAGACAAAAGTAGGAGGGTGCATTAGATTAGAGACAAAAATGCACCCCATTTTTGTCTCTAATGTAAATGTCTCAAATGACCACCACACCTTGTAGTAGTGATGCATGCCTATCGAAATCATTGAATCGTTTACTAAGTTGCATGATATGTTTCCCATCAATCCCTTTATAAAGTTTGACCTGGTCATGGACCATCTTCTTTCTAATAGTGAAAGGCTTGATGACTCTCCATTTTAGTTGATCTTTCTTCCTACAACGTGAAGTGAGACGATGTTACAACTCGTTTGTTACCTGATAGTAAGGTATGTAACAGCTCTCCTATTTAATGGTGCAAGGTAATTTGGCATCAGCTACAAAATGAGTGTCTTGTTCAATGCACATCCATTAAAATCCTTCAACAACGCATATATCTATACATCTAATAAATAAAATGGTACCAATGCTGTAGTAGTCACTATCAATTTTCTAATATGTTAATGTAGCATACAATAACGCTTCCATATCAAAACTTAAAGCAAATGACTATACTGGAACCATGTCTGCCACTCTGCTAGCTGAAATTAAACATCAAATGTCCCTTCAGCATCAATCATATCTATCTCACAACTCCTTATGGATCATACTACATAAATGTTAAAAACAATTCTTCTAGAATTCATTATGATGCTCATTTGCACACTCTCGCAACGACTATAAGATCGACAAAGTAGCACGTATTTATATTATCTAGATTGCAATGTTAAAGTTATCTAAGATCTCAGTTCCCCTAAATATGCTTTTCAACTACTAATATGGATAAATGATGGTTAAATGAACTCACGTATCTCGTATTGACAGTCATTTCCCCATTTGGATTGGTTCCCTATCCTGATTAGCGTTTTTTGATACATAATCCCTAAGTACAACTATGCGCAGAAAACAGTGAAGCATATTATAAATGTGAGGTCGAGCTTGATATTATTTCCTTGCTGAAAAACTACTGGTAAATCGGTAACAGACAATGCTGGTCTCTAAATAGATGTTTTCTGTTTGTTATTATCATATGACTTATACATGCAACATACATGCAGCTAAATCGAGTATCTGATCAAAAAATGGTTTTCGTTCTCTTTCGTAATCTATAAAATAGGATTGTAAAATTCCATGCGTATTGCAACTGCCAACCTAGTACTGTAATTCGCAAGGGCGTCCTCAAAAAGCGTTAGCGGCTGTTCCATCTCATCCTTTATGACATTGTTCATTGACCTGTCCCAGGAAAACAATAAGCTGAAATGAGCTCTAGTGTAAATTTCTAGATCGAGTACTGATATACGATTCAAATTTCAAGAGGCCAATGATCTTAACATACATACTAACTGACACAAACTGATCCTACACCATGTAAATAAGGAACTTATGACTTAACACGAAGTTGTAAGGTCCCTTGGTGGTTGAGAAGTCGCGCGTGGAGGTCTTAATCCCCCCTGTTATCATAGGTCATAGGCTAGTTGAAGTCAGGAATATTCCTAAAGAAATATAAGTAAAAGTCCTCATTATGTTTGTAAAGGCATAAATATTGAGTCATGCAACCGTTAAACTTAGGGTTAAAGATATACAAGGGTGAATTGGGATAAAAGGAACGATAATTAGAAGGGATAAATCTAGTTACCCTCCTACATTAGGAAAAATGTAAGACAAGAAGGAGCTTCTCTCTTCCTGTGCCATGCGTCTTCGAGAAAAGCACATTCATTGCCATATTCTGAAATAAACATAGTTGAACAGTAGGAATATGACATTGGTTTTTACGATTGGAAATGGTTCTGTGACGTTTTCAAATGTTGGAGTTTACACATATCTTTCATGAATCAAAGTTCTGACTCTTCACTATGAGCCTTGTGATGAAACTGTTTGCATGGACTTGTGGAAGTTACTATCAGGCACATTGACAGGTGCATGATTTGTCTTCTTCAGTCCATAACCTGTAACTCGACTGAGCATGATAAAGGATAGAAAATGATTAACTCTAATTTATTCAATAATGTAGAAGGAGTTCATGACTCTTACAACGTTAATCCTCATAAGAAATTGAATTCCATTATATACTGTGGGGGTTCAGACAATTAAGAGCTCTTGCACACTTCAGAAGAGATTACATCAAGATCTTTACCTTTTAAATGACTATGTTTGATGAGCATGCCAGTTCATTTGTAGAATTGTTGTCGGGGGAGTTCAGAAGTATGCTGATCTGGAAGGCATTTTCTTGGTTTAGATTCGGATGTGAAATTAAAACGAGAGTAATATATTACAAATCCCACCCTGTACTGATTGTTATAGGACCATGTCATACAAGATTTGAAGCATTGAATAAGCAGTTACTTTCATTGAAACAAAGATTAATATAGCCTCTAAGATACCATAGCTTTCTTTTTCCTTGAGTAGTTGACCGAGTACATCTGGATCAAATTGCAGATGTTTACAATGTGCACTCAGTGCTGTGTGAACCATTAGAATTGAACAAAGGATAGAGGAAACATCCTCGGCCTCATAGTAATTCATCTAAAATTGAAACAATGAAATACGCAACAGACCAAATATACTAGTTTGTACCCTGAAGGTGGCTGTGTGTAACATGGGATATTGTAAGCCCCTTTACGTTCAGTTATCTTAAGGACCCAGCTATAGGACTCGCCTCTGCAAAATATTGATGAACACATATTTTCTTAAAAAGCTAAACTATAGTAGGGCTTCGATGAATGTGGTCAACTTAAAATCCGACAATAAAAATTTGGGGATTTGAAAGCTAAACCCATTAATTTTGTGATCGAAAAGGCATACTATCTGGGCTAACACTGCCATGTAGCTAGGGTTTGATACTTGAAGCCTTCAATCATCAAGTTTTAGTGATGGAGATTTGAGGAGACCATATAAGGCGAGGAAACCTTAGACCGTATGTATTGTCTTACAACCCCTTTTCTTACATTTCCTGTCCATATTTTCATAACCTCCTTTTAATTGGCATTATCCTTACAGTCCCTTGAAACGGAAAATCTGTCACAATCGTTACACAACACCCATATACAGCGTTTTGGAATTTCAAGTTACTCAAGAAAAAAAATACTTACGAAAAATTGGGAGTTTCACTGATCTTCAATCTCTTCGTGAGATTTATAGCTTGATAAAGCCTGTCTAAGAATGTCTTGAAGATATTGAAACCTCTAGTAAAACGTATAACGGCCAATTGCAAAATTGCAGAATTTGAAAAATTGTTCGATATAGAAGTGAACCAGTTGGTATGGATAATTGAACTCAGAGAATAAACTACCAGTTAAAAAATTTCGTTCAATTCATGACAAGGGATGGAGAATTGAAAGTTGTTACACGCCACATCTAAGCCTTTTGGTTGGTTAGCAATTTGTCATTCACTGTTTCTCAGAAGGTGCACAAGTCCTTCTAATCATGAAATCACCATGTTCATTGTTCATGAGAAGTGCCTAGAATGGCAACATTGAGAGGATAGAAAGTTAGTACGATAGGCTAATGATCACACATAACTACACCTAATGACTATTAATGCATTGATTTGAATTGTTGCACATGGGAGAAGGTCATGGATATCGAGAAAATAGATCTGCAATATTGTCAACTTTTCTCATATTTAGGTTTGACAATCTCATAGAGGCTTTTGAAGGGTGTAAGGAGGCCAAATAGAACAATTGTAGTTTTGCAGATCACAAATGGGTCTTTTAAATAGTTGTACTTGTGTACCAAAATGTGAGAGTGGGATATGGGGTTCCAAGAGTAAATGGCATCTTGATAGTTTCCTTTTTGCATATATAAAAGCCTCTATTGCTTGTTGGAATTACAACCTAAAATCCAATTATTAGTGTAAAGGATTGATATTGTGATGTTTTGACTTGATGCTTCGTCATGTGTAAGGATGACAATGAGCTTTGTGTCAAATACTCACCTAAAAAACAAGGTATAAAACCAATATCTATTATCAAAAACAAAACAATTAGACTTAATTATCAAAAAAACACTTGACATATAAAAAATGGGGGGAAAACATCAATATCTAAATGAGAGAATATATAAAGACATTCCTCAGAGTGAAATCGATAAAGGTTATCGACTACCAAGGCTTAGAACATATGTCATCCACAACTATCTCAATGACCCCATTTTTTTGGGATCGAAGTATTAAATGGTAAACTTTTTCCTCAAACACATGCCAAAGAAATGAAAATAGTTTTTAAAAAATACCTAGTTATGAAAATGTGTTGTAGTATAAATGGTGCACATGATGGTGTAAAAAGTGTTACCTAAACCTGTGCAAGATGTGAATTTAGAAAAAATACAAACTTAATTATCTTGAAAATGTAAAGCTAGATTAACCTAATTACACCCCTTTATCCAACATAATTTTTACTGAGTTCAATCCTTTAAAATAATATTAAAATTTACACCATAGTTACAATGGTTGATATTAAATGCCTTTTTTCCCTTCAAAACAAACACTATTGAATAAAAAAAACCTTTGTTAAGCCATACAATATGAGCGCATACTAATATGAAGATTGAACATTAATAAAAATTGCCTCATCAAGAAGTTAATGAGGCGTTCCCCCTATGGTAGAGGACCTCCGGACGTTTCTAAGACTGTGCTAAATTTGACAGCCTTTTAGACGTTTTTCAAACGGGATTAAATTTGACAGCTGTTTGCACGTCGTTTTTACTTTGCATGTAATTTTTGTTTTCTATTTTTAAAATCCTATTTTTAACTGCGAATCCGCCCTAATTTAGAAGACGCGGCCGTATAAATTAGGTAGTATGATCCGAAGAGATTTATAGTTACATAATTTGTTTGCTGTTTGTTTGTTGTCTTCAAGATTCTCATATATTAAGACGCGACCGTTTTCGTGAAAGAGGGATTCGAGAAAGTGAAGGGTGTTTCATTGTTCCCTGGCGGGTAATAAGCAGAAAAAGCGTTGTTTGGTATGTAAAATCCTCCTCTGTTCGATGAAAGACCAACAATTGCTTGCAATACTCCCTTTCCCAAGCAAGATTGGTGTTCATCTTAAGCCCGAGGACTTATGGTTATCTGTGTTTCTAGGGATTTAGAACTGCAAACACGTGTTTTTCCATTGTTGGCTCTGTGTTTGTTGACCTCGTGCTCTGCCTCGACCTGGGTATTGCTTTGTTTTCTTTGTTGTGCTAGCTTAAGCCTAACTGAGCACCTATTCAACATGCCTCATTCTGTGTTAGTTATAATATTCAAGTAAAGCACACAAAACTTGTGCTTGATAGTTTGTTTTTATGTCCCATGGCTTCGAAGAAAAAGTATTCACTGAAATTTCTTACTGCTCACATTCAAATTGTAACCAAACTCAGGTTTTATGAAATAATTCTGTAATACTTTAGACGTTTGATTTTGTGAATTTTCATTTTCATGATTTGAAAGATGCATATGTTTTCCATTTGATAGCTTAAATTTTAACTATAGAAATATCCTGAATGCATACTTTTGGTCTCTCTGCATTCTTAATCAAATTATAATTTTCATTATTACCTGGATAGTGGAACATAAAAATCTTGGCCTGGATTGAAATTTGTTTTCTAGACTTCGTGGAACAGAAGTGGCTACTCTCTGCATCCCACATTTGGTTGGTGCTCTACAGGCTGGAGTAGAACCAGCTCAAGAGGCTATCTTTAGATGCATTATGCTTTGACAAAATCTCCAAAACACCCATAATTAGAGTAGCAAGTAGATACTGTCTTCAGGAAATATCCGTCTGGGTTCTTACCCTATCAATTCAAAAATTGGATATGTTTATGTTATAATTGTATATATACTTTCTTCCTCAACTTCCCAAGTTTCTATAGGAATTCCAGGCTTTTAGATTTTCCCATCCCATATGAATTCATACTTCTGAACTACGGTTCGAGACTATAATATGATGTGATATTGAGTCTTAAATCCAATGGCATCAATCCAATTTCCTGATTTTCCAACACCAAAAATGGTTAGTAACTAGATGGACAAGAAGTCAAAGAGGTAAATGGTTGGAACTTATTAAATAAGAGATTGTAGAGATCTTATAAGCCAATCGACCCACAGCCTGGAAATCTGCTTGCATTTCTCTTTCCAAAAATCCAGAAAACCAATCCAAATAAAAGAGCTTGCAGGGTGAAGTCACCATGAAACTCTTGCAGAATGACTTGACGGGCAAAGGTTGGAAGTAACTCCGGCTTAAAAAGAGCTCTCCTAGACCACCCTGCTTTATGTCTTTCCTGATACACAACAGAATCTTAACTTGCAATGAGTAATTTAAACAAAATCTGTATTGACAATCTGAATGAGCTTTGTGTGATCGGAAGCCCAAGAGGCAGTCAGGGCAACACACTTGGAATCTACATTTGGTAAGCACATTGACGGAAGCAATTTTAAATAGTACATCAGATGATAAACAACGTTCAGAAAATGAAACATGGAGAAGATATTAGAACTGGAACATGAAACTTCATTAATCTGTGTTATGTACATGTCACTCTCCAAGGACATGTATGGCTGTCCACCTTCTACTATTTGGTGCTTTAATAATGCAGATATGTTTATATAATATTACAACACCATGAAGGCTAAGAAATAGTTATTAGAACAGTTGCACTTCCATGTGTGATTCTTCACCTTCTGAAGTTGAGCAATTCATCGTTGAGCAATTCATCGTATTCAGGAGTTCCTTTGTCTGGAATTAATGAATCATCTTGTCATCTCTCAGCTTAATTTCCTTTGTCTGGAGTTTCTTTCATCTCTCAGCTTTACATATACCAGTTTCCTATATCTCATTTTCTTGTTTTTGATTGCTTAATTTATGTCAAGTGAGATATAGAGGTTCCACTTCAGGGAACAGATGGTGGTTTTGTTGATTAATAAGACACTGGATTAAAATTGGCAGTTCCATCTTCCCTTTACTGCACTTTAAGGTAGTCTAAAAATCAAAGTTTTGGCTGGAAAAAGGCATTTGAAGTGATGGGTCAGGTGATTATTAATCCTTTCTTTAGTATCTCATTTGATTTCACTTAAGAATTAGATGTTTCCGAGGGTGGGTCTTTCCTTATACCTTGAAGTAGGAGATTCCATGCATTTAGAGGATTGCATGATTGCATCAGGCTACAGATTATTCTTAGCACGGTTGCTGAGTAAAAACATGAGCATAAAAGAAAAAGAGTTCTTAAAAATTTCCCCCATCCCTTTTCTCTTGCTTCTTCTAGAGTTGAAATGCAGAACTCATGTTTTACTTGGAATCCTCTAAGCTGTAGCTTTTTAGGTCATGGCTTATCCCTGATCCATTTCCAATATCTGTAAATGATGCTACTTTTAAGTAGTTTTTAACGTGGTAGCATATTGCTAGCATCCCATGGATGACCATACGTACTGGGATTTAATTACCTATAATGCACACCAGTAAGCATCCTGAAAATAGCTGCTATTTTTCAGAAAAGTTATTTTGTCTTTTCCTGCTTTCTCTTTCATCTCTGAATTTCATGTCCACTCAAGATAACACACCTCATCTACATCTCCTGTATCTTGCTCCTAAATATCTATTGGATTTCATTTTGTCTATTAAATTGCTGATAAAGGAATGGAAGCACTGCTCTTTTTGCATAGTAGACTAACGAGTTTTGCTTTACTGCTACTTTATGAGCTTCTCTTAACATTTTGCTACATGTAACCATGGTACCATTCTGCTTGTAATGCACTATCCGGTCTTGTCCTCAATGATCATCTACTCCACAGTCCTACTATTGATCATCTGTCCACGGTATCTTTTCCTTGTGCATGTTAGAGAGTGAGAAATGTTGCCCCCACACATTCAAATCTTACATAATTTAATTGAATTCACAATATCTGGATCCTATTTACTAATTTCCTATGGACCAGTTACCATTATTCATCATGATCCTGTTATAAATCTGAGAGAATGTTCACATTAATGCTTGCACTGTTAAAACAACCTCCAAATTTTCCCTTTTAGACAAAAATCGGTGAACAAGTTAATTTTCCTGACAATTCATGTTTAATACTAATCCTGATACATTTTACAAGTGTGAGCATTTTGTACTTGGATCATCTGAAGCTGATCTGATATGACAATGGAATGAAGAACAGTCATTACTTCCCCACATATGGCAATCATTTAGACAACATTTGGTGATTGGGTGATTTGTTTTAGAGGGATAGTTATTACTTTTGTAGTTGATGTTTTAATAAGGGGTGTGATTGGTTTTATAAGTGTAGAAATATAGATGAACCACTTCATATAAATGTTCTATCTCTACATTTCTAACTTGTTACAAATTCGTACATATACATTTACCAATTTTATATCATGAGTGGTAGCGTTTTGCAAATTTGTTTATTTGAACTAAACATGAATACATGAAGATTTCTGTACATGTGCAGATTTAATATCATGAGTGGTAGCCTTATGTAGTGAATATGACATTGACAGTGTAGATATATTTAGTTTTATTAACTTATTTTTTCACTTTTTTGTAGGGTATTTGTGATTCTCATTCTCCCGCGGTAAAGAAGAGAGCGTCGTCTCTAAACAAACTTGAGGTGGGTTTCAATATTGATTCAAGTATTTATTCATTTGTTTTGTTTATTGCATGCTATGGTTTAAAAAATTATTGTAGAGTGCTTTCATGTTATTTTCTTTTGATTGTTACATTTATATTTAGACTCCAATCCTTTTTCCGAAGTGACATGTGGGGGCACGTGCCTTCGTCAATGACAGGATTCGTTATGTGCTGAGGGGCTCGTTCCCCAATGAGGCCATTTCGAAGCGTCCCAAGTTGGACGGTAGACTGATCAACGATAAGGCTTTTAAAGCTACCCGTCATACCTAAGAACATCTTGGTGGACTAACATACTTATTTTCCCTCTCCAGTTTAATATGATGCAGACTAGAAACACAATTCCCCTCCCCACAACGGGATTGACATTAACTACGCCTCACTTGCAGAAGGGAGGAAAAGTTTAAGCGTATTCAATGTGTTGTTAATGTTTTGCATTGTAGGCAACCGAAACCACCTAAAATAGTGATAGCTGAAATGATCAGAGATCGCCTCCACCTGATGCCAACATCCCCAATTTTTCTCTCCAAAATCCGAACGATTGGAGATCATTCACGAGGCTTCTGCTTGATTTATGATTCGAACGAAGATGCACTGAAATATGAACCACCCCACAAATTGAGGAGAATGGGAATTCCAATCGAGGCATCTGCAACTGGACAAAACTACAAGAAACGTGCAAAGAAAATTACACAAGCAAAAAGCAAGAAATTTGATTTTAAAAAATAGCTTGTAGTGGTTAGTTTATAAGTGTTTGTTTATAAGTATTTTTGAAATAAACTGTAACTCGTTCCAAATATTCCATGTATGTATTGTGGCAGTATATATCTGACAGAGAATCAAACTTATCAAACACATGTTCATTTTTTGTTATCCAACAACTATGCTTTCCTAATTTCTTTATCATTGTGTTTCCATACAAATACCTATAGTCTTCTCACTTCAAGTGTACATATTGTTCTTATTGTTTTCCATTCTATTTGCTTAACATAATAATTTGTAATTCATTTCAAATAAATGCATGTATATATTGCGGCGGAACATATGGAACACAGAATCTAACTTTTCCACAAACAACAACAACAACGCATTTTTAATGTGTTATTCATTATATCTTTCCTTTATACAATTTCTCGCTTCTTTATGTAAACCAACGACGCATTTTTAATGTGTACTTCATAATATTTGCACACAAATACATATAGTTTTAAAATGCCGACAAACAACCATACAAATTTTAGTTGTTTTCAACCAAAGCTTTGTACATTATATCACTTTTTTGCATATTGAATTGTTAAAGGGTTAGACTTCATGTTTGCACTTTTTAGAAAATATAAAATAATAAGGAAGCCAACTTTAAAGGTTCTCATTCTTTACAAATGCATGATTTCCTGAACAAATCCTTCATTTCATGATTGACTGCCCTACAAGTTTACATTTAACACCATATATTTGTAGAATTCTCACAATCTCAAGCATCTTTTAGTTGCCATGGAAATAACTTTGACACATGAAGGCATTTCTCAATTGATTGAGGGTGGTTCCAATGTTGACCCCGACATTTCAGATACTGCACTTGAGCTCTCTAAGGTCCATTCTCAACACGGGAGCCCAACATCGTGTTGACCTTTCAGATGGGATACATTTTCAGACAACACTTCTACCCTCCAAATTTGCAAGTCGTGTAACCGACAAATCAATACAAGAAGGCTCCATCGTGTGCTTACACAAATCCCTCATTAGAATGATCAAAAGTGAACTGTAAGCTTCATCTCTTGCTCAATTACCAATGTACATAAACTCCCTATATCAATTAAAATTTCTTTCTGTTTGTTTTTTCCATCCGTTGCTCAGTTCTAATTCTATCCTGCTTTTCTTTTCCATTGCAACACTGTTCTTATCATTGAAATGGATGTTGTTGTTGAAACACATTTGGTAATCGGTGCTCCAATCCGACTACCAACAAATGCCCTCGAACACAGTCAGTTGCCGCAAACAGATGCAAGTGCAAACCTGGTTAACAAATATTTTGTGAGAACACCAACTAAAATAAGTGCTATGAATACATCTATGCGCATGTGGTCCGTAGAGGGCCGTGCCCTAGCAAAAAAAACCCTTCGCCAATATCACAATGCAAGGGGAAATGGATCCATGTTTGGGTTTGATTTTGTTGATCAGGAAGGAGGGGAAATCCACATCACCTGTTTCAACGAGGCCGCGGAAGCATTCTATGAGCAGATTGAGAATGGGAAGCTATATACAATTTCCAATGGGAGGATTGTGAGGATTGCTGATGCAAAGCTATGTTACAACCATTTGAACAATGCTTTGGAGATTTTCCTGCAACCTTCCTCAACCATATCTCCACTCATAGCAAATGAAGATACAATACCTTCCCATAACTTTCACTTCACCAAAATCAAGGAATTACCTGCAAGCGTTGAAGGTTCTATAGTTGATTTGATTGGCATTGTTGTTACGATGTCACCATGCTCAACAATTTGTCAGTATGACAAGTCTGAAACAAAGAGAAGAACACTGCAATTAAAGGACATGTCGGGTTTCAGTGTAAGTGTCACATTGTGGGGACAACACTTAGATGATATAAGCAATGAACTTGAAGACATGCTTTCTATACCGCCTCTTCCGGTCCTCGCCTTGAAAGCTGCCCGCGTCTCCAGTTTCAATGGAAGCTCAGTGGACACTGTTTCAAGAACCAAATGTTACATCAACCCTCAAATTTTAGAAACAAATACACTTCATGGCTGGGTTGATTCCGATGACTACTTCCTTCTAACGCCCTCTATCACAAGCCAATTTCTGGGCCCTCCAAAAATCCTGACCTCTGTAACGACGATTTTGGAGGTACTAAATATGGGGAACACTGAGAGAAATGAATGGGCCATGGTTACTGCAGAAATCACGAATATCAGCATGGACAACTTTTTTTACAAGGCATGTCCTCTTCAAAAAGGTGACAAACAATGCAGGAAAAAGGTGAGAGAGAATGGTAATGGTTCATGGTTATGTTCGAGTTGCAACAGACAAGTTCAAAACTATGATTATAGATATGCACTCAGAATCGATCTAAAGGACCCAACATGAGAACTTCAATCAGTTACCGCTTTTGATGAGACAACTGAGTTAATCATGGGTGTTGCAGCTAGCGACCTCCATATATTGTCTATAGATGAAGATGTGACTAGTGAAATTATAAGTAATGTCATCGACAACAAATACTGCTTCACACTTTCACTGAAAAAAGAGACATATTGCAGAAACAACAGATTGAAATGTGTCATCCTTAGTTCAAAGAAAGCGGAAAATAGTGCAACTCCTCCATAACCTTTACGCAAGGATTTCCAACCCACCCGTCCATTCAAACATTACACCCTCACTCATCCCATTCTATACTTTGAACTATCACTGCTATGTTTCTTATTTCATATCTATGTTTCGCTTTTTTCCCTGCTTCAAAAGAAAACTGTTGAATTCCCTTATACACTGACATACTATTGTCTCCTTCTATTATGCAGATTGTTAGTACTTTTAAGAAAATAAATATTTAAAAAATGCAATTTTGTTATGTACGTATTTACATCCTTTTGTAGTATGTGAACACATTGTATGTGTCTATATATCTAATACTCTTTTCCTTAATAAAAAAAGTAGTTTCTCAAAACTCAAATTGTTACCTCTTATGCGTATTTCCCATTGGAACTCCACATGCATTACAATTGAATTTAGTTTTACATTTTCACTTATTTATGGATTTGTTTGTTATCAAACTATGCATCGTTCCTTGCTAACCCAAAATGATCTTTATCCAACAGGTGGTACTCCATAATCCTGTGACTTCACAATCATGTTGACTCCTGCAAAACGAGCCCAACGAAGAGAGAACTATGCAAAAAATAAAGTACACATAACTGCTGAGCAACGACATCATAAATTAGAGCATAGAACAACGAAAATCTCTAATATATTTCAACTTACAATGACCAACAACCTACGATCCCCCGACATTCTAATCCTGCCATCAAATACAACTACTGAAGAATTGCCAACCAACATTCCGCATGTAACTTCCATGGAAAAAAACTTTCAAGAGCATACCACTTCCTTCCGTATGAACCCATCTTTGCTAACTACTGTCACTTCCCCCAAATGTCTGGGATGCCACATGAAACTGTCTCAAGTACTGACCTCTCTTCAGTTCATCCCACATATACAACCAGTTTCTCCTCTCCTTCAGACTGCTTTCCACCTTGCAATCCACAAACGACTGAAATAGAACACCCCACCCCTTCCAATACACAAATATTTCCCATATCACCACTCTCTTCACTGAATTTAGAAGCCCAACGTCAGTTTTGCAAAAGAATAGATTTGTTGGCGAACATCCAAACTTGCTCAATCTATTTGGAAAATTACCCTGGAATTAAAACAATTCCCTTCGAAGGCTTTCCCTTGTGTAACAGATGCAAAAGTGAAAAACAAGGCCACCGCTTCTCTTCATGGAACAACATGGACCCTAAAAAATAGCGTATCATTCTTGCGTCTTTAACCCAAATCGAGGAGATGCTTATCGCACGAGTTAATCCATTCATGCAAGTCGCCCAAGTATGTGGCAGGCAATACAAATACTCAGGACACACCATAAGCTTCCCGTAAAACATTACTTCAATAGCAAAGACCCTACCCCACCGCCTAGGAGATTTGGACATAGTTCTCATACAAAGGGAAGGATCTAATTTAAAAAATTATGATTTCTACATCAGTAGATCTCGTGTTTGTGCAACCTTACAATATAAAATCCAACACGAACCCTATTACAAAGATGTCTTAATCGACGATGATGCCCTTTCCTCACTACCATCTAAATCGTCAAGTGTTTCCTCCTCTCTCAACACAGCCACAATGGAACTGCCCCAAATGCAAACTTTCTCTACAACTCATGGTAGTGGTGTTCCCACCCACTTTAATGAAACACATGAACACTCATCATCTTTCGTGCCAACACCTCACAATACAGGAACAAAAGAAGAGGAAATTGAACAGTTCTTGCTCAACCACGATGGTAACACTCCATTTACCATGCCATGGCCTAAGCTTGGGCTTTCGCCAATAAATGAATACAATACAGAAGGCCTGTTCTCAATGGCTTTCCCAACTTTATTTCCAATAGGAAAAGCAATGTGGCAACAACCTCACATTAAAGAAGTTCCAATGCATGAATACGCACTTCATTTGATGTGTTACCATGATGGGCGCTTTAGTTCCCACCCAAGATTTCGTTACTTCCTTCTAAACCTCATAATACGACACAGAAGCCAGTCCACGGCAGCATTTTTTATGAAATAGAACACTGAATCTGGAATCCCTTCAACAATTAGAGAGTTGCGAAGACAACTATTGGAATGCCCCAAAGACAACCTCCCAGATAGCTTAATGCGCTTTGGATCAAGCCTTCGAGGGACACATTCATTCTGGGTAAAAAGTAGAAGCGAGCTTTCAGATATGGTGGAACAATTGGGGACACAACCCTTATTCTTCACTCTAAGTGTTGTAGACACTAAATGGCCAGATCTCCACAATATTATGTCTGGTGAATGCCCAATAGATCCTCGAGCCACACAACGTTGGAGAACACTTAACATTGTCTCTAACCCTCATCGAGTATCAACATACCTACATCACAGATTCACAATATTTTGGGAAGAAATATTGCAAAAGGAACTTGGAATAGTAGAATTTTGGTACAATTAATCAAATCTACTTATTTAAAAGTTTTTCCCAAACTACATATCTAATATTTATGTTCCCTCATCTCGCGGGTATGAATGGCAACATAGAGGCTCCACACATGTCCACGGTTTATTGTGGCGCAAGAATGCACCAAAAGTTGATGACCTGGACTGGAAGAACACAACAGTTATTGAGGCAACAAAACAATACTTTAATAAGTTCGTGTCTACCTGGAACCCCCGCCCGGCTTGCAACCACTTGGATTTCATTCGCAGGTCACTCCTAGATGACCCTTGCTTGCTAGATACAACACAAATTCTATCCACCTCCCCGCATGCAGACCTTGAAGAACTGCTTAATCGATTTCAGCACCACACTATATGTTCAGAGCAGACATGTCTGCGTAGAAAGCAATCACATTTGTAGTGCAGGTACAATGCTCCTTGGGCCACGTAACCTACTTCTTCCTTGCACATTGAAGGTGATGGGAAAATAAAGTACCTCCCTTCCAGAAATGATGACAGATTGAACATCCACAATCGAACAATGATATACATATGGAGAGCAAATGTCGATTTCCAACCGGTACTTTCCCGCCATGCTGTTCTTAAGTATATTGCAAAATATGCTTCGAAAGTTGAGCAACGTTCAGAAACATATCACCAAATGCTATCCAGATTTTCAAGAGACGCAAATGCAGATTCTCCAGCACATATCGCGATCCGTAAAATGCTCACAGAAAGCGTTGTTGAACATGACATAAGCACATAAGAAACATGCCACATGCTGCAAAAAATGCCACTTGTTATGTGCAACTGTCCATTCGTATCATTAAATGTTGGAAAAAAGATTTTGAGACGTGTTGTTGAAAGTGACGCCGATGCACAACAAACAACCGCTTTCTTGGATGCATATAAAGTTTGTCCAACAACCATGGAACACCTACCACTTATTCAAGTTGCTCGAGATTGGAGCTACAACAAGCACCGTAAAGGTGATAAATGGAAAAAGTGACCGATACAAGCAATTGTTTGGGTCCACCCAAGATTTGTGGATGTCCCTGCTCAAGAATCAACGTCATATGACCTTTTCTGTTGGTCAAAACTCCTATTATACAAGCCTTTCAGAAATATTGCGTTTGAATTTGGCTCAACCCCACATGACATCAATGACACTTGGGACATGTACAAGCACAACTACAGACCGTGGCATGTTCTACGCACTACCGCAGACACATGACTTGCTACAGATGTTAGTTCTAACTCAGAGCCTGAATGTAGTATTCAACAAGAACCATTGCAAGAATGGCAGGTCTTCGCACAACTTTACCCCAGAAACAACACGGGTCTAAACAGTCTTGAAATGTTGGGGAAACGAGATTTCGACATACACAATAATTGGACCATACACGACGTTCCCCGTGATTTACAGATAACTGGTTCATCATTCATCGAGAGAGAGAAGGCAGACACAATTAACAACAACATACATGCCACACCACCATCTTCCACACTTCCTTTGTCTCCAGAACAACAAATAGCTCTTGATACCATACTACACCATTCAACAAACAAATCCCTTCTACCTCCACTAAGATTGATAATTCAAGGAACGACTGGCACAGGAAAATCATTTCTAATAAACAAAATCTGGAATTCATTCACAACATCAACCATATCTCCCTCACCTCTACTTGTGCTCGCCCCTACCGGTGTTTCAGCATTCAACATCTCTGCATCCACAATCCACACAACCATGCGTATTCCAATCAAAGAACTGAAACCCCTTGAAGGTAGTGCATTATCGTCTTTTTAAGAGTCGCTGAAACACATAGAATATGTTCTTATTGATGAAATGAGTTTCATCGGGCTAAAGTTGCTAAGAAAAATTGATAGTAGGCTCCACGAAGCTTTCCCACACTCAAGAACATCTGAATTTGGGAACAGATCAGTCATCCTCCTCGGTGACCTCAGGTAATTACTGCTGGTTTTGGACAGTCCTCTTTACGCAAGTAATTCCTACGGAGCAACCCTTTAGAAGGGATTTCAATCTTCCATTACATTGTGAACAATATTTCGGCAATAAGGAACAACCAATGCACAGGTTTCATTCCAGAATTTACTGAGCTCCACATGCGAGATTCAACCCCTCTAATTAAGGATTGGGAACTCCTGATGTCTCGCATAGACACACACCTAACTCAGCAGGAGCTCAACATTTTTAAGGGCACACCACATTTGTTTGCAAAAAATGATCAAGTGGCCTCCCACAACCTATAGATGTTGAAGGCATTGAACGTTCCGATCACCCAATCCATTGCTGAAAGTAAAAGGTAGACTGGACCAGGAAATCCTGATGATGATCAGTTAGAACACAGTTCTGTTGTGCAAACAACAAAAAATCATGCTTATTACAAATCTATGGGTTGATGTAGGCCTCGTGAATGGTGCCACAAGAACAATCACCGACACTGTTTACAATGCATCAATGTAACCACCTGCATTACCTTTATTTGTTGTTGTAAATTTTGATAGATACAACGACCCATGTTGGGATCCCTCCAACCCATTACATATTCCCATACCCCCTATTTCGAGAGGAAATCGAAGACAGCTGCCGATTAAAATGGCTCGGGGATTAACTATCCACAAGTCAACTGTTGACATTGGAACCACTGAAAGGTAGGGTCTGACATTCACAACTTTCTCCAAAGTTCCCTCGCTTGCAAATCTACGCATTTCACCTACTTTTTCATTCAAGAGATACTCAAATATGGCGCATGTACCAGCACTCGGAGCAAGAAGAAAGGAGGAAGCAAGAGTACTACCACTCAACCCATCATAAATACTATCCTCTATTTTCATAGCACCTCCGCTACTACTATACTCAACAATTCTTCTATCCAAAGCAGTACAGACGTTCAAGGGGTATCAAATGTAATCATGTTTATTGAAACTAAATTTTCCCACTAAAGGCAACCATTCATGATATAAATACTGCAAATGTATACATGTCTCATTATGTGTACGTATACCTTCATTTATTTGATGTTTCCAAATATGGTATGCAACTTTAAATGTATGAATATGTAACATAATTAAATGTATACATACAACAATTCAATGTAATGTTTCAACTAAAGTCCTACACTACAACTATCAATCACACACATTATCAATTATATAATAAATGTTTCTCCAACAAAACACCAACTGAACAACTGATGCACAACTAACAACATCAACTATAAAATTAATTAACTATTGAAAATGATATCCCAAGTAATCATGTACAAATTTATAACAAGTTTGAAATGTAGAAACAACCTTCAGATTAAGTGGATCAATAATAACTATACCTTTAAATCAAATAACATATACCGTTCGGCATTCACATCTCATGAAACACATGCGATTGCTAGTCATTAATTGCTTTATATAATATTATGCAAATAGTATTTAAAATTTAAATAGCTATAGAAGCAAAAAATGTTTCAAAATTTGGTTTCTAAAATATAAAGTAAAAAAAAAGTGCAGTTAAGATCAATAAATATTTTGAGGAACGTAATTTTTTTTAAAAAAATTGTATGAGATCCTGGGTAGAAAGATAGACTATTTCCATGTGTATACTTACCTCCCGCCACCGCAACAACCCCACTCTATGTTGCCATAGTCGTTACCCACCCCGTTACTGCCCCATCACAACCACCCCTGTTGCAACTCTTGTCACAACCCCCATCATCACGAAGTCACTCTCCTCCACGCCATTGTCTAGCCCACCTAGCTTGCTAAATAGGTATCCATCCCAATCGGTTCACTTAGTAACATCTTTTCTCTTTTCATACATCTCCCACAATCATCGTAGTGCCCCATCACTTAACCCCTACGCTTCCCATAGAAACATTGACTGTTGGCTTCGATCGCAGGAGTTGTCATTGAATCGACCCCTTAAACCTACACTACCCTGATTACTTTAGAAGAAGGGCCATATATAATATTTGTAGTGTCTCTCCACATGGTGCCTTGTAAAGCTATAAGACCGTTGTTAGAACAAACAAAAAATTAGAGGTAAAAGAAAATCTAACACATGACATATTTGATAGCTAAGAAAATACATGTTAGGCGTGTATTGAAAAAATTTAGAGGTTTGTTGAAGTTCTAAATAAATCTAACCCTCATGACCCCTCGGTACTTGGTAGTGTATGTAACATGTTTGTACGAGTCGCATTCAATAGTGTAATATATATGGACAATGGTGTGAACTTCAATCACAAGTTTTGGAAGTGAAATCTTTTATACGTTAAGCATGTCAAGCAAGCTACTCCTTGAACTTCATCTATCACACCACCCTGCGTCGCTCTGCCACTTGCCAATCTAACATTTTCACTACCTGGACGGTCACAATTTGTTTCATCGACATCCTTACACGGTCTACAACCATAGCCACTAATCTCGCTATTCTTATCAAAGCTGGCTCGAGCTTTCTAAGTGAGACAACACCTTTCAACATAATTATATGAAGTTTTAATGATTTTCATTCGTTATGATTTGTCTTCCTTCGTTTGGAAAATTTCATGGGATATCTTATATTTAGTTTTCCACATTTGAATCGCCAAAAATATTTTATTCAAATTTGATAAAGTTTATATGAAATTTGTTCCTCACTCAACTCTGAACATTGGCATTTATAAAGAAACACGATGCTAGTTGATTGATCATGACCACAACGACATTAAACTTCCTTAAATGTGAATATAGACAGAACGTACTGCTAGAGAATAATGTTTCAATGGAAGGAACAAACAAAAATCTTATGGAGAACAATGTTGCGATGTAATAAAATTATGCTCATGCATTTTTTTGCACCATGCCACATGCCGCCCTACCACTTGTCTACCTATTGTTTTCATTCCTTGGACGATCACGATTTGTAAATCCTCGATGTCCTTATATGGTCTAATATCATAGCCGTTGATCTCACTGTTCCTGTCATAGCTAGCTCGGGGTTTCCAACTGAGACAAATCCTTTCGGCATAATTAAAAAAATATGAAGTTATGTTATAAGCATAGGGAGGAGTGTGGGGGGTGTGGATCTTTAATGTTTGTGGATAAATAAATAATTCAATATATTGTCTTTTCTTTTTCAAAATTATTTTTTGAGTCTGACTTAGTAGTATAGCTAGTTGTGTTTATATGTGTCATATAATGGTAGTGGGATGGGCATGTGGTGTTATAATGTTCATCGATACAAAATTAATTCACAGCCTTAAATTTTACTTCCATTTGATTGTTATAAGGTAGTTTTTCTTTTTGATTGGCGAAGGTAATCGAAAAATTGCAATATCTTAGGCATACATTAGAGTTTGGATCCCTTTTTCTTCTTAAAAATGTTTTTTTGAGTCCAACTAATGATGTAGCTAGATTGGGGCTCTACAAAAAATCTATAAAAATTTTGCAAAGAAAGCGATAAACTCAAATTTTAATATGTCTATCAATGTTTTTCAAATAACTTTATTTAAGATATATATACTAGTTTTAGCCAAAGGGAGCCATAGAATTTTCATTTTTAAAAGAAGATTCCAAATTATATTGGATTGTTTATAAATCATCTATAGAACGATTATACAGATATGTGGAAAGTGGTTTTACTCTAAGAATTCATTTTAACTAGTACAAAAAATCTTAAATATATTTGTCTAAAAAATGTTATAAATATCACTTTCAATGCCCTTGTTTTAGAACTTTTACATACCACATTAATTAATAATTTCAATACATTTTCTATGAATTTCCCACTAACTAGTGATAAATATTGTCAATCTAGTCACACCACTAAGTTGAGATTGATAAAATCTTTTTAGGAAAATAAAATGGGCTCCTCACTCCACCTATGGTCAAGATATTACAAGTTTTTGATTGATTTCTTCGATTAAAAAGATAAAACTTCAAAGTGACAGTTAACATGAATCAAATTCATAGTTGCAAATATGATCAAATGAACATAAAATTTAAGGTAAGATATTAATTATTAACAACTCGTACACATCACATCGCATAACCACCTCATTTTCCATTGTAAGATGCTTATCATTATAATTACTCACATTACATTCTAATTATATATGAAAAATATAGTTCAATTGTCAACCATAAAGAACAAGAAGCCATGACAATGTTTAAAAATTTACCATTTTGATGATAAAGTGCCCTTATAGCCTTGTAAAGGACTTCCAAAATGGTATGGCAAAAAATGAGTATACCTTGGAAGGAAAAAATATTGTCGACTTCTCCATTATTTCCTTGGTTAGGAGAACACTGTGAAAGGGATGGTTTTGGATTTCATTTACCTAGTGATTTATTTTGGTTGTCATTTTCTCATTACATTTGTATTGATGTGGGTCTCATCAATATAGCATGTTTGGGCTTAGTTACTTGATATAAGATAGTTTGCGTATATATAAATAAATATGCTTCTATTTAATGAGTTTTGTTATGGTAAGTTTGGACCTTTTATATTATTGGCATTTAAATATTTAAGCAGATGAATTTTATTAAACTAATTAAGTGACTTATGTATTTAGTATAGAACTAAAATGAGCTATCTCTTTAGAAAAAAATCACAATCATTAATTGTTATTAAAAAAATAATTAAACCCTACCCACATAATTATTGTTACATGTTGACCCATCCTAGCCAGAGGGTGTTTGATCCCATAATGAATTATAGAAGCGTAAGTTGGGTCATTCACCTTTAATTGTCACAATAACATCAATTAAACCCATTTAAATCAATTAAAATATAATAACCAGACCAAAAACATAGCCTTTTGTCATAATGATAGTGCATTTATATCAATTATGAGATAATGTCATATTTGAGTTGCGACCATGTTCACATGGTTTTGAGATACAAAACCCTTACTCAATTTTCCAAATTTGTTACAGATCAATGGGAAACTGCTCTCCTCCCTTGGAACCTTAACAATACCACAACACTTTCCAAGATCTTTTGATAGCTAAGAAGCATCCATGTACATAATTACAAATGAAATTATGTTCAAATCTTGTCACAACAAATGGACTAGGAAGAATACATAAATGCACTATTCTCGACATCATTGGAGTTAATCAGTTGAGTGATAATTATATATACCACATATAGTATGATATAGTATATAGCTCTACAAATCCTTTAATGGTTATGGACTAAGTGAATAGTGATCCCAATGAAGTATAGGCATCAATATAATCCATCTGTTGAGTTTTAAAATGACCCTTTTTTTCTATCGAGAAAGAAGGAACCCTAAGGGTCAGTTGAGTGCACTCCTTTATAGGCATTATGTGACCCATAAAACTAGGAGTTATTGGGGGCTTGTGTTATCCATCCATCACTACGAGGACCCTATGCTTTTGAATATGATTTAAATAACATATTAAATATAATACAATTCAACATGAAGTCTAACATAATGTAAGTTTCCCAACCCGTATTACTTTTAATATTCTAATCAATGTAATGAGTAATTATTATATGTAGTCTCTATTTACATCTGTTTTGCCAATCAACTCCAAGCATGTCGGCACATCATCTAGACTAGTCTAGAAGCTCACCCAAGGCACACACAGGCGTCGAGCCCCTCCTTTATGTGAGCTTCATGAGAATTTTCTTCCTTAATAAGGGGGTGTTGTACAAACAAGGAATGACACACCCATTCTTGACAGGCAGATGTAAGCACTAACTCCTAATCTAATGCACCAGAACATAAGATAACATGATCATATTATAATATAAGTAGAGCTAAATCACGATTATCATCAAGGAAACCAATAATACAACCATGAACATAAAAAGGAATTGTACAGATCTAGATTCATCACATAAGTTCTTCATAATCACTTCATCATATTTATATGCCAAAATATAGTAGCCAAGATTACATCAAAAGAGTTTCATGTATGAAGATATTTATAGTACCATAGCTTTGACACATTACAGAGCTCACCATCACACATTACATATATTTTCTAACTATCTTCCTTTCTTGCTTTCGTACTTGTATACACCTCTCTCCTTAAACCATACCTATGAGGAACTCTCTAGGAATCTCCCCTTATCTGCTCATCATTACATGAGAAAGCCTGAAGGAATCTTTCATGATTTCCCTACCACTACCCAAGAACATACCAAATGTCATCATGTGTTTCCCCTAATCGAGTGTCCTTAGCATGCACGTGCCATCTAATCCATAACAAACTTGGCTCCTTATTCTTTCATGATAACCGTATTAATGCCTTGGAATATCTTTTCATTGAGTTGTAAGTCTCCATAGCTTATCCATATTTGTTTCTAGTCACTTTTTCATTTGTTCCCTAAACGTGTCCTTTCCTACTGTCCAAAACTCAATAAGTCCTGAATCCATCCTACCTGGGCGTGAGCCTTCGTGCATCTCCAAGAAATACCTCTGTGTGTACCTTTGCATCTTGCTTCTATGCGTCACCAAATTTAGTGCTTTAGGTACTCAATTAATTTAGGGGTCCAACATTGTATGATCTTCTCTAACTTTTTGAGACCTACTTTTGACATGGGGATGCTTCTCTCATAAATGAATTCATTTTTTTCATGTGATGATTTTGATGGATTCCATGATTTTCCTAAGTTCACTAATTTGTTTGTGTATTTCTAGAATTTTAAAAATCAAATTAGAACCTAATACATGATGAGAGAGAAGCACCAACAAAGAATATCCAAAACCACAGGGAACTAAAAATAAGGGCTAAATGAGCCAGACAAAAGAGGGAACTACAATTGTACTATAATTATGGTCATTTACCAAATTCATACTATGTTTTTTAGTAAAATTTTGAAACTTGAGAAAATATGTAGAGGGGAGGGATAAACCATATAGGAGAAATAAAACATGAGGAAGGAGAAAGAAATAAGAGGAGATAGAGGAAAATGGGAAAAGGATGAGAATATTATAAGGGAACATGTTGATATCCAAGTAAACAAAAAGAACACATGCCAACAAGAGCCTAATATATATTAATAATCAATAAACACACGCGTGCATTATAACCATAACAAATAGCTAGTCATGTACAAAGATTAGGTGTCTACACAATGCCCCACTTTGATGTGTATGCGCATACATAAATCAATTTAAAATAATTAAGTGAATACATAAAATGTGCCTCAATAATTTGGAAAACTTGGTTATTTCTCAAAGTCAATATCATAATAATAGTTATTGATGTAAAAGGTAAAAGGAGAGATTAACTGGTATTTTTATTAAAGGGTTGGGAAGATTTTAGAGCTAACATTCATGCTCCTATGTCTGGTGTAGAAATTTTTATTTCCCCCAAGCATTATCAGGTGTCATGAAATTCACAATTCAAAGGTTTATATGCACACATATTTGATATTGTCAAATAATATGTTTTAAATATACAATCAAAAATTTATGGAGAGTTGTTATAAAATAATTTTGTCGTCCCTAATTAAGAGAGTGATGGAAATGTAAAGTAACTTAAATGAAAAATACCTAATAACAATGTTCATATGAGAGGTTTGTGTCATGGGTGTTCTAATATAGAGGATGTACCCACGGTCTTTAAACTTGGATCATTGTCGTTCTTCATCAACCATTATATAGGGCCTTGTGCACATACATATAAAATTGACTATGAATGTGAGATGTTTACCAAGTAAGAGGAAATCCCCACTTATGATTATATCATTAAGGGTCTAATTACATTAATACATAAGTGAGTGCATGCACATAAAGTATTTGTTATATCTTTGCAATGTTATGCTTTATTCAAAATAAAAACAACATACAAACAATATCCTACATCTCTTGTACCAAAATTAAAAAATCCATTCAAATATAAAATTATGCGTCCATTTAATGTTAATGTTGATCCATCCCATCCATATACCTTGGAAGAAATGTAGTTATGTGTGAGACACTACAACTAAGGAAAATGCCTAGAGCTAGGGAAAATTTTAGTCACACATCACACAATATAAAACACATCATTAAGACTTCAAAAATATTCAGATAGTGACTCTATAAATTTTTAGGTAGTGGCTCCACAAATCATTGAGACTTAAGGTAGTGGCTCTAAAAATATTTAGGTGGTGAATTGAAAATCATTAAGACCTTAGAGTATTTAGGAAGTGAGTTAAAATAAGTAAGAAGATACCTAATGTAGAAAGTTTGTCAACTAAGGTCAAGGTTGGTGCCTAGGGTCTTTGATGGATTGAATTCCCTAAGTTGTAGTTGCTTAGCTGAAGAAGCTTACTGGTTTAGATGTATGCTTAATCAATATTATAACTTGATATATGTTAATTCCATAACATGGACCAAGATGCCAACATTCTATGTAATCCTAGTGGATCCCAATAAAAAAATTATTGACTTTAGAAATATTTTAGAAGTGACTCCAAAAGTGATCATCTTGACTACTGCAACACACAATCCCGAACTTATAACAAATGAGAGTGTGTCACATGTTAGAGATATAATGATGTAGCAAAGGAAAGTAACATGGATGCAAGGAATTGTGAAATTGAATGAATAAACCATCACATTTATGCAATAACGTGATGAAAAAGTGATTTTGATCGAACACAATGGTTTATGTGGTGGATTTATTAACCCATTACATCTATGTAGAAGAAAAGGAATGTGTGAATAACAACAAAAGGGGATCAAACTTCACAAGATGATAAAATAGACATGCATAAATAAAATTCTATGTTGTGTAAGCCAATTTGGATCAATCAAAAGTTGCATGTGGTAGCTCATGATTGGTGAAAAATGAACTATATCATATAAATCATATTATTTAAGGGCTTTTATTAATTGGGTGGTGCTCAATATAACATTGATTTAAATCATGTGTGGCATGAGAATGAATAATGATGATCACGTGGATGTGGTCATTGATGTCCAGGGGATTTACAAGCTTCGATTTAGGTTACATCATGGCGTACATAGAGATGTTTATTTTCTTTTGGTAAAAAATGAGGGACATTCAAGCAAACAATGTAACTGAACATTATTACATTGCCATAATCTTTCAACATTCCAATGCGACATAGAAAATGGCAATTTGGCATTATTACTAATAACTGCATTGGTGAACTTTTTTATTTTTCTTTTAAGTACCTCAGGTCTACATGATATGTTTAATCTAACACATCAACGTCTGAGCCAGTTGGTGATGATGCTTTTTATTTTCCTACAATTACTCGAGCTTAAAACTGAAAAGGGGGTCTACAAAGTGCTATAGGAAGTAAACATTTGGGTTAGGTTTCAAACCTTGAACCTATTGGATTTTCCCTCTTTTTATTTTGGACCCTTTAAGTGTTAATTACACTCATGTGAATAATGCAAGTGAGGTCGAGACAATAAAGTGGATCACAGATAATGAATATTATTTGGGTAAGAACAATGAGCTGTGAAATGGGTGTGGGACATGTAAGTATTTAATTCCCACATATGTAGTTCTAACTTTCCATTCATGTATTAGTCTTATCTAATAAATTATATGTCATCCAATACATGTTGTTACTTGGGTATATATGATGGGTCCCACAAACAACATCATTATTTCAAAAGAAGAGTGGTAAAAATCATCACTACCTAAGTAGTAGTAGTGGAATTGGGATTTAATCATCGTAGAAAGTTCATCAAATTTTCCAGGGTTGAGAAGGTATATCCATGAAAAGCCAACTATTGCACTGCATCAAGAATAAACAATGATGATCACATGAATGTGGTTGTTGATGTATTGACAGATTTACAAGTGGCAATTTAGTTTACATCTTGTTATGCAAATTCACATTTTACTTTCCTTCAATAAAAAACTACAGGCATTCATGTGAATAATCTCACTGAACATTATTACACCTTGTTAATATTTCAACATTTTGATGTAGCATAGACCATTAATGATTTAGCATTATTATTTATAATGATATTGACAAAATCTATTGCTTGTCTTTTTAAAGTATTGCAAGTTTGCTAGTTGGTAATGATGTTTTCCTATTTTCCTGAAGCTAATTGAGTTTAAAACTAAAAAGTGGGTCTATAATGTGCTACAAGAATTAAGAATTATGGTTGCATTTCAAACCTCGAACCTATTAGATTTTCCCTATTTTTAATTTTGGACCCTTTAAGTGCTAACTTCACTCACATGAATAATGTGAACACGATCAAGATGATAAAGTGGACCACATATATCATATATTATTTCAGTAGTGTAGACAGAAAATCACACACTTTGAATAATTATTTAGTCCCAGTCTCATATTACTATTCATATGGTTCTTGAGTGAAAAGAGTAATAATCAACCCATGTCTTTGGCCATTTTACTTTATTTTATATTGCTACTTTTGATCTTGAACCCATACTTGCCTAGTCTGTATTCTCATACTGTGTTTTCCCTATTTCTTGACTGGGGTGCCCTAGGCGCCATGGTCCCCTCTGGGCGCCCTAGTCCTCTTTACACTTTCCTCTCACTTTTTGGGCACCTTCTATATGTTTGAGATTCTTATATTTTTGGTGGTCGCCCTTTTCAGGGTTTGTTACAAAATTACAGCAAGAGAACCATATAATTGTAAAGTTATAACGACTATAATGAGGGTACCAAGCACTAAGCACTTACTATCACCACCTAAGGTTACATCCATCAAAGGAGTCTAAAGCTACATTTGCATCGATCTAGCTCCATCAAAAGGAACACAAGGATGGTTCATCTGCATCACACTTCATAGGAGGGGAGTATATTGTTTCCATGCACACATTTACTACATTCTACATCTAGCTACTTGATCGGTATCCTAGTCACAACAGTGTGACTGACATAGAGAAAACCTAGGGCATGATTCCACACACACACACACAAAATTACATTGAGTCTGAGATGTAGTGCAATGCTTAGTGATAAGTCCATCAATTTGGACCATTGATGATAGGTCCAACCCCTTCATTCTACATCTTTCTTTTTTAGGGATGTGATGCTTTGCTTGGGGCTTTGCAGGTTCATCTATTCATTGCAGGTTTACAGTTGACCTCGGCGATCTTGGTACAAAATCCTCAGAGTGACCAGGAAGGTGATTACATAGGAAAACACTCTTGTGACACCTCAGAGGAGGTTTTATGAGTCATTTTTACAGACCTAGGCACCCAGATCTCAGGTTCACGGTGCCTACAGCACACCCCTATCCCTCTCTAAGTGCACCCCACTCTATCTAGATCAATCTCCATATCTACATTTCCTATAGGGCTTCTGTGTGATACTTATTCCTCCTCCCGTTCAGTTTAGTCAGTCCAATACGCTTCAGTCCATTCGCGATATTTTATTGTGAATCAACTAAGGCCTTTCTTACCCTCTCCTTGCACATTAGGGTTTTACATTTCATTTACTGCTTAAATTACTTGGGTATTTATTGTTGTACTTAATTTATTACTTCATTTATTACAATCTTGCATTTAGAATAGGCTCCTGTATTTACATTTTATCTTAATCAATATCTGAATATTTCACATGCACTTAGTTGAATCTAGATTGGTGAACTCAACAAATCCAAGGCCCAAAAAACTATGTAGAAACTTGAAACGTCATACATATTTCAAGTCATGAAATATGCAAAGTGTGCATAATTACACTTCTTTCTAACCAACTAAAGTCACACCTACCTACTCACTACTGTTGTTGATTTCAAAGGAAGTGCGTAGCTAAAAAAACTCCTAACTGTTTGAGAGAAAAAACATCCCATTTTCAATTGAGACAATGGTAACCCACATTCGAGCATCTTCAAGCATTCAACATGGCTTGTCTATGAAAGTGCGGATGATCATATCCTTTTGGCTATGAAATTGATTCCCCCTTCCCATTCTTCAAAGTATTAACTGAAAAAGAATTGAAGACCTATTTATTTTGATCTACCCGTTGGACTTGAGAGGTATTGCAAGCTGACCTTTGGCATATTTTGAAGATGCTTTTCTCACTCATGCTTCTGAAGTGAGTATCAATCGGCTGGAAGATATCTTATGCCCATTTAGGTTCTAAACTTAGCCAAGATATTTGATTGGGAAAGGACTGATCGAATTATGATTTTCCCATTCTCTTTTCATTTTAGCTAAGATGTCAATGGAGTTGGTTGCAGACACTGATTCCTCATGATTTTGGATGCTTGCAGAGTCTATTATGAACTCTCCAAGAAAGTGCTTCTCTTTGTGAAAACACATCTATTTCCACCCTAATGGGTTTATTTTCTGCCTTACTCTTACTCTCTGTCCAATCCAAATTCTTCTCCATCGAAAAACTGTAGGAAGTATCTAAAAATGCATAGAAATGAGGATCTATTGCATTAGTTTTAAAATATCTTGTTCACTTTGCAAACCATATAAAACTTCCTCAAGGCCTTGGACACCATTATCTATGTTAAAACGTGACTTTCCTACTTCTCAAAGAACTTTATCATCTACCACTTCGCTGTCTCCTATCACTAAATTCTGCCTATGGCTCTATTTCTGATGTTACAGCTTCATTTTTGTATGAGTTTTCATATTACTCATCCTCCCAAACGCTCGAATTAGACCCAGTCCTCAACTAATATGAAGGACTGTACAATGAGAATTTTCAATGCAAGGATCACTGATGTGTAGAGAAGACACTCAACAAACAAGGGGCTGTTGATTTGTTTCATGCTTGGGTAGAGTCTGTATTGAGTAGCTTAAGATACTCTGAGTTTCGATTTAACCTGTAGACTCTACACCATGATCAATCCAAAACATTTTCTCATTCTCTGCTAATACCTGCCATTTCCAAAATAGTTACATGATTTTTTATACAAAATCTTATTGTTGGGAGTGTTGCATATCACGCAGTGCCATCCTTCTCTCCATATAAATAAAAAAACTTTTTAGTGGCACATACTGCCCTCTTCTATAAGATTCAATCTGGTTTATCTGAGGGATGGTTAAAGCATATGAGAAGTTCACTTCTGATAAGTTGCATATCACTACACTTTATAAAAACGATCTCCATGCAAGGTTCAATACCAAGGTTGATGTAATGCCTTAGACAGAGATGAGAGGGATGTTTTATTCAAAGTATGAGGAGTTCTTTTGGGCATGATAAACTTTGTAAACCACAAATTTCATGTACTAATGAGTAATTCATATAGTTTTTTTAAGCCACTGTTATATTGTTACCCTTACATATGTCGATTCCCTTCCTTGATGGGACTAAAAATTACTAATGGTTGTGACATGATTTTAGGCCTTAATTGGATTCTTTTTGTCTAACTTCCATCATCTATATAAAACATTTCCTAGTACTGTAATTTCATTCATATGTTAATCAACCCATTTTTATAGATGGTGTACCTCCATCTACTACATAGTCATTCATTTCCTCTATCACCAGGTCAATGCACATGATCCTACTTCATCTACTACATTACCATCCATACTTATTTAAAGCACAATCTACTCCTAGTTGACCTACTCACAAACCATAGGCTACGTGGTCACACCGCTCATTGCTAGTCCTAATTATGAAAGTTGAAGCAAGAGCCCATTCCTATAATAGTTTACTGCATCTCAATGTAGCTCCCCAAGCCTCATTTTATTCCACGCTAGGTTTACATCCATCATCTCCATAGCTCTACCTTCATCCATCGGTAGCTCCATCACAAGGGACACATTTTTCATTGCACCATGGTGCATCCTCATATATTCATCCACCACATGTACATAGACTTCACTCACCTATAGTGCTTCTATCTCATATCCCACCACTTTTAGAGCATGGTCACACACCTTCATCACCACGACTATATCACACATGGAGGACCCACACCTTTCACTTTTATTGGATAGTTTATTCACCAGTCACACACTTGGGGGTATGAGGACATCTATATGTCCCCCCACCATGCATGCATTCACCTTATGGTCTTCCTACTTATATTTTGCATACACATTAAGCATTCACGAAGATCATCTGGACAAAGTGCACTTCATTACCCGATAACACAACTCTTGTGCTTCGGTTCACACTTGAATGTTTAGGGCATTTGACTCTACACACGGGTGCCCACACACACTACAGTACCACATTGCCCACCGTGCGCCCCATATCATTCTACATCATCCAAAACATTTATCCTACATACATGTCATAGTCTACTAGACATGCCTGCACAGTTTTCATACATCCTACCATTTTAGCCATCTTTTCCTACACACATATTTTCACACATTCCATATGTCATCTTAAATTTTATACCTATCACCTCTACATCTAACCATCTTTGCACATCTACTATGTTATACATCTTAGCTTATCTACACATATGCATTACATGTTACTATGCACATTACACATTTTACATATTCTCTTCTACACACTGCACTCACTACCCGATGACGCACTCTAGTCTCATGGTCCATACTGAATGTTGAGGGTATACATCACAAACATGGACCTCATGGACCCTTACACGTTCATCACATTCAATATTTTCTCATATCAACATTCCTAGGATTAAGTGATATACACTTTTAGGCTACATCAGGTCACTTCTTCTAGCATCATCTCGTGATAGGCTATATCATCAATTTCTATTGCATCATTTAGTGGTATACGCTTTAGGATAACATCACCACTCATTTTTTATTCATCTTGTCATGATATATGCTTAGGCTATAGACGTCACACACATTTCATCTCTAGGTCACATATCATCACTACACACTCATCACATTACACTGCTACACACAACACATAGTTTGACCATTTCCTGATGACACACTCTCATTTATGGTTCATTCTTGATTGCTGAGGGGGCATACTAAATGAACCTCATTGCATATAATTCCATTCACTCGGGGAACATGTTGCTCCTATCATTCACTCTGCATTCCATTCCATCCATCCACAACATGCTGCATTTTATGGTTGCATTTACTCTTTCTTGCACACTTTATTTTTCATGTACGCTTTATTACACATGTTAGATAGATATCTTGTACATGTCATTATAATTATCATACACACATGCGCGTTCACTTGACTTTCTAGTTGTGATCGTAGACTATACAGAGGATACTACACGAACATGGATGCTTGACTACCAGTCCCACAAGCGGTTCCTGGGGGCATCCATTCGTACACTACAAGTGTTATTGTTTCATTTTTGTTCATAGCACACTACTTTATTAGGTTCATACACACTTTGACATACATTTTATCTTTCTAACATGCTAACATGTGTTTCATGTGTAAACATTTTCTATGCAGGGATATTTTCTTCCATACTTGTTTGTTACAATTGTCTACTATTGATTGTTCTTGTTTGCGGGATTTTCCCTTTATCTTTTGTGTGCACACTTGTTTGGTTTGTAGGCCACTATGGCCTTGAGTGTCTTACGACACCGTGAGTGGTGTCCCATGTTTGCAACCCACTTTGTGTGGCCTATCATTGTCTTCTTGGGTATGTTTACATTATCTTCTTATGTTCTAGCTTATACATTCTTTGTTTGGACTTACACTTGTTTTCTACCATGCATGTTCATACTAACACTTGTTTTCTAGCTACACTTGTTTGTTTGTGCCTTGGTTTCTACCAAGCACATTCCCTTCCCCCTTGCAGGGTACAATTTCAGTATCCAAGGTTGGTCCTCTTTTGGGCTGCATTCTCCTATTTGTGACGTCGCATGCCACCCCCAAAGAGGGGGGCATCATTTGGGTTTACACACAGTACCTGTAACAGTTCAGTTTTCAATTTTTTGTCCATGACACAATGGGTTTACAAGCGAGTGAGTTCAGAACTAGTCTATAGAACTCCATACACAATGGATTTTACAGGGTAGATTGTCCTTAACATTCTGGGGAGCAGTTACAAGTTAGAGGATAAATAGACCTTCCTCTCCTACACTACTTTGTCCAGTGGCATCGGATCATCCCAAAAAACCAGACAGTACAAAGATCTCTTCACAAATCTTAGGGAAGCAATTACAGTTTGGAGGATAAATCAGATTTCCTCCCTACACTTCTTCGGCCATCAGTGGCATGAGATTGTCCCAAAAATATTGCACGACATCGACAAGATCCTTTCTACACCCTTTTTCTCATCACGGATCAGGTGCACATGTTCCTTTTTCATTTTCATACTTTTTGTACTTTTTTACATGTTTTTTACTATACACATACATGCATTTTTACACATTACACATATATGTGTATTTGACTACTTGATCATCTTCTCTTTTGCAGGTCCATCCATATGGGAAGCAAGCAATCAAAAACATCACACACATAGTGGGTACATCACACACACAATACTAACCATGTAGGTACACTCACACACATTGGCATCTACACATGCACTTTTCCCTAGGTTCACTCTCATCACTTTTTACACTTTTGCATCTTTAGTTATCCACGCTCCATGTTTTTTATCACTCCACTGCTTTTTCTAGTCCTTTGACACATTTTCTACAATCACCCTACATGGATTATTAGGTACACATCTCTATCTACTTTATGTTACCAAGATTTCCGCTCACCAACATAAAGTTGGGGGAAAATGTAGACACAAAATCACAGCACTTTGGGTAATTATTTAGTCTCAGTCTCATACTACTATTCATATGGTTCTTGAGTGAAAAGAGTAATAATCAACCCATGTCTTTATCCATCTTACTTTGTACTTTTGTTGCTACTTTCGATCTTGCACCCATACTTTCCCAGTCTGTACTTTCATACTACATTTTTCCCTATTTCTGACTGGGGCCCAACCAAGACTTTGGGTGCCCTGGCACGCTGGGTACCATTTGGGGTGCCTCCTTTTGACACTTTCCTCTCACTTTTTGGGCACTTTCTAGCCATTTGAGCTTCTTATATTTTTGGTGGTTGGCCTTTTCGGGGTTAATTACAAAATTAAAGATAAGAGAACCATATAAATATAAAGTTATGTGACCATAATGAGGGACCAAGCACTAAGCACTCTGCTATCACCACCTAAGGTTACATCCATCAAAGGTGTATATAGCTACATTTGCATCCATCTAGCTCCATCACAAGGCACACAAGGATGGTTCATCTGCATCACACTTCATAGGAGGGGAGTCTTATTGTTTCCATGCACACATTTAAAATGTACATTCTACATCTTGAGTTATTTCTCACTACTCCACAAAGTGTGACTGAAACAAGAGCAACCTAGGGCACAATTCCACACACAAAGCACCTATGTAACTACAAGTTGGATCTAAGATGTAGTGCAACGCTCAGTGATAAGTCCATCCATTTGATAACAGCTGAGGACAATCCGACCCCTTCATATGCATCTTTATTTTTTAGGGGTTTGATGCTTTGCTTGGGTTTTACAAGTGATTCTTCATTATAGGTCTACAATGACATTGAAAAGTACCATATAACGACATGCTCACACGATAAGAAGCGAACATACCTGCAAACACTCTTGCGAGACCCTCAAAATTTAGGTTTATGGAGCATTTACCGCAAACCAGGGTGCCCAAATCTCATACCAGAGGACTAATATGTGCATATGCCCTTTCCATGTGCCCCAGTCTAGTCAGATACTCTAGATATACACTTTTTCAGACTCCTATGCAAAGGTTTCCTTTTCATGTTCATCCGATCTCCACTATGAAACAATCCCGTGACACCATTGAATCAACTAAGGCCTTTCTAATCCTCTTTGCACATTAGGGTTTTACATTTCATAGCTTAGATTGCTTGGGTACTATTTTGATATTTTATTACTTCATTTATTCAGTCATTTTACTACTCCTATAACATTAGATTACACTAGAATATTTCATATTTTAGTTAATCAAGTAGGAACAACCTGAGCCATGTAATAAGAGTGGGACATATAGGTATTTAATTCTCACATCTTTCTTTCTAAATTTTCATTCATGTCTTCATCTTATCTAAAAGATAAAATTTTGTACAATACATGTCGTTATTGTGTATATATGATGGATTCCACAAATGGAACCGTTTTACATAGTGGTAAAAAATCATCACTACCCAACAATAATAGTGATGGGATTAGGCTTTAATCCCCATAGAAATTTCCATCAAATTTCTTATGTTGAGAAGGTACACATACGAAAAGCCAAGCTATTGTGTAGTTTAATAGAATAATAATAATCTAACTATCAATCTCAAATGAAATAATAAAATAATTGACATCTCGAGCCCTAAAGATATTTAAAAAGGAAATTATGGACTGAGGATAATGAGCTTTTCTTTAATGAAGATTGTAAACTATTCCAACATAATGAAATGTACATGATGTCAAGAGAAATTTTAGGTTGGTTTAGACATAGGCGATGGAAACTACTAGTTGTGGGCACACACATGTTAAATTTGAAATTTGGATCTTAATGTTGTTTATTGTCAAATTCTGTCAAAATATCTTTCCAAATTTTTCACCTGTTCATATATAAATAAATAAATAAAATTAGACCAACCTATCAAAGTTAGTCTAAAACTTTTGATCGATAGTAAAATCTACATGACACTCATATGAACACTAGTTGGAGGGGCTCGATTATCATTGATTGTTTGTGTATCACCTATTTTCATTCGTTTAGTTGAGCTTAAAACTTAGCAAGGGGCTACAAAGTGCTACAAGAAGCCAATATCATAATTGGGTTTTGAACCTATAACCTATTGGATTATAGCTAGTTTTTCATTTTGACCCCTTTAAGCGTAAATTGATCTCATTTGAATAATGTGGGCGAGATCGAGATGATAAAGTAGAGCACATATAACATTTTTTCAGTCAAGCGTGTTTCATGAACAAGTTTAAGTCCCATGGACATAAGTGTTGGATATGTAGGTCACCTTTTATTATTTTCAGTTTTGCTTTCCAACTTAACAGTTCAACTCAACAAAGTATATAACATATTAAACAATCGATTCAATCAAAGGGATCCAGCCCTTAACTGGAGGTTTCCCTCATTCTGAGACACCCACAACTTAGAGGGAATCCCATTGTGCCGATCCAAGTTATAATTCCGATTGCCATCTAAAACATTTGAGTATTTTAGTTGACCGATAACATTTTAGGTTGGCAATGCTTGGTGTAGACAATTACATGCATTGTCTACATTATTTCACCAAGATTCGATGCATAGGTTATTAGTAGATTGTCATCCTTTAGAGGCATATTTTTAATAGGCATCTAGTTGACTTGGTACATAGTCCAAGTGAGCCTGATTTCAGCAGTCTGGTAATGTAACCACCTATGTAAAAGGTTGGATTTTGTTTCATTGGGTTCATGTTTTGAAGAGAAACGAAAAATGGATATTATAGTAATCATGAACATTAAGTGGTCTTGGATCTATCTACTCCACATAGAATTATCCAGCCTTATGTACAATCAGAATGAAATCTAGTCCCCATCCTCGATTGCTCAACCACTCATGGCATCCCACTCAGAGTGATCTAACATCCAAATCCCATAACCTCTATTGTATGATCTAGGCCATTCTAACATCAAGGACTTTTTTTTTCATGAATGGCATATTTTCGAAGAGCGGTTGAGACAGGATTGAAGAGGAGAAACCTTGCAAATATCTACTCAGCAGTCTCTACTTCAAAAACATTATGATCCCTACCAGTCTGAAATAAGAAGGGGATATCTCCCCTAGGTTCAACATGATTACCAACCTTGACCTAGCTTTATCATATGTACCATACCAGCCCCAAGTTTTAGGGTTATTCCCCTCAAAATCATGCCTTTTCAAGCACCATGCCCACCTATTTTACCTCAGTGCATTTTGGGTTTCTCCAAGGTGTTGGAAGATCCAAAAGTTTGACATACCTAAACCATTTCAAAGGTGCCAAGGGCTGTCTACCAAATCCTATAAAGAAAATCCTATTCCTACAGGTCCACTCCAACTATCATACCCAATGTTCCCCATATTTCTCAAAACGAATTGGCAGCAAGTGCAGTCTAACCTCCAAACCTCAGGTGATATGATTCCTAGATTTTGTCATGAGAATTCTATTTTGTCTAGTGAAACATCTGCCCAACTAAAGGTAGTGGAAGAAATTATAGAAGTACAATGTTTCCAAGCTCTATGAGCCTTCTCTTCTCCTTCTAGCGTTGAGGTTTTTGGGACATCTGAACATCAATGCATCTAAAACCAATATGGAACAACATTGTACTCTTTCCTCTATAACTTACTCAAGAGGATGAGGGTTTTCAGGTTTTCAAACTTCAGAAAAAACCCTTGGTCATGCCCAACCCAAGGGGGCTTAACTTTTTATTCATGAAGTTTCGACAAACGTTTCACAACACAATATGTTTTAAAGAAAAGTGAAGTTTTTTTTTTGCAAGTAAGAAATTTTAAACTTCCATAACTTTCAGCTGATAGTTCTGTTTCAGGCATCATTTTTTTTGAAAGTGAGATTTGAGCACTACGCAATGGTAATATTCTCATGTTTTATAAATTTATCATCTCTATAGTTTCAGGGGGGTTGCATATTCAAGTCTTTTCAGCACACTCTATTTAACCTACAACCACTTGTTGCAATAGATTTGTCTCTTGCTCCACTTCTTACTCCCTTCAACTATCACAAGTGGAAAGTCAAATTATAAATCCTCTCAAGAAGTATAGGCTTACAGACCGGATCACAATGGGTACATAAAAAAAAACTAACACTAGATGCAGAGAACATAAAGTGGTACAATAAAAGTGATGAAGCCTACAATCTATTATATATGTCCATGTCTCTCAACTTGTTCTTTCATATTGAATCTATAGATACTCCAATAATGTATGGACCACTTTGGAAGGACTCTTTTGGGAAGATAGAACTAATGAGAGGTCATGAGTAGGAGAATTGAGCTCATCATTTTGAGCGTAGACAACTTTGACACGATACATGACTTCTTCACTAAATTTAAATCTCTCTGGTTGCAGTTGAAACTATGTGGCATAGACAAAAACTAATTAACAATTAGTTCTTTCCATTATTTCAAAATTGGGTTCTAACTATTATGTCTTCATCTCTACCTTTCACACCACTAGGAGCGCCATGGAGCTACATGAAGCATGCCTTCCTTGGACACTTTTTTTGCTGACTTAACTCGGGAGCAAGACAGACATATTCAAAATGGGTGCATTGAAGTCCCATGCTCTACTCACCTGACATGAGAAACAAAATGTTTCACATAAAGAAAAGAAATGGAAGAACAAGGATCATGAGAACAAGAAGGTTCAAAATGATCCCACCTCTAAGTCAAACTCAATAACTTCCTCTTCCAGTGATAAGTCTATGAAAGGAGAGGATCAAATGTGGGTATTGCATAGGCAAGAAGGATGAAAGAAAATGCATGAAGAAGTAGATTGACCACCTCACAAGTCTTCTTGAGAATAAAAACATAGGTGTCCCTAAGTTTATCAAACCATCTTTATCAACCCATGAATTCTCTAAGGCCACTGACCATGGAAAAGAGAAAGAGAAATAATCAAGAGAGGATAAAACAAAGAGGAGAGCCCTAGTTACAATTATACTGCCAAATCCTACACGGGTAATTTATTTTGGTGCATCACATCATATGGGATCTTCACACATGGATTTCACTTCATTGGAACCATATTACATGTCCTCTATACGATTGGGTGACAACTCTTGTGCATAGGCTTTTGGGAGAGGGTTTGTTGAAGTGAGTGAGGAAGATTCAATAATGTTCATAATATTCCCTCATTGTTAACTAATCTCCTATCATTCTACTAGATTATTCACCTTGGTTAGGGCTTGTGTGTTGATTTCATGTTAGATTCAATGTATGTTAGAGATTTACACAGTGATGTCATCATTTTTGTGGGTGTAGTTGATAATAAAACTCAACTATATTCCTTCTCTCACTTTTTCCCTCCAGATTCTTCATCAGATTCACATGCAATAGATGTCATTTCTAATCCTGAGCACTTTTCTGATGATGAATGTTGAGCAGACAAAATATTGTTCTAAGGAGAAGGAACACAAAATATGTGCGCGGGGGAACAAGGCGCATTTAGAGGTGTGAAAAGATAGGGAAGGAAATGTGCACTAGAACATTTGGCCTCAAGACTTAGCCGTTTTTATGGATACAGGATATTTTTTAAGATAGCATGTGGAACACACATAGAGATGGATACTTGCGTGACACACAATGGTATTTTGGGAATGAGCAGTTGATAAGCACCATGAATGGTTGTAGCTAATAATAGGATTTCTTCTTCCAGTTAACTTTATGACATCTATTATTAGAACACTTACATGTATGCATGCTATTGTAAAGGTGCTTGGCTATTATCAACATGTGACCTATTTTGAGAAGTGCATATGTAGTGAAGGGAAAGTACCCACCCCTATAAATATGTATTGAACTGAGTTATTTAGAGAGACTGAATTATTGTAGAGTTATGCTACTAGATTTGATGCGCGCATGACTTATGGATATACTTTATAGTGTAAGAAGCTTATGTGTTTTACAATGTTTAATGTAATGGATAATATTGGCTGGATAATGGTGTTCAACATAAATGAATTTGGTTCTTATATGGTTAATCTTATTATAGTTATTGTTTAATTCATGATTCTCTAAGATCTAGTTCTGGCTTATGCACTGTGGAATGTTTATGCTTAATTATGGATTTGAATATGTTTCATCATCATCCCACTAACATCCTACACAAACAACTCTAAAGAGTATCTTGGTACCTTTCCGCGCTTCAGGTGAGTGCTCAGCTTCGGCTTGGTGATGTGCTAGCACACATGGGTTATTTATATTATTTTTTAGGCTGGATCATTGGTTTCATTGCCAGTACCTCTTTTTCAACTATTTTCAAGATTTTTGTGATGAAGACGTACCAGTGTACCCTAGTAAGTGTTGAGGAGTGGATAAAAGATCTAGAAGAAGAGTACACTTGGAGTTTCAACATTGGATCTGAGTTTGACGCATACGAGTGGGTGTAGTAGAATTTGTATGATTGTTTGTATGATGGATTCTTTGTTATCTTTCTGGTAGAGCTATACGAGTGGTTAGTTACTTATACGTCTAAAAGGAATTGGAGGTATCGCAAACTTGTCTAGACACAGGAAGAATTTCAAGCCCTCTATGATGCTTATTTGATTTGGACACACGATGTGGACACTTAGTTCTATGGTGTTCTGAATATCTATAATTTGGAGTAATCAATTTCCACTTACTCGTGCCTAGAGGTAGTTGAGTTCCATTTTTTACGTTATCCTAGGGGAACTTATCTGTAAGGCATCCCACTAACAATTAAAATCTTGATGGTAACCCTGAACTTGGAAGAAAAGTTGATGGTTAGCTAAACCCTACCATGCGTGGGGGCAAGAGCAGGTTTGGTGAAGGATGGTAGACCTTACGGTGGAGAGGAAACGAGAAGAAATGTAATTTAAGTACAATGAGGCATGCAAGAGGGAGATAGAGAAACAACGTGATAATGCAGAACGAGTGGCGTTGAGGAGAAATATGGCTCGTGAAGGATTTGGAGCTCACGCAGAAGGCATGGAGCCAGAGCATCTAGAACTCCCCCATTTAGGAAAGCATGATAGGGAAACCTCCTCGGCCTCATATGGGAGTGTGCTAGAAGAAACAACATAGGTTGCATGCACGCATCTACATCTACCTGGTAACCTAGCTCTTGCGCTTGGTTTTCTAGTATCTACTGCAACCAGTAGTCAGCAAAGTAGTTTGGGAAGTAGGAGAACAAAAGTAAATCAAATAGAAAACACATCTATGGCTGGGAAAAATGTCTTATTTGTTGTTTGGAGGTACCTTTTTAGGTGCATCGTCAACACAAGTCAAGCGTACAAAATCTCATACTCGCTTCTTGAAGTAGTATCACCTCGCAGATTGTAGGAGTTCATTTAGTACCATTGTTGGGACACAGGATAGTACATCCACTGGTTTGTTTCCAGTGGTGGAGGATAAGGAGGCATATGTGGGTCTAGTTTTGGTGGATCTGGTGGTTTTGGAGGCAGAGGTAACATAGGAGGTTCTAGATTAGGTGGGCATGGTCCTAACCAACCCCATAATATTTACATAGAGATGTTACTTTGTCTTCTAGAGTATAGGGGAACAAGAGATGTTGTTGAGCATGTGCACATGTGTGAGATACTGTGACACGCAAAGGGAATCACAACTTCTGATTGCAAGGCAAGTCAGTTTGCTACTATGCTATAGGGATGTGCACACAACTAGTATAGAAAGTTTGACCCTGATCAGACTTGTATATATTATGCAACAGTAAAGGGTGCTTTCCTCAAGGAGTTTTATATTCCTGAGTTTGAGCAGAAGAGTATAAGCGTGCTAAAAGATATTAAGTAGAGGCACTACTAAGAGTGTTCGGGAATATGATGCCCATTTCAAAACACTGTTGTCTAATTTTTTTTATGATATTCATGTAAGCCAACATGGCTAGTGGTTTGTAGGGGGTTTGATCACACCTTTTAGGAGGGCTTTGTCACATAAGACATATACAGATCCACATGAAGTGCTTGAAGTAATGTTGCGCGCTGAGGCAGTCAGAAGTATAGACACTGGAGTGAGCCCATTCCTAGAAGCACATATTTCAGTTATGGAAAAGTAGTTGGAGAAACTATCAGCCAATTCAGCACTCAAGATGCACAATGGGATTTGGTGAATAGATTGTGAAGTGGAAGGTAACACTAAGGATAGTTGTCCCCGTAATTCAGTGCATTCATCATTGCTTGACAACGAGATATGTCATTTGGACCATGATGTAAGCCGCTACCCATTATTACAACATGTGATAAGAAAGAATGTATCTTGCTATTGTAAGATTTTTTGGTCCATGACTCACAGTACAAAAGACTACAGGTTGATTGGTCAAATCCATGATGTTATAAATATTGGTGTGCAACAAATAGGAGTATCGGATAATTCTAAAATTAAAAGTGAGCACCATGATCATGATCACACTCAAGGGCACTACAATTGGAACGAAGGGTGCTTTGAAGGAAGTCGTGGTAGAGGTTGAGGATACCATGGTGGATTCGGGGGCCGAAGCCATGGTGGTGGACGAGGTGAGTTTCCTCGTGGAACATGTTATACATGCGGATCCCCTGACCACTACATGCGTGAATTCCTTCATAATATTACTTGTTCTTTTTGTGGGAAGAATCATAATTATGAGGAATTCCCAGACTTATATGAGCATCTTGGCAAACAACATAAACAAGAAAATAGGGGCACATGGATGGTTAGAATACAAAGCACCATGGAAAATTAGTAGATGTCAAAGTTGGCACCGGAACTTGAGGTAGTACTTGTGAAGATTACTACATGCACTGAAGCTGCGTGTGCTAGAGAGATGTTACAGTAGAAGCCTACCATCATTAAGGAGGAGGTTTTACATGCAAGGTACCTAGATCCTACACATCAGAAGGAGGCTTATCAGGAAACCATGGAGGTACTCAGAGATCTTCAGAGTTTAATACAATGTTTAAAAGAATAGTCACAGAAGTTTGAACAAAAGAAGGAAACAGAAATGGTCCAGTCTGATGTTGATGATTAGAAAGAGGTATGCAAGATGTTGTGCCAAGAGAATATTAGTCCATTGCTAGGGAATTGGCTAAAGGGAAACACTTCACACGTAGGTATTGAGAATGAACAACAGATCCTGGATGCTAATATTCCCCCTCATAGCTTGGATTATGATGAGGAAATCACTTTGAATGCTATTGTGGATGGATGGCTTTTGAGCAATATATTGATTGACACAGGTGCATAAGTGAATGTGCTTACTTTAGATGCATGGGTACAGATGGGAAGACCCCCATTATAACCATCCTCTAATGTATTATTTATGGCTAATCGAACTAAGGCCACTCTAATAAAAGTTTTAAAGGATGCATCCATTACTATACAAGGGGCCAAGTTCACTGGGGAATTTGAGGTACTAACACTTGCAAAAGCGAACAACTTCCCAGCTCTACTTGGGCACCCATGGTGTTATGAAAATAATGCTTGATCTACAGTTCAACAAGGGGTATATAAGTTTTGAGAATAAGGAAGAAAGAGTTGTTATCCCTTTGACAGATGTGAAATCTGCACCTTATGTTGAACCTTTGAGTGAGGAAGATCTGAACAAAATTTATTTGTGCACCATTCAAGATACCTAGAAGTGTTTGAACTATCTAAGGAATAAATCCTCTAGTGGGAAGATACATAGTCTATTAGTAATACTACAAGTATTACTTGTGATAATTGGGCGCATGCCACCTATGATATGGTTGGGCATAAAGTAAGAAGCACATTTACATGGAGGAACAAACCTCGTTGTACTAGGAGGATAGGTAACAACTATGTACCCTGGTACACTGGAGAAGTAAATCCTAAGGTATTCCTGTACACCATGGAGGAGAGTGGACAAATCAAGTGGAGAGAAGAAATATGTTAGTATATACTCCACACAGGATGACGACGCGCTGGTGGATGGTTCACAAGGATAATCTCATAGAATGGAATGAAGTGAGAATTCCTCTGACAACTCAATTTTCTAGGAGAAATGCACTTACTCAAATCTACATTTATCATGGTAATCGACCTGTTCAGCACCATGTTCAACAGTGTGAGATTAATTCTAGATCAGAGGGGCAGGAAGCTTTTCCACCATCACTTTGGGAAACACAAACTTTATTCCACTTTTGCAAGGTTGCGCACGCGCTTGGTATGTTTATGCAGAAATGCATAGGGAGACTTGAAATTCGTAATAACTTGATTGTAGGAATGACCCAGACTTTTGACTACTTCTCTACTAAACCTTCGGTAAGAGAGGCATTACGGGTTATGGAGTGCTCAACTATGGGAGACAGTGAAAATGATGAAGAACTCATTCAGAAGCTATTTTATGAGGAAGAACAAGGAGCATGTTTTGATGAAATAGAGGAGACAGATGTTGAACTATTTCAGCGCGCTTGCTTTAAGAAGGAGAAAGGAAAGATGTTCTACATAGTGGATGATGAATTAAGTAGAAAATTTGTACATAGATCATTCAATAGGTTCGTGTGAGGTTTTAGATAGCGCGGATAAAATGCGCGCACCTATCATGAACCTATGAAGACTAAGAAAGTGAGCATTGGCACAGATGTTGAACCTAAGGAGGCCATAATTGGAGATTATTGGTCTGATTCTGAAGTGACAAAGATAATTGAGTTACTACGGGATTTTTATGACTTATTTCCTAGGTGATACCATGAGTTAAAGGGAGTGCATGAGTCATTGGGTGAAATGAAGATTAAGCTAAAGGAAAGTGCATGCCCGGTCAGGAAGAGGCCTTACATGATGAACCCTAACATGTGCATAAAATTTAAAGAGGAAATTGACAAAATTTTGAAATTTGGCATCATTAAGCCCCTAAAGGAATCATAGTGGGTTAGCCCCATGGTAATCAATATAAAGAAAGATAGTTAGATTAGAATTTGTGTGGATTATAGGGAGCTAAATGTTGCATGTGTGATTAATATTTTTCCTATGCCTTTCACTGAGGAAATATTTGAAGGTGTTGCAGGCCACGAAGTTTACTCTTTTATAGATGGATTCTCGGGGTATCACTAGGTTAGAATTGCAGAGGAGGATAAAGAGAAAATGACTTTCACCACTGAATGGGAAAGTTTTTCATATAGAGTGATGCCCTTTAGTTTGAAGAACGTGCCTACTGTATTTTCGTGCATAGTATTTCAAGCATTCCAGGATTTCATTCACAAATTCTTACAAGTTTACTTGGATGATTGGACGATGTATGGGCTTGTTAAGGATCATTGTTATAAACTTATGCTTTTAAACATCAAGAAGTGCGTATTTACTACACCTTTTAGAACTCTCCTTTGGCATATCATCCTTGTAACCTCAGATGAGTTAGTGGATGAAACTAAGAAATGAAGCAATCAAGTTTGCCTGAAGGAGCTTACTAGATCAAATTTTTTTACATGGACTCTTGGGCCAAACAGTGTTTCGAATAGAAGTAGATTTCAGCTACAAGAATATGTGAAAATTGTCATGCCCTTGGAGGAGTTACTAAAAGGAAAAGGGACATTCTATTGGGGAGAACCGCAACAACGCGCATTTGAGGCATTGAAGGAGATACTTACTACAACGCCTATTCTGTGTTTTCCCTCATGGATCTAACCATTTCATGTACATGTGGATGCCTATGGCACAACCATTGGCACAATATTAGCTCATCCTGGAGAAGGTATTATAGATCATCCTATTTATTTCGTTAGTAGAAAGTTGACTCTTGTAGAACTACAAAGTGATGAGGCCTTGTCGATGATCTATGCACTGCATAAGTTCAGATAGTACTTGTTGGCAACACCCTTCACATTTTATACATATCACATGGACATTAAAATAGCGTTGGTAAATGTTAGTACAAAATCACAACACCCCCCAGATGAGCTCTAAAAGATCTACTTCTCTAAGGCAGATTCATCTGGTGTGATTGTATAACATGGAACTTTTCCTAAGGTGTGGGACCTTGTAAATTAGAAAATCTCTCCAGATTAAAGGTTGGTTCCTTATTCCTCTATTCAGATGTGCATATGTGAGGATTTGCAGAGGATCTATTTCTCATATCTAGTCTAAACTTGCCAAGGGGACATGGATTAAAGAATATAGGAAATGAGTTAATAACTAAACTACAAGGTGATGCACCAAAGGAATGATGAACACTTAGTTTGCTTTCGACACGAACCAACAAAATGCATACCATAAACAAGCACAGGTAGCTAGATCTGTAATTAGAGACCAGATAGAAGAAAAAGAAACAAGAAGGATCTAAAATCGATCACAAATGTATTTTATTGCTCTATAGATTGATATAGTTAATTACATAATAGTTGAAAGGTGGAAATGTGTTACAATTTTAATGGAAGGCCTGAACCCCACAAATCCTTTGCTGGAAGGAGAAGGGAGCCTGTAAAACTAAGAATATCCAACCCTTTATAATTAACCCTGCATCCGTCTTTATAGATTCAACTTGAGAGAAGAAAGAGAGAGAGAGAGAGATGTGGGAAAAACATGGGTCGAGGCTCAACCACCGCTGTTAATGCCTCTACTAAAATCTACCCTGAATCCATCTTTACTACATCGATCCTTGGTTTGGCACCTTGAAGGAAGAGGAAATGACGAAAATAGATCGAATCCGATCTAGTTGTTGAGACTGATGATCCTATATTGAAAGCTTGAATAGACGTTTCTCCATTTTACCTCTACCTAACTTCCCAAAAATTAAAGTTTCAAACTCCCATGGCATAGAAGAGATCGAGATCTTTCCAACAGTGTCAGATTTGCAATATTTTGAGCCCTGGGTCAAAAGATATGCCCCTTTGAAGTTTGAATTGATTCCATACAAATAGGCGGGAATTTTTTTTGAAAATAGGGTCCCCCTTTTGGATTGGGACACGTGGCAGCAAGATTGGAACAAAATTCGGGCCCGTGGGTCCGTAATTCACCTTTTATCCTTTTGTGCAAAAACACGTAAAACTTAAAAAATTCCCGCAGCCCTGAAGCTCCGCACGGACACGTGGCTTCTTTTGGTTGGATGGGAAATGCGCTCCCATTTTTACCTTTATGCCTTTTGGGTGAAAGGAAAATTTTCACCTTTTTCCCCAACTCCCCGCCTTGGCTTTGACTTGGGTCTAAATGCTGACTTTTTCCCTGGGTGGAGTTGCGGGCCATTTTACAACTTTTACTCCCTTTTGAGGAAAAGGGTGAAAAATCAACTTTTTCCCCGACACCCCACACTTTCCTCTGGGACACGTGTCACTCTGGCACTTGTTTGGAAACCTTTTCTCTATTTGACCCTTGAATCAGCACCCTTAAGACACTTGGTAGCCTCTACCTGGCTTGTTGTGCATTGACTATTCAACTAACTCTTCCTCCACTGATAGAACACGTGGAGGCACTGCGCTTGTTTGCAAACCCGACCCTAGAGTTTACCTTTGGAGGAGCATCCAAGTTGACACTTGTCGGCCTCTACTAATATATGGAATTTTCAATAGTCTTTATTACTTTTAGACTTTGGGCTACACTGGCGAGCTTGCGCTTGTTTGGGTCTCCGCCTTTGGGCCAACTCTTGAGAAATGCACCAGGCTGACACTTGGCACTCTCCACTTACACTTTTATACTTAGTTGATTTTGAGGCCCGCCCTGTCCACCTTTGACTCTGTTTGACCATTTGACCCTACCTCCGTTCCTCCCTAGGACAGGTGGAGATGCGGTGCATGTTTGAATATCTTCTATTTGGATCCATCTTTGGAGAAGTGCTGCGTCGTGTCGACACTTGTCTCTCTTCGCAATTTTAGCTCGTTGATTACCTTTGACCATTTGCTATGTGGAGGGCTGACGCAAGTTTGAGTTCCTTCCCCTAGATTTACAAGAGTTGGAGCATCGTTAGGATGCATGGTCTCTTCCGATGCCTCCTCCATACTTAGTCATTTTTTAGGCCTTTCCTGAACCATTTCAGAGCCCGAGGATGTCGAATCTTCATTATTCTTCTTCCTTCTTGACTTCAAGCTCCTCTGTAGCATCTTCCATGCTTGTCCAACCCTACTATTTGATGGTTCTACCTGCGTGTAACTTGGAGAATGGATTTAAAGCAGATAGACGGCTTGAAAGAGTCATTCCCTTCTGTGCAGGATCCATTGTTCTTTCTTCATCTCCACCACTTCATTGTTGAACCCTTTTTGCAACCAATTCTACAGGATTAAAATGAGTTCTCTCAGTCCCTTTTATGTGGGGTTGTGATTCAATCCAATATTTAGCCTGGGGTGAAATATGGATAACAATTTTGTGACTCACGGGGACATCTGCCTGCTAGATGAGGAGATCAGTTTCCTTGTCATATCTATTGGGTATGGAGTCAAGAATAATAGTCTGATACTAATTCTACCTCTGGTTCACGAGCCCAGCCGCTTGCATTCTTAGATTTTATAAGAAAATCTTGAAATGAAGATTTCTGAGAGTAGGAAATTGTTGTAAAATCCAGGGCTTCATCTGTCTCTCTGAATGAACTATCATAAGAGCAAAAAACATGACACCATGACTATGTACAAAATTGAAAATCATACATGCTCCAAATGGAACATGTACAAAAGAGCTATACTACAACAAGACAATGTGTAGAAGCACTTAGGAAAAAGAAACTAAGCTAATATGTATAGGGTACAGACTTCCCTGTTAGTAGTAGTGTTCTGAAGATAGATCCCGTTCACTGGAATCTGAAACTCTTCACCCTCCAATGTAGACAATTGGAAAACATTACTACTTTTGCATCTTTTTATCATATAGAGGCCACTCCAAATGGCATCGAACTTAGAATGTCTCCCTGGTTTTGCTCGATTGGCATCCCATTTCAAAACCAGATCCCCTTCCTAGAAGGTCCTTGCTCTAGCCTTCTTATCAAAGCATCTTTTAATTGAGGCTTGGTTCTTCTCCAATGCTTGGAGAGCATTCTCTCTGGCTTCTTCTAGATTCTATCAGCTCAAGCATACTTGGCCTCCATTGGTCCAAATTCAAACATTTCTAGTTGCTTCATAAGCTCCAAAGCTGGTAACTCAAGTGATATAGGAAACACTGCCTCTTTCCCATAGACAAGCTTGAATGGGGAGCTTCTTGTAGATCTCTTGGGTGTTATTCTATCAGCCCATAAGGCCGCTTTGAGCTTTGTGTGCTAGGTCCTTAGATTCTCATCCAGAGTTCTCTTGATGATCTTCAACAGGTTTTTGTTTGTAGACTCAGCTTGGCCATTACCCTGAGGGTAATAGTTTGATGAAGTGCTCAAATAAGTCCCATTTTTAACAACCCATCCTGTGATCTTGGAACCTATAAATGCTAATGCATTGTCTGAGATGATGGTGGATGGTACTCCAAATCTAGTCACTATCCCTTCATAGAAATCCAGGATACTAGACTCATTTGCTTCTTTGAGTGCCACTGCCTTGGTCCACTTGGTGAAATAATCAGTTGCTGTTAGGATCCATTTTTGACCTTGGCTTGAGTTTGGGTTGATGACTCCAATGAAGTCCAATCCCCATTTAATGAAAGGTTGGTCTATTGAGATCGGGTGCAATGGAAGTGCTGGTAGCTTCTCTTTGCCTTTAAAGAATGCACAACTCTTGCACCTTTTGATCCATTTGAAACAGTCACTAAACACTCTGGGCCAATAATATCCTACTTTCATGATTTTGAGTGTTGTCACTCTTGGAGCGAAATGGCCTCCAGCTGCTTCAACATGAAATTCTTGTAGCATTCTCTCCACCTGATCTGTCCCAATGCATCTCAACAGAATACCATTGATATCTCTTTTGAACAAGACACCATCAATAAGGACATATGGGATGGCCTGTAGCCTGAAATGTCTTCTTTTCACTTTACTCATCTCATAAGGACATAGACCTGTCTAAAGGAAATGCACCATATCTTGGGTCTAACAAGGAGAAGGTATATCATCTCTCCCTTCTCCTTGATCATCTTGTAAGATAAGAATGACCTCTTTATCACTGTTTGTTTCATCTTGTAGAACAGAGGCTAATTTCTCACACAAGCCCCTCCCACGGACCAACTTGGTGACCTTAATCTCAATGTCATATTCCATGACATGAGTGATCCACCCTACACGTTTCTCATTTAGGTCCTTGCTGAGGAGGAATTCTTTGACTCCTGCATGGGAGACCAATAGTTGGATTTTGTTTTTTGACACCAAATGCTTAAACTTCTTCAGTCCCCTGATCACCATCAGGACTTACTTTTCAATGAAGGAATACCTCACCTCATAATCCTCTAGACTCTGACTGAAAAAAGCAATTGGCTGTTCTAAGATTTCTTTGTTCTGCTGAACCAGGATTGCAGAGATAGTGTCATTGCCACCAAAGGCATACAATATGAAGTCCTTAGAAAAATCTAGATTTACAAGAGTTGGGGCCTGTGATATGACTTCTTTTATAGCTTCAAAGCTTGTCTTTCCTTCAGCTTTCCATCTTAATGCTAATCTCTTCTTCAGCATTGATGTTATTGGCTTAACCAAAGCAAAAAAGTTTGGACAAACCTTCGAACAAAGTTGATCTTCCCCAAGAAGCTTTGAAGAGCCTTCTTGTGGCTTGGCAATGGCAGTGCTTTTATTGCTTCAACTCTTTATAGATCAATTGCCAGACCCTCCTTAGACACAATGTGGCCTAAAAGTTTGCCCTCATGGGCCAAGAATACACATTTTTTAGGGTTCAAAGATACCCCAAATCTTCTGCATCTCTAAAACACTTGCCTTAGATGAAAAAGGTGGTCTGCTACATTCTTGGAGAACACAATGATATCATCCAGATAGATCAACACTATTTTGTTGATTATCCCTTTGAATGCCATATTCATGGCTCTTTGGAAAGTAACACCATCATTAGATAGTCCAAATGGCATTTTTTTGCATGCATAGGTGCCCCATTTGGTGGTGAAGGTAGTTTTGAACTGATCATCTTCTTTCACTACGATATGATTGTATCCTGAGTAACCATCTAAGAGAGAGAATCTCTCTGACCCAGACACTACTTGTAAGATCTATTCCATTGAAGGGAGTGGGTAGTGATCTTTAAGAGAGGCTCTGTTCAAATCCCTGAAGTCAACACACAACCTGATTTCTCCATTTTTTTCTTTCTGATTGGGACCAGATTTGCAACCCAACTTGAGTGTTTAATTGGAAATATGATGCTTGCCTCTATTATCTTGTTCATCTCCCTTTTCATTAGAGGCTCAATATGTGGGTTGATTGGTCTCTTCTTCTGCCTAATAGGCTAAGCAACTGGATCTAGTTGTATCGTGTGTTGTGCTAGATTTGGATTGAACCCTCTTAAGTCTTTATAACTCCAAGCAAACACATCAGGGAATTCTTGGAAAAGTTGTATGAATTCATACCTTTCTTTCTTGGTGGCCACCTTGCCAATTTGAAGTGTTTTGTCTTCTCCAACCGGGATTGACTCTGAATCCTCTCCTTTGATCTGCATGTTAGCCTTCTCTTTTCTGAACTATTCATTAGGATTAAAAATGGATTCTAGTGTCACCAAGCCTTTGGGAATCTTGTTTGTATGCAACTGTACTATATGATTCCCGTACTGTTGCTCTAGTTTGTTATGGTTTCTAGCTAAGAATTCAACTTCTTCTTGTAGAAGGATAATAATTTTGCTGATCATTCTCAAACACCTACCAACATGTATTATTATCTGGCACTGTTGGCCTCACAACCACATGGATATGTGGCTGTTCTTTGTCTCTTTTGATGTTGTCCACCACATCAAAGGCTACTCTAACTGCTGCAAGTCTATCAGCAGCTTCATTTTCTTTTCTAGGTATGGACACAATGTTGAAGGCTTTAAAATCCTCCATGAGGTCCCACACTATATTCTTATAGTTCTTGAGCAGGTCATTCTTGACAGCATTAAGTCCTCTGACTTGATTGGCAACCAATTCACTATCACCAAACACCTGCAAATTCTTAATTCCTAGCTTTCTTGCCCAATGAAGACCTTGGACTAAAGCCTCATATTTAGCAACATTATTTGAGCAAGCAAAATGAAATCTAAAGGTTGAATAATACTTCATAACTTTGGGAGACACAATCATAGCTCCTCCTCCAGCTCCTTGTCTACTCCTTGAACCATCAAAGAATAATTTCCATACCTCATTGTCATCTTTATGTTCTAGCTTGATTAAGGTAGGAAGGGGGTGATTTTCTTCATGTAGAAGGTAGACACCCAACTCATATTCTTCCATTTCTTCATAGGGGTCAAAATCATGTCTTTTACTGGCCCACTCATCTAGAGTCAAGTCTGGAATACATTCTAACTTAGTATTTGCTTCATTAGTGCTTAGGAGGTCTTCTTGATCAAAAGCTAAGCAGTTAACATTGATTGGGCTAGGTACATAGGATTCAATATGATAGTCATCAATAGGTTCAGATCTGATTGTGGCCTTTGCCCCATACCTTGTCCTAAAGAGCATATGTGACCAGTCAGCGAACATGTAGCCTCCAATTTTGGCAGTGAAGTCCCTAGATAGACACAAAGCAAAATGTGGTGGCAAATCTATGATGGACACATTTTCGAATATAGTCACATTAGGGCAGGCATGCAGGGTGAGGCTCAGATCTTTTGTGATTCCCACAGTGGTCACTGTTGTCCCATCTAATTGAACTACTCCTCTAGAGATAAACTCATATTGGAGACCCAACTGGTCGGCTATTTGTTTGGGCATTGCAAAACTACTAGCCCCAGAGTCAATCATACAATTGTGCACTAATTTGTCCCCAATAATTAATGAGACATAGAATGGAGTGGGTCTTAAGTTCTTACCTTGTCATTCTCCTTGATTCTTCTCAGAGTTGAGCTGTATTGGCAAACACTCTCTCTTGCTGATTAGGGGTTTGATTTGAACTTGACCAATTTTGGATGACAGTTTATAACAGATCCTTCTACCCTAGAATGGCCAATGACTCCCATCGTGAAATGTTCACACTTGTCCTCTTCATTTTCTTAATAATATTGAATGAGCCATATTTTTGCTACCCTTTCCCAGACACATTTCTTTCTTGCACATAGGTTGTTACAACCGATGCCTGCCTAGATTTGGAAGGTGGGTTGGATTTGTTCTGCATGTTGGGGGTTGCACTTGGAACACTAGGACCTTGTGGAGTGATGGAAGGTTGAGTATTACCTGAGTTTAGTGGTTGGCCCTCGCCAATACTTCTCTTTTTGGACCATGTATTGGTAGCCACACTTTGAGGAGGGAACTGATTCATCCCACTGAAATCTTCAGCCTACCAATTTACAAGCATGCTATCTCCTGGAGGTTCACCTTGTTGAGCTCCTTGCTACTGATCTTCCTCTTGACTAGGCTCTTGTGACACCATACTGGTTTGCATCATTAGAGCTTGATTCAGAGCACCATTAAAACACATGGATTGGTTATATGGCTGAATGCATGGAAAACACCAATCATATTCCTATGCCATATTGTTTTATGCAAGGACCAATGCCTTTGATGTTGAGGCTGTACTAGGATCATAAGACCTAAAAGGTCTATAAACTTGAGGTTGTCCTTGATTTTTATTTTGATTTGTAGCCTGAGGTGGTGGCCTATTTTGCTGGTAATGGGGTCTAGCTCGATATTGAGCCTGAGGCTGATATGGCCTAGAGCTATGTGCTTGCTGCCTTTTGATGGTCACTAGTTCGTTTCCCAGGTTTTACAACTACTTCATCACTTATTGAAGCTCTTTAGAGGTGTTAGATGATGAAGTGGAAGCTTTAACTAAGCTTTGACTCCTGGGGGTGGGTATAGGAGCTAATGTGGGCACTTGGTTAGTATTTGGGATTCCTAACTCAGGGTACAGAGGCATGGATTGCCTAGGGGTGATTTTTCTAGCTTGAATCAAAGAGTTTTTAGTCCCTATAGAGAGGCTATAGGCTACAGGTAATGTAGTTCCCCCATTGAATGAATCATTAGGGAAATATCAGAATTTAAAGCCCTAAGAAAGTATAAGAAGGCACATTTAACAGTGGGCTTACTGCTATTGGAATCCTATCCTAGGTTCGTTGGAATCTGAGGTTGAAGTCAGTTAGCTGTTCATTTAGGGATTTCATGATTGTTGTTAGCTACTCCAACAAAGACAAGTTATCACCTTTTTCCCCCCACTGATTGTGAAGGGCCATGCACAACTGGTTCTTGTTGACAATTTTTACACTTGTGCAAAAATAGGCAACTCGAAACTTCGTCGTTATGATGAAAGTCATGGGCAAAGTATACCTAAGCTAAGGAAGTTCTGATGATTATTAGTTACTGTTGAATTAATTAATGATTAAGTGAAATCTGCAGCCATGTGTGCTGTTACAAAATGTAACAGATCACATACTCTGTAATTTCATGACACCTTCAGCAAAAGAACACAAGGGCCCTGAAGGACAGTTGTGTTTTCTTGATGAAGACACCGAATTACAGAGTAGGTGAAGTGTTGAGTTTTGGGACAACAAACATAAGTGCATATTATAGAAATCAGAGTTCATTACTGAATGTTACAAGTTCTCATCAATATTCCTTTCCTTCATGATTAAGACATTCAATTATGTTACTGAGTTGTTTAGTTCATTATACAATCCATACACAGAAGCTAGAATGCAGATTGGAATACACAACTCATTTTCAGAATTCAATGTTTTATTCACAAGAAAGGACAAATGTTTCCCACACAAGCCGTGGGATGTAACTAAAAAGTAAAGTACAACTACTGAAAAGAAAGGTATACATGCATGAAAGAGAAAGCAAAGTAGTATGAGTGAACCCATCATTGCCTTGGGGTTTCTTTCTTTGATTGAAAACATCTCCATTTCTAGCTTCTTCTTCATCTCCATTGTAGAAGAGATTATACATGAAAATAAGAAAAGTTAAGTGTCAGTTACGAGCTCAGGGATCAATTCATATTCCTAAACTATCCTACTTTGTGCATATGAATCTTTTCAAATAGGAGATATAATTTACTTGAATATCATACTGCATACATGCTTTATTCACTCAGAAGGAATGAAGAAAGAGAAGAGAAAAGAAGAAAACATGGACATAAGAGAGGCCAAAAGCCTAAGTATTTTCTAACTATTTTCTTAAGTGTGTAGGTACAGGTTGCAACCAAGAAGAAAGAATCATATACATGCTGAAAAAGAAGACCAATGTAACTGAAACTCAGATATTTCCTACAAATGGAAGAGGATCATAGTACTACAGAATAAAGTATATGCTTGCAAACAAGGTACATTTTCCAGATTTCAGTCAAAGAAAAGGAATTATGGGAAAAATTTTGACAGGGCTTCGCCATGAAAATCAACATTTCAAATTTTCTAGCATACATAGAAAGCTGTATTTATGCTCAAGCATAAAAGGAATGTAGTAAAAGTAATATATTACAGTATCTAGATCAAGGCTTATGCCTGACAATGATATCAAAAATAGGCAAAGAATTGCTTGAAAACTATTGCAAGGATCAAAGAGTATAAGTGCAGCTTCAGGATACAAAATAACATTTTAGAGGTGAACTGAAGAAAGAAATGTATAAGCAACCCATTTCAGTTAGTGGTGTTTTAACACCATTCAACCTTACGAGGCCCAAAATAATCAATGTTCAGTCATAGTATTGAAGAGATCACAACGAAGAAAGAAATTCAATCACATGAACCCTTCTACAGGTAGGACAACGAAACAACCCAGGTCTCATCTATGGTGGTAATTCGACATCCATACAAGATCCATACACATGAATAAGTCAAGCTTGTATAGTATAGAAAACCACCAATATTGCAAAAGTTACAGTACGAAGAAAACCAATTGCATTCAAGCACTCATCCCATGGGAAGTTTTTAATGTTCAAGTAATCTCATATTGAAAAGGATTAAATCAAGTACTCTATAGATTTTTCAAATAAATAAGTTGATCCTGAACAATGAATCATAAACAGAATATATTCTCCAGAATACAAAATTGATGCTAGGGATTTCAGAACAGTCAAGGCCAAAATAACCCAGATTTAAAGAATAGTTGAGGTAGAGTGTACCAATTCGAGGCACAAAAGAGAAGTTATGGTAAAAAGAATGTTTTCCTCAAGCCACAGTGAACCAAGTTAGAGAAATAAGTAAAAACTTATTGGTTAAATCAAAGTGGAGAAAACCCTTGAGATATCATCGAGCTCATAACTAAAAGGACCAAACCCGAAATGACTAGAGTCATCTAAGAGATCACACGAAGAAATGCAAAAGAAGATGGGTATCGGTTTTGAAGCCAAGGTCACGATGAACCAAAATACTAGTGAAAACACACAGATCAAAAAGCTTACCAACCTCATCAAGTGGTGATGCAAAGCCAAATCTATAGAGCTCAAGAGATGGTAAAGGAAAACCCGCAGAGACCAAGAAATACACTGGTGCTTAAGCCTTTCAACCAAAAGATCTCACAAAGCAAAATCAAATCTCATGGACTTCGCCACAAAGACCAAACATAACGGGGTCGAGCTTCAAGATTAGCAATAGTGGCGGCCATAATAGAAATAAGATAGAAAATGAGCTCTGAGCTCTCACCATGATGTCAACGACTGTGTATGGATCTTGTGGTAATTCACATGAATAAGTCAAGCTTGTATGGTATAGAAAACCACCAATATTGTAAAAGTTACAGTATGAAAAAAACAATTACATTCAAGCACTCATCCCATGGGAAGTTTTTAATGGTCAAGTAATCTCATATTGAAAAGGATTAAATCAAGTACTCTACAGATTTTTCAAAGAAATAAGTTGATCCTGAACAATGAATCATAAACAGAATAGATTCTCCAGAATAAAAAATTGATGCCAGGGATTTCAGAACAGTCAAGGCCAAAATAACCTAGATTTAAAGAATAGTTGAGGTAGAGTGTATCAATTTGAGGCACAAAAGAGAAGTTACGGTAAAAAGAATGTTTTCCTCAAGCCACGATGAACCAAGTCAGAGAAAGAAGTAAAAATTTATTGTTTAAATCAAAGTGGAGAAAACCCTTGAGATATCATTGAGTTCATAACTAAAAGGACCAAAATCTCGAAATGACTAGAGTCATCCAAGAGATCACACGAAGAAATGTAAAAGAAGATGGGTATCAGTTTTGAAGCCGAGGTCACGATGAACCAAAATACTAGCGAAAACACACGGATCGAAAAGCTTACCAACCTCATCAAGCGGTGATGCAAAGCCAAATCTATAGAGCTCAAGAGATGGTAAAGGAAAACTTGCAGAGACCAAGAAATACACCGGTGCTTAAGCCTTTCAACCAAAAGATCTCACAAAGCAAAATCAAATCTCATGGACTTCGCCACAAAGACCAAACATAACGGGGCCAAGCTTCAAGATTAGCAACAGTGGCGGCCATAATAGAAATAAGACATAAAATGAGCTCTGAGCTCTCACCACGATGTCAATGACTAATGAAGTGACACAGATAATAAAATGAGTGAGGCCGAGCTTGAAGAAACAACCATAGTGTCCAATACAAAGTTGAGCTCGAAAACACTAAATAATTGCGGCATTATTACAGAAAACTCACTCAGAAGAAGCATAAAATGTAGAGAACCATTTTTACAATGAGATGAGTATAGAATAATCAACAATGACAATCCCATAAACACTTAGCGAGCTTCACAGATCAAACAATGGTTTCAAAAATTTTGTCAGGGCTTTGCCAGAAGAACCAAAAATCCAAATGAAATGATTATTAAGGTTGAAGTTACCCTTTACCATGCAAACCTAAGGGGCAAGTTATGAAACTCAACCATAGCCAAATAATCAACGTCTGAAGATCAAGCCATGTAAAGATTAAGGGCTGAGAATCGATCTCCAAGTCCAAAGCAAACCATGGTTTGAGCTATTAAACCACATTCAATGCACAGTCAAACCCTAATCATGCTTTTGAGATCAACAATCAAAAATCAATAAGTACAGAGATCAATGCTCATAAATCGATCATCAAGATCGAGGAAAAATTTGTCAAGTTGAAATGGTGGTTGATTGACCAATTGCCCAACTTGTCAAAATTTCAAAGTGTCAAAATTTCCTCCACAGGCCTGAAAGTCCGCAGTGTACACATGTCATAACAATGCAAAGGCAGAATAATGGAAAGGTGGGAGCTCTTTAGTTTTAAAAACATTAAAGGTGTAAAAGTTAAAATTCCAAAATTTCCCGCAGACCTGTAGACCGACAATGATACGTGCCATCACCATAATAAAAGTGGAGGTCAGGGTATTGTTTTTTTAGTTTGAAACTTTTGCAAAAAGGTTGAAAGTCTAAAAAATTCCCGCAAGCTCGAGCCTCCACGGACAAAACTGTAAACCACAGGTTCAAAATCGATGGCCAAAGATGAAAATGATATAGATCAATGGCCTAGAACGATCAACAAATATCAAAGCCATCGAAAAAGTTACCAAGGGGTGAGTCACCGTGGAAAGGGGGGCCAACCCACATCACCAATCGAATTATCATTGCATTGACTTTCAAAGTCCAAACTATAGTCATTTCCAAATAATGAAAAATGCCATCATACATGCTTATCAACGAAAAGGTGAATTTTGAAATATGCCAATGCCGACATCTATGGTGGCAACTATATACTATAATACTTGTTACAAAGGTGGCAGACTATTTGGTATGTTCATGGTAAATAATCAAAGGTGGCCGAGTATGGTAAAGTGAAGGTGGTCCCCACTTCAAGGAGTTAGAATTGATTTGCAGAGTGTCACTCATGTGACTATTTTTGAAGGAGATGTCAACATCAGAGACAAGGGTGGTCCCCACTAAATGGATATTTGGATGAATTATTTTGCAAAGTATTGCATTTAATGTAATTTATTTTTGCTCAATACACAGGAGTATTTTTGCATGCCTTCACAATAGGACATAATAGAGAAGAAGACAAAGTTGCATGTTCATGGAGAGAGACTTGCCTAACAAGTAATCTTATTTTTAGAAAATTATTCATCTTTCTCTTCTTAAAAATAGAACAATCAACTTCAGTTTGACTATATTGTATTTAAGGCTAATAATGCCTGCATGCTCTATTTTTATTCCTTTATCTATTATTAAATAAAGGATAAAAATAGAATGTATGGGCGAGTACAAGCCTTAGGCTATTTTTAAGAACAAGGTGAATTTTATTTTGGTTATAATTGTGTGCCTCTGCAAAGCACATGAGGAATTTTGGAGGATTTTTGGATATAGGAGTATTGAAGCAATTTTTGCCAGTTTTGCCCTCTGAATGTGAAGTATTTTCCATCTTTCCAATTATTTGTAGTCTTGTGTATGTTTCTATTAGTCTTGTCAATGAAAATTTCCTGATCAATCATCTTATCCTGCTGTAAATTTAGTATTTTCTGCATAATTTTAATGTGCATATTAACTTATCAGTGATGTTGTGATATATTTCCCTCAGTACAACCAAGTGTTTGCCCCTTAAATTCTGTAGAAAACTGTTGGCTCGTGCATCCAAAATCTTTCACATATCAATTGTGTATATACTCAGTCAAAGCCCTCACATAAATTTGGTGTATCACCTCAGTTTTATTTATTTTACAGTCATCTTTTACTCTCAAACTCCCAGAAATCAGTTTAGGACACACCAATAAGGAACCAACCTTGATACCGGAGACTCACCTCAAAATAGGTATACCCATAGAACTGAGGTGTTTCCATTATATCTATGAAAGAGAGAGATCAATTGTGCAAGCTTAGAAAACCTATAACCATCTCTCTACAGGGTGCACTTTCGAAAGATAACAGTTTTTGGCATGCCTTGGTGGGACCACGAATCAGATCTGCATGCAAGTTACAAATTCTAGAACAGATCTACAATAGATTAATAGCAGTTACAAAGTCACTTTCAGGAGCAAGTTGTAGAAATTTATTTTAAAGATTTGAAGATCTTTTGGTGACTCTACAGAGCTGATTTTAGACCAGTATTGTAACATGTTCCATGCCTAAAGTGACTACAAGATCATCGGTAAGAGAAATTCCTTCTGAGCTTGTTTCTTTACCCTTGAATTCTTTTAGAAGGAGAAGAGTTGGTAATGCTTTACCTTATAATAGACCTAGTTTTGATAACCCTCCTCCTAATATTCCTTCACCACGTATCAATTTTTCTATCAACATCCCATTTTTTCAAATGGCTATTCAACCACCAAGGAATTTTGTAACCTTTACTAATGGCAGTCCATTAGTAATCCTAGTTTACCATGACATTCCTAATGCTGCCATGAAAATTTTGTCATCATTAATGGGTGAAAATTAGGTTACACCTACTGAACATATCAAGGATGTTGCAGCCCTATGTGTAGTCCATAACATCACTCATGAAGACGTAGTTTTAAGACTTTTAGCTGCATCTTTCAAAGGGTAGGCCTTGCAATGGTACAAAAACCTAGAAATTGGAAGCATAAGAACTTGGGATAACTTAGGTGAAAATTTTCTGAAATAGTTCCAGGATAATTCATATCATTTGTCTCTCATTGAATAGTTGTCTACTATTAAAAGAGCTCCCAATGAGTTTATGTCCAGTTTCAATATCCATTTTTCCAGAACTTGGGAAAGAATTCTAGCAAGCCTCAAGCCTCAAGCTGATCATGCTTTCCTTTATTATCTTAGGGCATTAAACAGTGATATCTCAACTATGATTTAGTCAATGGGGGGAGAGACACTTCTGGATGCTTATGATATTGCTATTCGAGCTGAAAATAGTCTTATTCAAGCTGGGAAATTTACACCAAGGCCTTCAATACCATTTTTGGTAGATTTAACACCTATTCCTCAGCTTATTACAATCATAGAACCTACTATTGTAGCTCCATCAGATGATGTATTTAAAGCTTTGCAAACTATGGGAAATAAATTGACTTCGATTGAGAATAGAATTACATTACCTAGTAGACCCTATCAGGCTCCTTATCAGCAAAATCAACAAAATAGGCAGCCCTATCAACAAAATCAAAATTATAGGCAGCCTTACTAGCAAAGGTAGTTTGACCCAAAGGCTCCTAGTACCTCTAATGCTTTAGTCCCAGTTAATATGGCTACAAAAGAGTGGTGTCAACCTTGCAATCAACCTCATTCAGTTGTAACTTGCCCAAATACTTTTCTGAATCTGAATCTTGTTGCACAACCTCAATATGAAACATTGTTCATGCCTCAAATGGAGGGTGGGCAGCAATGAACTCATGTTCAGAAAGTACTTGAACAAAATTTAGTCAGTTTTAATGAGGAAAATTTTATTGCAGTCACTACTAGGGCTCAAGGGAAAGCTGCTGAAATTAAGAAACAACAAAATAGGCCTATCTTGCCTAATGTCACTGATAAGACAACACATATAGTTCCAAATTCAACCAACAACCCTGTTATTCCTCAAAAAACAACAAGTGTTCCAATTGATAGAGGCCATCAAAGACAGCTACAGCCTGATCCAAGAATATTGTTTATACCTCAGATATTTAAGGCAGCTGAAGCAGAATCAGTTTTCGCTAAGGCCTACTCTAAGACAATTGAATTTGTCTCTAAAAAATTTGCTTCTTTTAACATTGTTGATGCAATGAAAAAGCATAATGTTAATATCTCAATGTGGGATGCTCTAAGTATTCCAGGACAACAATACTTACTTTCTCATGAACTAACTAAGCTGCAGATTTCTTCAAATACAACAGAAAAGGAAGTTAAGAAGGCAAATATGGTGCTTGGAATGTTTGAACAAGACCACATTAAAGAGGTTAAGTGGATGGTTCAGAAGGTTCTGAATGCTCATGAATAAAAAAACTACCACTATTTTATTTATCACTGATTATTGGTGAACATCTAGTTCATAATTGCATGGTGGATAGTGGTGCAAGTAACACAGTTATGCCAAAAGTGATTGCAAAAAAATTGGGTTTGCAGTATGAGCCTACAGAAAGGAGTGTCTTACAGTTTGATGGAACTGAAACTAATACAGTTGGTATAATCAAAAATTTAGAAGTGATGTTACATGCTTGCCTAAATGTTTCTATTCTGCAAGATGTTACTGTTGTGGATTTACCTCCATACTTTTCCTTATGCTTATCTAGAGACTTCACATCAAAAAATAGGAGGTTATCTCTCTTCAGATTGGTCCTTATTTTTCACTACTCATTATGGTACCAAAGTTACTATCAATTCAGAGTCATTGGCTAGATTTCACATTGAGCCTCACTCTTCAAATGTAGTGGCTAATTATTCAGCCCTAGATCAGTCTGATTTTGATGAGGTAGCTCATGTTTCAACATTAGATGGTGTTTCTAACATGTTTATGGATGAAAAGATAGTGGAAGAACATGCTCATGATCCTTTTAAGGAAGTTGAAGAACACCTGTTTGGTGTGTATTGTATGCATGAAGAAAATACACCACTTCCCTTACTGTCCAAAATAGAAGATTCAACAGAAGGGATTTGAAAGCTTCATTTTGATGGAGCTAAGAACAAGAAAGGACAGGGAGCAGGTCTGATGCTCACTCCCCCAATTGAACAAAAGGTATTTCTCAGCTTCGAGTCTCCAATTTTCATGTACTCGCAATGTAGCTGAATATGAAGCATTAATTCATGGCCTACTTTGGGCTAGAAAGAGAGGTATTAGCATGCTACAAATTTTTGGTGACTCTAAGTTGGTTATTAATCAAGTAAAAAATTTCAATGTTTGTAAGAATCCATTAATGAAGTCTTATAGACATAGAGTTTCAGACTTAATGGAAGATTTCAATGCTATTAATATTCAATCTATTCCTAGAGCTGAAAACAAGCATGCAGAACATACTTGCAGTAGTTGGGGCTAGTTTTGAAGTGCTGGAACAGATTGAAAATAACAAATCCAGCCTCATATAAAGTTAATTGTCAGGCCCTCAGTACCTAATAATGATTCAAATTGTCAAGTTTTTGAAAGTGATGATCAAATATGCAGGTTTTTACAGTAAGAAGCTAATTTTCTGTAGTTAATCAGGATAAATTACAACATTTATATGGTGACTAGATTGTTCAGTTGAAGACAAATAAACTACCTCGAGGTCTGGTCACATTGGAAGACATCTTCAGCACTGACGATCAGTTAAGAAAGGTCAAGACTAAAATGTCAACTCACGCTGATAATTGTGAAGAGATCTCGGTTGATGAAGGGAAAAAGATATTTCTTGGAAAGGTATGTTCCTTAACTAAAAAGTAGTCATTTATTAATCTTTAAAAGGAGTTTAAAGATGTTTTTGCTTGGAAATACCAAGATCTGAAAGGATTTGATCCCAGTTTAGCACAAAATACAATTGAGTTACAACCAAATTCCAAACCTATTAGATAGAAATAGAGGCTTGTAAATCCCAAAATAGAGCCTCTGATGAGGAAAGAATTATCTAAGTTGATTGAATCAGGTATTATCTTTCTAGTTAAGAATTCAAGTTGGGTAGCCAATCTTGTTCATGTTAGGAAGAAGAATGGAGAAATCAGATTATGTGTGGATTTTAGAGACCTCAACAAAGCTTCATTAAAAGATCATTACCCACTACCAAATATGGATCAGATTTTGAGAACAGTTTCAGGTTCAGATAGACTATCTCTTCTAGACGGTTACAATGGATATAATCAGATTTTAGTCTGGGAAGAAGATAGATATAAAACCGTCTTTACCACTAAGTGGGGTACTTATGCTTACAAAAGAATGTCTTTTGGTCTTTCAAATGCTGGTGCAACATTTCAACGTGCAATGGACATGGATTTTGCAACTTATTAAATAAATCCATCCTTGTTTATTTAGATCATGTTACTATATTTTCAAAAGATTCTGAAGAACATCTAATGCATTTAAGACAAAATTTTCAGTTGTGCAGGTAATTTGGAATATCTTTGAATCCACTGAAGTCTATCTTTTCAGTACATCAAGGCAAGCTACTTGGCCATATTGTTTCTAAGAAATGTTTAGCAATTGATCCTTTCAAGATTGAAAGCCATATCACAACTTTTATTTCCTCATCATAAGAAGGAATTACAAAGTTTTCTTGGAAAAATCAACTTTGTTAGAAGATTTGTTCCAGATTTTGCAGCATTGGTTAAACCACTCACAACTATGCTAAAGAAAGAGAAAACTTTCTCTTGGACCAGTGAAGGGAGAGAAGGATTTGAATAAATCAAAGCAACTATCTCTCAAGCTCCTACTCTTACAAATCCAAATTTTGATAAAGATTTTACAATGTATGCACTCACAGGAGCTGAAACAATCTCAGCTCTATTAACTCAAGTCAATGATGAAAATATTGAGCAACCTATTACTTTCTTTGGACAGAGTTTGCATGATTACAAAACAAGGTACACCTTTCTTGAAAAATAGGTACTTTCAGTAGTTAGAGGACTAAAGAATTTCAAGTATATGATTTCAAACAATAAAATCCATGTTCTTGTTTCTCATCCAAGTGTGAAAGCATTCTTACTAAATAAGGAATTGAATGAGAAAAGAGCAAACTGGATCATAAAGGTCATGGAGTATGATGTTGATATTCAGGTTGCTAAGACAGTTTGAGGGAAAGGTATGTGTGAACATCTAATTGCTGATATGGAAAAACAACAAGTTACAGAACCATATGATTCAAAAAAGTATGCTGAAATTACGTATCAACAATCAGAAATCATGGTTCAACCAGAAAATCAACAACCTGAGCTCACTCAAGAGTTTCAAGAATCAAGATGGATGACTAATTTGGTTAATTATCTACATCATTGGACCTATCCGGAAGGAATGGACAAAATAAACGAAGATATTTTAAGGTTGTTGACACTAAAATTTTCCTCTGTAATTTCTATTTCATTAATGTATGTATTCCAGGAATAAAATGATGTTGTTAGAGTATAATTAGTGGTAGCGTCTGATAGAAGATAACGGCGCCGTCAGTACGGTGCCGCCAATAATGTGGAGTACGGTAACAGTCAAAGTTACAATAGGAATGTTGTCAAAAGTAAATATTTGTCGTAAGTGAGTCCGGTCCAATGTTAAAATCCTCAAAGATTTGGGTAATTAGAGAAGCCTAGGGTTTACAAGATTAGGAATTGAATATATTAAATGAGGTAGATAAGGATGCCAAGGAGTGAGGCATAAATCATTTTGTGAATAAAGATTTGTAAAAATGTCTTCCACTCCATTAGTGTGGAACCTGATGTTCCACTACCTAATATTAATATTTTTTCCTGTCATATTGACTTCAGACAGATAAGCTTACATGGGGAACCAGACTCCAAGAGTTTCACAAGGGCATTGTCAAGTAGCTGAGTTTCGAATCAGAGTGGACCTCTTTTCTTCTCCCCTCTTAAATCTATAAAAGATGGATCTTAGCTCATTCTAAAGGGTTCTATCATTAGAGAGAAGCCACCCCCTCTCTCATTTTCTCATAGGGTTGAATGTGGAGTTTAAAGCCTCCTCCCTGTGGCTTTGTAATGGAATTTTTTTATCTTGCCCGTTAATGGTGTGATCTGTGAACTCTTAGAGCAATAAAATAAATTTCGTGATGTTTTGTCCATTTTACTCATTTTGTTGTCTCTTCTCACCTCTCACAATTACAAGTATAATGTGCATATCTCAGATGTCCATTACAGGTCATTGGGAGCTGATGTTTAAGGGGTTCAAAATGGTGTTTATGTGCTAACTAGAGTATCCTTGTTATGTTGATGCATCTACTCCATCCTCTCCATTGCTCACCTCTATCCATTTCAGGCAGTTGGGTTTGTGATCAGCAGTTCGATTTTCTCAATGTTATCACCTCTATAGTGTAGGATTTCTTTATTTTCATGCTCTCTCTCTACCTTGGTCCCTTGGAATTAGTTATATTAGGAGTATATAGTCACATTTCCTTCCTTGCAAGAATTAGTTTAGTGCTAGGATTAGGAAGAGGAACCAAGCCTTCTTAACATGGAAGATTCAGAGTTCCATTGGCCTAGGGTCCCACACCTTTGATAGGAAGTTCTAATGTTATGCAAATCACACCAAATGACCTTAGAAAAGTAGATACATAACTCATTTGGGGGTGTTGTGATTTCAGTTAAATTTTTGGCAACCTGGTGGGACAGGTCTGAAGCACCTTACCACTTCACTTCATTAGGTTTGATGTGTGTCTTGGTGAAGATTTCATGCCTTTGGAGGCACTTTCAAGCACATCTAGTGACTCCATCTGGTCAACAACCCATCCTCTAAGTTGCAGACCTTCTTCCCATCCATTGGATTCTTCCCATTAATTACATCTCTTCCTTCTCCCTCATCTTCTTCAATCCCATGAAAATTGTGAAATCATGACTTCATTCCCACCATGGAATTCACATCTACAGCAGCAACAGTACGTTCCAACTCCAATAAGCTTTACAAATCCTTTCAAATCAACATTTTGATCAAATCAAATAATCAGCATGGTTACCCCTATGAGCTAAGCAATGCCAAAATCAGTTTTCCAACTTTGGAGTTTTCCAAGAGCAGTGGTATGCAAACAATGAAGAAAATCAAATGCAAGATGTAATGGTCTAGTTGGAGAAGATCCAAAAAAATGGAGATTGGTATGGTTCATTTGAGAGCTATAGCTCAAATGAATGCATTTAGAATTGATTGCAGGGCACCTTATCCATGGGAATGCCTTTTTCCAAGACATTACAACCCTTTGGAGAAGCTTGACTTCATAGTTATAAGACCAGTTAGCCTGAGCTTACACATTGGATTGAGGACATTGGGGCTTATGAGAAAAGTGTGGGACAACCTTGTCAATGGGTAAGTCAATCACTGAGCTCCCTGCCCTTCATTTTCTCTCCCTCAATCTTTACCATTTCAGAAGAGGCAAGATTCAAACCCCTTACTTGCTACCCCAAGTGTTGATTTCATTTTCATTTCTCCATCTCCTAGTCTTCTGCCTCATCTCAGTTCTTCCATCCTTTTCCCTTCCAAATAGTCATCCACTCCAAACATAGCCCATAAGTTACACCTCCCTTCCCACCACAAACCCATAAAATTTTCAAAGATGGCTTCAACCCCAACCTACCACTCCTCTTGCCTTCCCACGTCCATGTTGGCTTCAAGAGACTCCAAAAACCAGCCAAGGAGAGCATCAAACAGCCGAGTGAACCTCCGTTGACAATTTTTGCACTTTTGAAAAAATGGGCACTCAAAACTTTTCATTACGATGAAAGCTCATGGGTGGAAGTATACCTAAGCTTAGTGAATTTTTGATGTTATTAGTTACTGCTAAATTAATTAATGATTAAGTGAAATCTGCACTATGTGTGATGTTACAAAACATAACAGATTTTCACATATTCTGTAATTTCACAATTCCTTCAGCAAAAGAACACAAAAGCCATGGAGGATAGTTTGTTCAATCTTGATGAAGACACCATTATCATGTAGGTGAAGTGCTGAGTTTTGAAGTAGCAAACAGAAATACAGATATCAGAAAATTAGGGTTCATTACTAAATGTTGGACCTTTCGGAAAAGGTAGATTTTTGTTATATGACTTTAGACTCCATACCCAATGGACAAGAGCAAGGCACTAGTCTTTAAGCTAGCAGGAAGCTTACCCCACAGGATCACCAGAAATGTTGACAATTTTTGCACTTGTGCAAAAAATGGGCAACTTGAAACTTCGTCATTACGATGAAAGTCATGGGTGAAGTATACCTAAGCTAAGGAAGTTTTGATGATTATTAGTTATTGTTGAATTAATTAATGATTAAGTGAAATCGTTACAGCTATGTGTGTTGTTACAAAACGTAACAGATCACATATTCTATAATTTCACGATACCTTTAGCAAAAGAACACAAAAGCCATGAAGGAAAGTTGTGTTGTCTTGATGAAGACACTGAATTACAGAGTAGGTGAAGTGTTGAGTTTTGAAGCAATAAATAAAAATACAGATATCAGAAAATCAGGGTTCATTACTGAATGTTACAAGTTCTCATCAATGTTCTTTCCTTCATGATTAAGACATTCAATTATGTTACTGAGTTGTTTAGTTCATTATATAATCCATACAGAGAATCTAGAATGTCAAAAGGGAATACACAACTCATTTTCAGAATTCAATGTTTTATTCATAAGGAATTTTCAAATGTTTCCCACACAAGCCGTGGGATGTAACTGAAAAGTAAAGTATAACTACTAAAATAAAAGGTACACATGCATGAAAGAGAAAGCAAAGGAGTATGAGTGAACCCATCATTGCATTGGGGTTTCTTTCTTTGATTGAAAACATCTCCATTTTCAGCTTCTTCTTCATCTCCATTGTAGAAGCTACTGTACCTAAAAAGAAGAAAAGTTAACTGTCAGTTACGAGCTCAGGGATCAATTCATATTCCTACACTATCCTACTTCGTGCATATGAATCTTTTCTTAACAGGAGATGTATTCTACTTGAAGAACAAACTGCATGCATGCTTTATTCACTCAGAAAGAAGAAAGAGAAAAGAAAAGAAGAAAACATGGACATAAGAGAGGCCAAAAAAGCCTAAGTATTTTTCTAAGACTATTTTCTTAAGTGTGCAGGTATAGGTTGCAGCCAAGAAGAAAGAATCATATACATGCTGAAAAAGAAGGCCAATGTAACTGAAACTCAGATATTTCCTACAAATGGAAGAGGATCACAGTACTACAGAACAAAGTATATGCTTGCAGATAAGGTACATTTTCCAGATTTTAGTCAAAGAAAAGGAATTTTGGGAAAAATTTGACAGGGATTCAGCCATGTAAAATGGACATTTACAACTTTTCATCATGCTTATTTTAACTACTACATGCTCAAAAGAACTATTTGAATCAAAAAATACAACTACTATAGCTGGAAATGGATGGAAGAGAGAATTCTGGGAAAAAATTTGCCAGGGCTTCGCCATGAAAATCAACATTTCAAATTTTCCAGCATACATAGAAAGTTGTATTTAAGCTCAAGCACAGTATTGAAGCATAAAAGGAATGTAGTAAAAGTAACAGATTACAGTATCTAAATCAAGGCTTATGCTTGACAATGATATCAAAAATAGGTAAAGAATTGCTTGAAAACTATTGCAGGGATCAAAGAGTATAAGTGCAGCTTCAGGATACAAATTAGCATTTTAAAGGTGAACTAAAGAAAGAGATGTATAAGCAACCCATTTCAGTTAGTGGTGTTTCAACACCATTCAACCTTAAGAAGGCCTAGAATAATCAATGTTTAGTCATAATATTGAAGAGATCACAACGAAGAAAGAAATTCAATCACATGAACCCTTCTGACAGGCAGGACAACGAAACAACCCAGGTCTCATTTATGGTGGTAATCCGACATCCATCTAAAGTTGATAGGTTACATATCAAGACATGCATTGCAACTCAATGATAAATAAGTGTTGACAGAATACATTCAAGAAATAAACAAATCCAGTTGGAGTGTGACCTTATCAGCAAGATCCATTCACAAGAATAAGTCAAGCTTGCATAGTATAGAAAACCACCAATATTGCAAAAGTTACAGTACGAAAAAAACCAATTACATTCAAGCACTCATCCCATGGGAAGTTTTCAATGTTCAAGTGATCTCAGATTGAAAAGGATTAAATCAAGTACTCTCAAAGGGGTGCTATAGATTTTTCAAAGAAATAAGTTGATCCTGAACAATGAATCATAAACAGAATAGATTCTCCAGAATAAAAAATTGATGCCAAGGATTTCAGAACAGAAAAGAAGTAACATACAAAACCTATATTTGTAGAAATTCATAACCACCATTTCTACAATATTCTCAACAAATGCAAATGAAAGTAACAGTTGTCCTGAGGTTAAGCACAAAGAACTCATACAGAGAAGAAGTAGAAGTAAGTATCCAGAATGAAGAAATTGCTTTATTTCCACCACGGGGAAATGAAGTATATACAAAGCCTCTACATAAACAAATTTCAAATAAAAAGTGTAGATTCAGCTCTAAACTTCGAATCAGAGACAATACAGTGTATCTAAATACGAATACCCAAATCACCCCCTTATTCAGCTTATCTAGAGCTAAGGGAGGAGCAAGGTTGTAATAAAGAATGGAGATCCCATTTTAATAAATGATCAAGAATAACAAATGCACGGCTTCCAGGGGAAGAGAGTTTTCTTTACAGATCATTCAGTGGCAAAGGCCCAGTTTTTGCAGTCAAAACCCCCATGTTATCTTCATAGAAAAAAGTTTCAACTTGAAATGGACTTAAGGTTGAACCAAGGGGTCACATGAAATGTAAGAAGTCAAAATGAAGACTGGTTCGAATACTCTGACTCACCTAGAGGTCACTAGCAGTTTCGAAAACTGATTGACCATGAGCACTCTATTGAAAAACATATAGACTCTGAAGAAATAACTGACCCCCAATTTTGAGTTTAGGCTAAGCTTTCATAGTTAAAGCTCTAATCCATTTCCAAAATGATCAAGAACACCATTACGTAGTTTCTAGCATTTTTTTCTTTAGAATACCTTGAGTTGTAGAGGAGGTAAATGAAACTCAGACACAAGTTTCAAATTGAACTGGTAAAGGTTGAACCCCAAAGGGGTCACATGAAGATGTAAGAAAAATAGAGATTTGTGGGTACCCATGTCATAAATGACTCCAAAATCAGAGGTCCTATGAGGACAAACTAAACTATATAATGGTCAGCAAATAGAGACTCACAAACATTCTTGATAACAATTTCCACAAGGCTAAGCGTGCATAACTATCAGTGTCTCGAAGGCTCTCTAAATGGCAAAACAACACCATGAGTCAGTTCCAGCATCAGAAAGCTTCATTCATACCAAGTTATAATAGACAACACAACCAAAAACGACTCTCAAGAACTTAGCCGCTTTGAAGTGCTTTCTTCAAACCTTTGATACACAGAGAAAATCAGAGATCTGCGGGTACCCATGTCATAAAAGTCGAGAATGATCAGGGCAATGAGCCATGAAGAAACCCATTAATGGTAGTACAGAAATCACAGACAACTCTTGTACAAACAAGGATGCTTATTATCAGTGTCTCAAAAATAAAATGAAGCAAATTTTCGATGATTCAAGGACTAAGAAAGCTCAATCAAAGGTTATAATAGACAGCCAACAAAAAATGAGCAAGAACTTAGCGCTTCGAAGTGTTTTCTTCAAACCTTTGAGTCATAGAGAATCATATTGCGAAAAAAACTTGAGAATGATCAAGTCCGAGCTACAAAAAACCCAGAAAATGAAAAGAGAAACTGGAAGTATCAGTATGCATGGTCTTAATAAAATGAAGTAATTTTCATGATTTGAGGACAAAGAAGCTCACCTTTTCCAAGCATTTATGAAAACATCTCAAAGTTGCAGAGAACTTGAAGCTTTCAAACCATGGTGGCAAAGATGAAAAAGGGAAAGAGAGAAACACCTCCTCTACGTTAAAAGTTGAGCTTCAAGAAAATGAAAATCATAGAGAGATCGAATACTTCTTCTCACTAGAGCTACATTTCTCGAAGAATTAAATGAACCCTGAAACGATCATATATACAGCTACGCAAAGAGTTCAGAAGAAGGAAAAAATAACAAAAATCCATTTTTGGTAGAAGAGACCAAGCTCAAATGCTCAAAATAATGGCATCGAATAAAAAAATTTCTAGGGCTTTGCCCACGAACCAGAAAACTGAATGAAATGATCATTAGACCTAAGCTCTCCTTTACCACCCAAATCCAAGTATGGGTTAAGATCAAACTCAACAACGTGGTTCGAGATCAACGATCAAGCCTCAACAAGGACAAAGATCAAAGGTTGAGAATCATGCTCAGAGCTCAAAACAAATAACCATGGTTAGTTCCCCACTAACCACATTCAATGCACAGTCAGAAACCCTAACCATGAGTCCAAGGATCGACGACATCAAAATAGAGGTACAGGGATCAAGGGCCTAAGATGATCAAAAAATATCAAAGCAAAACTCAACTTGAGTTACATATGCCACCGACCAAGTTACCAAGTGGTGACTCACCGTGGAGAAGGGGACAACCCATGTGTCCATTGAATAAATCATTGCATTGACTTTAAAAGTCCAAACTATAGTCATTTCCAAATAATGCAAAATGCCATCATATATGCTTATCATCAAAAAGGTGAATTTTGAAATATACCAAGGCTGACAACAACTATATAGTATAGTACTCGTTAGAAAGGTGGCAGGACTATTAAGTATGATTATGGTAAATAATCAAAGGTGGCCTAGTATGGTAGTAACTATTACAAAGTGCCCCATGTGTATCTAAAACCTTGACAAGTATGCTAAGTACCACAAAGGCTGGCCAAACCTGGTAAAGTAAAGGTGGTCCCTATGCCAAGGGAGTTGGAAGACTATCTACAGCATGTTATCCATGTGATCACTAGAAAATAGAATAAGTGTCAACATCAGAGACAAAGGTGGTCTCAATCAAGATTGATATTTGGATGAATTATTTTTCAAAGTATTACAATTAATGTAATTATTTTGCTCACAAACAGGGATTTGTATTTTTGCATGCTTTCACAATAAGATAGAATAGAGAAGAAGATAGAGTTTCATGTTTATGGAGAGAGACTTGCCTAGTAATCAATCTTATTTTTAGTAAATTATTCATCCTTCTATTTCTTAAAAATAAATCAGTCAACTTTAGTTGACCAATTGTAATCAAGGCTCTTAATGTCTATTTGTAATTGCATGCTCTATTTTTATTCCTTTATCTATTATTAAATAAAGGGTAAAAATAATATGCATGGGTGAGTATAAGCCTTTGGCTATTTTTAGGAAGAGGATGAATTTTATTTTTGTTATATATATTGTGTGCCTTTGCAAAGCACAAGAAAAAAAAATCTGGCAGGACTTTTGGATATATGAGTACTAAAAAAAATTTTGCCAATTTTTCCCTCTAAGTGTGAGGTATTTTCTCACCTTTCCAAGTTATTTTACAGTCTTGTGTATGTTTCTATTAGTCTTGTGAATGAAAATTCCCTTATCAATCACCTTACCCTGCTCGCAAATTCAGTTATTTCTGCTTAATTTTAATGTGCATGTTAACTTATTAGTACTGTTGTGATTCTCCCTCATTATAATCAAGTGTTTTTCCCTTAGATATTCTACAGAAAACTATAGGCTTGTGCATCAAAAATTCTTCCCATATCAGTTGTGCATATACTCAGTCAAATCCCTAATACAAATTTGGTGTATCACCTTAGTTTTAATCATTGTATAGTGATCTTTTACTCTTAAACCCCTGAATCAGTTTAGGATACACCAACAAGGAACTAGCCTTGATACTGGAGAGACTCACCTCAAAGTAGATATACCCACAGACCTGAGGTGTTTCCATTGTATCTACAAAAGAGAGAGAGATCAATTGTGCAAGCTTAGAAAACCTGCATCCATCTCTCTACAGGGTGCAATTTCGAGAGATAACAGTTCCAGTTCTGGATAGATCCTGTTGCAAGACTCCTGAACCATTGTGAAGCCTTCCCTTTAAGAGAAGAGGTGAGCAACTTGACTGCTATGTCTACTTCATGAATCTCATGGATTGTACAGATGTTTGAAATATCTTGGACATGATCACTCAGAGAATTTTAGTTCTCCCCAGTGAAATATGAGATGCTCTTTAATGCTGCGATAGGAACTGGATTTTGTGCATTCAAGGCAAGTGGACTACTACTAGTGAAATTAACATAAGGATTTGACTGAGCCATTCTAATTGGCCTGAGCACTCCTCTTGATTGAATGAATGGTCTACCACAAAGAGGTGTTGATAAAGCTTTGCTTGGTGTGGATAGAGACCTTTGGACTCTTCTTCTTCCTCTCCCTCTGTCTGGGGATAAGTCTAAATAGACGAATAGTCCCTTTTCTCTGGTTCTTGACCATGTTTGTATCCTTCTCATGAACTTACTTGGACTAATGAAACCGGTAGATTTGTTCCTTTTGGAGTCGCCAGATGTACAATTTTAAAAGCTTCTTAAAAGCCAAAATCACATCAAGTGTACATCAATCCCTACTGTAATAAGATGGAGACTTCTTGTCCCACCAGGAGTGCCAAAACTATTAGTGTAGAATCACAGCACCCCCATATGAGCTCTAAAAGATCTACTTCTCTAAGGCAAATTCATCCGGTGTGATCGCATAACATGGAACTTTTCCTAAGGTGTGGGACCTTGTAAATTGGAAAAGATCTCTAGATTAACGGTTGGTTTCTTATTCCTTTGTTCAGGTGCATATGTGAGGATTTGCAGAGGATCTATTTCTCATATCTAGTCTAAAATTGCCAAGGGGACAAAGATAAAAGAATACAGGAAATGAGAAATAACTAAACTATGAGGTGATGCACTAAAGGAATGATGAACACTTAGTTTGATTTCAACATGAACCAATAAAATGCATACCATAAACAAGCACAGGTAGCTAGATTTGTAATGAGAGACTAGATAAAAACAAAAGAAACAAGAAGGATCTAAAATCAATCACAAACATATTTTATTGCTCTATAGATTGATACAGATCATTACAGAATAGTTGAAAGGTGGAAATGTGTTACAATTTTAATGGAAGGCCTGAACCCCACAAATCCTTTGCTGGAAGGAGAAGGGAGCCTGCAAAACTAAGAATATCCAACCCTTTACAATGAACCCTACATCCGTCTTTATAGATTCAGCTTGAGAGAAGAAAGAGAGAGAGAGAGAGAGAGAGAGAGAGAGAGAGAGAGAGAGAGAGAGAGAGAGAGAAGTGGAAAAATGAAGGCCCAGGCTCAACCACCACTATTAATGCCTCTACTAAAATCTTCCCTGAATCCATCTTTACTGCATCGATCCTTGGTTCTGCACCTTGAAGGAAGAGGAAACAACGGAAATGGATTGAATCCGATCTGGTTGTTGAGACTGATGATCCTGTATTCAAATCTTTAAGAAATTTCTCCATTTTACCTCCACCTAACTTCCCAAAAATTAAAGTTTTAGACTCCCATGGTGTAGAAGAGATTGAGAGCTTTCCAACGGTGTCAGATTTGCAATATTTCCATCCCTGGGTCGAAAGATATACCCATTTGAAGTTTGAATCAATTCCGTATAAATGGGTGGGAAAAAAAATTGAAAAATGGGCCCCCCTTTTGGACTGGGACATGTGGCAGCTAGATTGGAACAAAATTTGGGCCCGTGGGTCCGTAATTCACCTTTTATCCTTTTGTGCAAAAAAATGCAAAATTAAAAAATTCCTGCAGCCCCGAAGCTCTGCACAGACACGTGGCTTCTTTTGGTTGGATGGGAAATGTGCTCCTGATTTTACCTTTAGGCCTTTTGGGCGCAAGGAAAATTTTCATCTCTTGCCCTGACTCCCCACCTTGGCTTTAACTCGGGTCTAAACGCTGACTTTTTCCCTGGGTGGAGTTGCGGGCCATTTTACAACCTTTACTCCCTTTTGAGGCAAAGGGAAAAAAATCAAATTTTTCCCCGACGCCCCGCTTTCCTGTGGGACACGTGTCACTCTAACGCTTGTTTGGAAACCTTTTCTCTATTTGATCCTTGAATCAGTGCCCTTAAGACACTTGACATCCTCCACCGTACTGTTGTGCATTGACTATTCAACTAACTCTTCCTCCACTGATAAAACACATGAAGGCACTGCGCTTGTTTACAAACCCGACCCAGAGTTTGTCTTTGGAGGAACACCAAGTTGACACTTGTCAACCTCTGCTGATCTATGGACTTTTCAACAGTTTTTATTACTTTTAGAATTTGGGCTACGTGGTGAGCTTGCGCTTGTTTGGGTCTCTGCCTTTGGGCCAACTCTTGGAAATGTGCCAAGCTGACACTTGGCATTCTCCACTTACACTTTTATACTTAGTTGATTTTGAGGCCCACCCTATCCGCCTTTGACTCTATTTGACCATTTGACCCTACCTCTGTTCCTCCTTGGGACACGTGGAGATGCGGCGCATGTTTGAATCTCTTCTATTTGGATCCATCTTTGGAGAAGCATCGTGTTGACACTTGTCTCTCTCTGTTGGCTTGTTGACTTCCTTTGACCATTTGCTACATGGAGGGCTGACGCAAGTTTGAGTTCCTTCCTCTAGATTTACAAGAGTTGGAGTGTTGTTAGGACACATGGTCTCTTCCTCTGCCTCCTACATACTTAGTCATTTTTGAGGCCTTTCCTGAACCATTTCGAGCCTGAGGATGTCAAATCTTTGTTATTATTCTTCCTTCTTACTTCGGGCTCCTCTGTAGCATCTTCCATGCTTGTCCAACCCTGCTATTTGATGGTTTTGCCTACGTGTAACTTGGAGAATGGATTTAAAGCACAGAGACGGTCCGATAGAGTCGTTCCCTTATGTACAGGATCCATTGTTCTTTCTTCATCTCCACCACTTCATTGTTGAACCCCTTTTGTAACTAATCTGTAGGATTAAAATGAGTTCTTTCAGTCCCTTTTATGCGGGGTTGTGATTCGATCTGATATTTAGCCTAGGGTGAAATATGGATAACAATAAATAATCCCATTTTACAGGGCCACATATGTTAATGGGTTCTCTTATTCTAGGAATTTGACTTTACCTTCGTGGTAAAACCAGGTAAAAGTAATTATGTCCTGTACCACTTATCAAGGATTCAATCGTGGGAGGACAAAAAAAATTGAAGATACAATTCTGGATGCACAGTTATAAATGTTACATTGTATGCCTTCAGAATTAAGGGATATTGTTGTCTTTTTACACACAGGTATGACACCCAAAAGAATGAAAACCTTAGAGAAGAAGTAACTTACAATTCACGCTGCACCCTTCATGTTGATCAGTTGTGACTTATTAAAACTAGGACGAGATGAAGTACTGCACCGATGTGTATTGGAACATGAGCGCACATATATCATGGAAGAGGCTCATGGTGGTATTGTAGGTGGGCACTATGCAAGTGACGCCACCGCACGTAAGATTCTACTCACTATATTATGGTGGGAGACCCTGTACAAGGATTGTAAAGAGTATTATAAGGCATGTGATCACTGTCATTACCTTAGCAACCTTGGGAAAAGAGATGAAATTCCTTTGAGGCCTATTACTAGTGCAGAGCCATTTGAAAAATGGGCTACAGATTTTTTGGGTCCTATTTCCCCAGCTGCACGTAGAATCAGATCGTGCTACATAATCACTTGCACATATTATCTTACAAGATGAGTATAAGCAACACCTACAAAGGATTGTACAATGGCTACAATAACAAGGTTCTTATGGGAAAATATTCTTGCTAGGTATGGGTGTCTGTTGAATTTGACAAGTGATGGGGCACACACTTTTTGAATGAGACAATTCAGATATTGTTGGATGAATTTATGATCGTGCACCAAAAGAATACACCTTATCACCCTTAATCAAATGGGGTTGCTGAGGCTTTCATCAAGATATTGAGCCAGACCTTGAAAAAAATTTGTGATGTTGGAAGGAAAGATTGGGATGATAAAGTTTCTAATGTACTTTGGGCATATAGAACAACCTATAAGAGGTTGAATAAGGCTACACCCTTTTTGTTGGTGTTTGGTGTAGAAGAAATTCTTCCCATGGAATTCATGTTACCTTATTTACGTATTGTGTGTGCTGGAGGTCTAGCTGATGAGTAGGAATTATAAGAAATAATTGACAAGTTAATACAATTGAATGAGAGGCATGCCATAACAAGTTGAAGCCAGAAGCAGGAAAAGGCCAAGCGTAAGGCATGGCATGATAGACACATCAGGGACAAGAAGCTTGAGTTTGGATAGATGATACTTCTTTATGATTCTAAGTTTCTGCACCATCCAAGAAAACTTAAGGTGAATTGGTTGGGACCGTATATTATCACTCACATACTTGAATCATGCACTCGTCAATTAGAGGTGCTTGATGGGATAAGGTTCCCGATTACTTTAACATGAGTAGGTTGAAGCCCTACTATAAATAAGTCTTATTGGTGTTTGTAATAAGGCAATATTTCCATTTAGTATAGATCTCCCTTTCTACATTTCTTTTAATGTATTTCCTTCTTCGTCGTTATTCTTTGTCAATTTAGTTTGGTGTTATGTGTAATAAGCGCATTTACGCGTTGGAATCTAATTACAAATCTGAAGTATTTTTATATGTAGAGGATTGCACATACCATTGGTGTGGGGTGGTTTTTTTGTTATTAAAAAAAGGGTACACATAAGAACATATTGGTTACATGTGATATTCAAAAATGGAAGGAAGTTGCTAGAAAGAAATTGGTCCTAAAGAAGACCATAGCTGGAAATCAATGAATGAACAATATAACACAAGGTAAGCTACGAACGTGGAAACTATCAGGGGAAGGCATAGTGGTGAGGTACTTCAACGCATCGAAATGAGTAGAAGGAGGTATGCAAACCAGAAGGTAGGAAGGTGCACTAAAAGGTTATAACTGGGGCATGAAGGGTGTACCGTGTAGAAGTTGGGAAAATTGTCAATTAATGAAAGGATTGGTGGTAGGTGAAGGAGCACTAAATGCAATAAATTTTCAAAAATCTATATAAGGACATGATGCAGGTTCATTTTTACCTTTGTGATCATAGGTATTCGAGTGAGCTAAGTTGCGACCGAGCCAAGTGGAACGTGTTGAGGTGCATAGAGCTGTGAAACTAAATGTGGAGAGCAGATTTGTGCACAGAAGTGGCTTGCATCCCCATTAGAGAAGGGTTTGAGTGAAGAAAAGTATTGAGAAGGAGTCAGGGCTCACGTTTTTGAGCTAGGGCATGAGGTTTTGAGCTAGGGCATGGGGGGATTACTCGGCGGAGAAGAAAAGGCAAGATTTTTACCATGACGCAGAAGAAAGCACCTGTAGTAGGGCACGAAGGGGAAGAAAAAGGTAGAAGTTGAGGTTGAAGTTATTGTTATCTATATTTCACCCCACTGGGAAAAAAATATTGGATTAGCCATGACCCCCGCACACGAAGAACCAGAGAAAACATGATTAAATCTTGCAAAATAGGTTGAAGGACTCAATGATGGAGTGGCGGGGACCTGTGAAGGAAAAAATGCCCCTGTGCATGAAAAAAAGAAAAGGGACAACTCTGTTGGGAAGATCTGTGTCTTAAATCTATTTAATAGGTTTATAGGAAGCCTTAGAAATGGAACAATAGGGTCAGGTCAAGAGGAGACAATGTCAAAGAAGCCAAGAGTAAGAAAGAGGGAGAAACGATGAAGATTCGAACTCTTCGGGCCTCAAAATGGTTCAGAATGAGTCCAAAAATTGGCTAAGTATGGAGGAGGGTGGTGGAGAGAGCCAGGTGTGCAAACAACACACCTCTAAAGATTAAATTCAAAGGGGCAGACTTAAATAAGCGCCATGCTTCCACGCGTCCAGAGCCCTTAAAGTCGCACGGACCGTTGAAAAGGTCTCAAACTCGGCGGAAGAGCCAAGTGTCAGCCCAACGCAATTCCAATATGGGAGCCCAAGGTAGAGACTCAAACTCGTGCCAACCCTCCATGTAGCAAACGGTCAATAGAGGTCAAAATGTAGACAGGGCAGGCCTTAAAAAAGGGCTAAGTTTAAAAATGGTCACGGAGAGAGCCACGTGTTGACTCTGTGAATCTCCAAGGGTAAATCCAAAAGTGGAGACTTAAACAAGCACTAGCCCGCCACGTAGCCCAAGGTTTAAAAAGGTTAGAGGGGCCGTTAAAAAGTCTAGGAGCCTGTAGAGGCTTCCCAGTGTCGACCTGAGGCTTCTTTAGAGGCCAAATCTTTAAGCGGTTTCTAAGTGAGCTCATAGCCTCCACGTGTCCCATTTCGAAAAGGGGCAGATTCGAGTTGAATAGTCAATGTATTGTGACAGACCAGAAGAGGGTGCCAAGTGTCAACACGGTGCAAAATCAAGGGGTGAATGAAGAGATGGTTTTTAGATGAGCTCCAAACTACCGCGTGTCCCTGGTCAAGAAATATGACCCTGTCATCACCAATCCAACACTATGATAATTCTTCACCGGAAACTCTTTGTGCTATGATTATTTACTAATGCACAACTTTTAGTTTGGTGGATGTAATCTAGAGAACAAAACAACAAACATAACACAAGAATACCATAGAATATGATATGAAGGAATGATGATAAATTTGAAATATCAGTGTAAATGATAATATCAACATGAAATTGTTACAATCTCACCCATGAGGTACTTCAAGTGTTACTGAATTCACTTGCCTTCCAATAATAACTATGAGAGAAACTTCACAATTACACCTCTTAATGACTTCTTTAACACACCTTCAAAATGATGGCTTCCTTTACACAATTACTCATACAATATTTCTCACTACTTCCTTCTATGCTAAATGAGGGGGGTGACCTCTCTATTTATATAAAATTCCAGGCTTATCCGTCTTATCTCTAAGATATGATAAGAAATCTACTCCGACGAATCATATTCCATACCTTAAATCTTATTTGTACATGTAAGCTTATTTTTTAAGATAAGATAAACCTTATCATTTCATATGGATTCCACATTTTTAGACTTTTTACAAATAAAATACACAAAATATTTATGACCTCACTCCTTGTCCTTATTACTAATATAATATTTCTAATTCCTAATCATGTAGACCCCTACTTCTCTACTTACCCCCAACTTTGACATTTTAACATTACCAGACCACTTACGACAAATATTTACTTTTTACCACAACATTCCTTTTGTACTTTGACTATTACCATGCTTTACTTTATTGACGGCACCGTACTGATGGCACCATTATCTTCTATTGGACACCACTACTAATTATACTTAACAACATCCTATTCCTAATACATATATTAATAAAATAGAAATTACGGACGAGAATTTTAAATGTTGACATTTTCCCCATTCCTAGCTTCAACTCTGTCCTCGGAGTAGACTCTTATGGACATTCTGAAGCTGGTGCCTTGAAAATCTTCAACTTGTCATGGTTGACCCATTTTGTAATGGGAGTACCATCCAATTCCTCCAGTTGATATGTACCATTTTCATGCACATCTGCTATTTTGTAGGGCCCCATCCATTTGGTAAGAAATTTTCTCTGCCTTCTTTTTTTGTATCTGGAATCATATACTAGAACCAAGTCATTCACATGAAATGGAGACCAACGGATCTTTTTATCAAAGTATTCCTTCTGCTTCATTTTCTTCTTATAGCCTGTATCCTTTGCTATTTCCCTCATTTCCTCTAGCAAATGAAGATGCACCCAACCTTTCTTTTACTGAATCACTTTCATCCATCCTTTCCTTTTTCATAACCTCTCACAGTGGGAATATCAAACTCAATAGGAAGAACTGGATCAATGCCATAAGCCAACTAAAATGGGGAGTATCTTGTTGCTAACTTTGATGTTGCCCTATATGCCCACAGTGCTGCATAAATCCTTTTATCCCACTTATGTACCTACAAGGCTGCATCTTTTGCTAGAATTTGACACAACACAAAATTTGTTCATTCTACCTGTCCATTTGTGCTTGACTTATATGTTATTTCCTTCCTGTGCTTAATAGAAAACTTGCTGACTAGGGCTTCTACCACCTCATTAATGAAGTGGCTTCCTTGATTTGTTACAATTTCTAATGGGCAACCAAATTTGGTGACCAATGCCGTTCATAAATGAACCTTTGCCACTTCATCCCATGGAAGCTGTTTTCAATGGCCTAGCTTCAACCCACTTGGTTAAATAATCTGTGGCAATTACAATATACTTATTTTGGCGTGGGGTAGTTGGAAGTGGACCTACAATATCTATTCCCTACTTTTCAAAGGGACCAAGTGGAAGAATAGGGCATAATGGAGCTGATGAAATCTTACGGTTACCATGTTGTTTGAAAAATATCACATGTCTTACAATAATTTATAACAATCTCTAAAAAGAGAGGGCCAGTGATAACCTGCATCCAAGATCCTTCTTGCTGTAAGTTTATCCAGAGAAGTGTCCCTCCACATGTACCATTGTGGAATTATTCTATCGGCTCCTTCCCTTGATCACGTCGAACTGCTCTCTTGTACTGTCCATCAGGTCCCTATTCGAAATAATACTCCATGCAGAATAGAATATGGACGACTGGCTTGAGTAATCTTCCTCTTAGTCTTTGCATTGGCACCATCAGGAAACTTGAATTCATTCAGATAATTCCAAATATATATGTATTCACTAGGGATTGTATAAAGGGATAACAATGCTACATCTGAGAAATCATCATCATCACAAGATGAACCTAAATGATCATAGGTTTGAGAGAGTGCATCTGCATTGACATGCTTCTTTCCCTAGCCTATCTATAATATCAAATTTAAAATTCTTATATTAAAATTATCCATCTTGCTATCCTCCCTGATGGGGTTAGGCTTATTTTACAATATATTTTAGACCCTGATGATCTGCTACAACTATAAATTTCTCTGCCCTAGCAAGTAATTTCTAAACTTCTTTACAACAAAAATGATATCTAGAGCCTCTTTTTTTAGTTACAGTATAATTTACCTCAGCACTGCTCATTTGTCTGCTCCCCAAAGTAAACTAGATGATCATTCCCATTTCCATCCTTTTGGCTCAAAGTACTTCCTAGTGCTGCATCTGAGGCATCAATATACACAATGAATGGCTTACTCCAGTCTAGATTCTTTAAAACAGGTGACGACACCAAAGCTTCCTTCAGTTGTTCAAAAGCTTCATGCGCCTTATTTCCTAGTTCATAAGTAACATCCTTCTTCAAGAACTAGGTTAGTGGCTGTGTAATCTTTGATTTTTTTTTTGATGAACCTTCTATAGTAACCCAAAAGGCCTAAAAAATGATCTCAAACTTACTTCTATTCATAAGAAATGGTAACTCTTTGATTTTTGAAACTTTATCAGGATCAGTACCAATACCATCTCTAGATACAAGATGCTATAACAAAACACCTTTAGAACATCCAAAGACACACTTTGTAGGGTTTAGTGAGGCTTGTGCTTCATCTAACCTTTAAAATACTATCTCCATCTAGTGCAGGGTGGTCCATCTTGCTCCCATAGATGCAAAAAATCATCCAGAAATACTCTGATGAAGTTCCCAATGTAGAGTTCAAACACCCTATTCATCAAACACTGGAATGTTGCTGGAGCATTACACAAACCCAAAAAGGCATAAATCTATAAGCAAATGTTCCCCAAGGAGTGGTGAACGTGATCTTCAACTGATCTTTCTCTGCTATACGAACTTGGTTGTATCCGCTATATCCATCAGCAAAACTATAGCACTCCTGGCTAGCTACTTCATTCCAAGATCTGATTTGAGAATGGAAGAGGGTAATGATCCTTCTTTGTTGCCTTATTGAGCTTCCTATAATCAACACAAATGCGTAGCTTCCCATTCTTTTTTATTGATATCACAATGGGAGAAAACCCATTCTGAATTTTTCACAGCAAATATGAATCCCGCATTAAGCAACTTATCTATTTCTTCTTTTACAATCTTGAAAAAATTAGGATTCATTCTATATGGCATTTGCTTTATGGGCTTAGCACCATCTACCAGCTCAATACAATGTTCTACCCAACTTACTTGACGAAGTTCCTTGTAATCAAAAGTGAATAGGTGTATGTACCTTCAAAAGAGCTGGAGGTAGGATTCCTTCTCACTCTCCATCACAGCATCACCAATCTTTATTTGTTGGAGACGATCATCAACTTCTTTTTCAGATAATTTTATGGGGTCATGAGTTGGTGTGACTGGAAGGATATCCATGACTGAAACATCCACCTCACTTTCTTCTTCTTCAGTGTCCACTTCACTGGTACTAGAGTAATCAGAGGATGTCCAATCATCAGTTTCATCACTTGAATCCACAGGTTCTGCCTTATGATGCCGACCGATCATGTTTATCTTCACCCTCTCTACCACATCCAAGTGTCATGAAACCTTCATTCCGGTAGTTTTCTTGCATGAACTCTCCTTAGCCATGGCCTTCCCAACAACATTGGGTACGTAACAGTACCATTTTTCATCACCTGAAAGTCTACCACACATATAACACCCAGAACAGATATTGCCACATTTGAAACAACACCTTCTGGTTTAGTTTTTTCCCTTATTTAATGACCTTAACATAAGTGTTGAGGGGTGATCAATTTTTAAACCCAACATATTCATTACAGACTTGGTCATTACATTAACTGCAACACCTCCATCAACTAAGACATCATGAATTAAAATACCATTACATAATACCTCAGCTTGTGGAGCATAGGGATCCGCCTCTGCCTCTAAAATAGGGACCTCAACCTCCTTCCTTCATCGAGCATTGAGTCCACTTTGCAGCTCCCACCTCTTCTTAGAAGACATAGCCAATAGTTGACTATATTTAATATTTGCAGGCCTTTTGGACAGATCTTCTAAGATGGAGTATGGTCCTTGTCCCTGTGAAATCAGAAAATCCTGCACACAAAATTTCTTCTCCTATGTTTCTTACTAGTTTCTCCTTTCATCTTCTTAGGATCATTTCCATCTTGGTTATCTTTTTCTTTTTTTCTTTTTGTTACAAACACATCTACTTCATTATTTATGCTCTTATCTACTACATCAAAAGAATTCACAGGTGCTTTTTCCTTTATCATTATCTCTTGTACCAGATGTAGAAGCTCTATCTAGACAATTATACTTATAATGACCCTTTTTATAACAACAATAACATACAACTTTAGAAATATTTCTTTTTAGACCTCTATCTCCTCCCTGAGAACTAAATTCCTTTCCTTGAATAAGATTAATAGTTAACTGGCCCATCTTCTTGAGCAGATCTTCATACTCAATAGATGTACTAGGAGAAAGATTTGTTGCTCACCAAGAGTGGTATGTGAATTCTAGACCAAAGGTGCTGGTGTAGGCTCTACTTTAGCAACAATTTCTTAGGGATCCTCTTCCATGCTTTCTTCTTGCCTTCTTGCAATATCCTTTGTTTGTTCAATGGTAGTTGGGCGGTCATACTTCACTCGTTTTCTGATCTTTGGCTTCATCCCAAGAATGAAGTGCTTACAGAGGAGATTATCCATGCCATTCATCAACCCATCTGCTAATCCTTCCTTCCGGATCTGGGCATTGAGCTTCCTCCTTAGCTCTAGAACATGAGCATGATAATCCCTTATCTTCTTCTTCTCTCCCTGGGATAACTTTGTGATATCGATCATGAGATCTGCATATTTCTGTTGTTCACGAAATTCTTCAAGAAATTTTTTAGTTAATAAATCCCATGAGTTTTTCACATTATCACCTAGTGTTTCAAACCACCTAAGTGCTGAATCATCCAAAAAGGTAGGAAAAAATTCAGTCCATTGTTCCCTTCTTATGAGGCCATTACAAATGCAAGATCGTTTAAACTCTTGAATGAAAGAGGAAGCATCTTCATTAGATTGGGCTGAAAAAATAGGAATCTTCTCCATTTTCAAAAATAACCACAGTGAAATACCAACCCACAAGTACAATCAACAAGACTTATGTGCAAAAATACTTGGAATCACTATAATAGAATGTGACTTTACACCTTTCTACAGTAAAATAGAAATGACCACAATAAACTATGGTAAAACTTGACTTACTGCGGTAAAAAATGACTTTATTGTGGTAAACACTATTCACAGTAAAAAGTGAAGTTACTGCGGTAAATACTATTCACAGTAAAAAGTGACTTTATTACGGTAAATACTATTCATGACAAAAAGTGACTTTACCATGGTAACTACTATGCACAGTAAAAACAAGGTTACCCTCCAAATGTTTTCTGACTAAGTGGGAATATCTCTCTAGAAAATCCACCAACGAGGAATGGTCCCCAGCAACGGAACCAAAATGTCATCACCAATCTGGCACTATGATAATTCTTCACTGGGAACTCCTTGTGCTATGATTATTTACTAATGCACAACTTTTAGTTTGGTGGATGTAATCTGGAAACACAACAACAAACATAACACAAGAATTCGATAGACTATGATATGAAGGAATGATGATAAATCTGAAATATCAGTGTAAATTATAATATCAACATGAAATTGTTATAATCTCACCCATGCGGTACTTCAAGTGTTATTGACTTCACTTGCCTTCCAACAATAACTATGGGAGAAACTTCACAATTACACCTCTTAATGGCTTCTTTAACAAACCTTCAAAATGATGGCTTCCTTTACACAATAACTCATACAATATTTCTCACTACTTCCTTCTATGCTAAATGAGGGGGGTGGCCTTTCTATTTATAGAACTTCCAGGCTTATCCATCTTATCTCTAAGATAGGATAAGAAATCTACTCTGACGAATCATATTCCATACCTTAACTCTTATCTGTACATGTAAGCTTATCTTTTAAGATAAGATAAACCTTATCATTTCACATGGGTTCCACATTTTTAGACTTTTTACAAATAAAATACACAAAATATTTATGACCTCACTCCTTGTCCTTATTACCAATATAATATTTCTAATTCTTAATCATGTAGACCCTACTTCTCTACTTACCCCAACTTTGACATTCTAACATTACTGGACCACTTACGACAAATATTTACTTTTTACCACAACATTCCTTTTGTACTTTGATTGTTACCGTACTTTACTTTATTGACAACACCGTACTGACAATGCCGTTATCTTCTATTAGACGCCACTACTAATTATACTTAACAACATCCTATTCCTAATACATACATTAATAAAATAGAAATTACAGAGGAGAATTTTAAATGTCGACAACCCCAACAACCAGATTGGATTCAATCTGCTCCTCTATTTCCTCCTCCTTTGAGGTGCTGAATAAGAAATTGATACAATCAAGGTAGATTTGGGGGCATATTTTACAGGAGGCATTAATACTCAGTGGTTGAGCTTTAGAATGTTTTTTCCCCACTTCTCTCTCTTTCTCCCCTATGTGTTGAATCTATAAAAGCAGGGTCGAGATTCATTGTAAAGGGTTGGAAATTCTTTTGTTTTTACAGGCTCCCATTCCCTTCTGGAAAATTAATTCATGGAGTTCAGACCTCTCATTAAAATTTCAATACGTTTCTCTACCTTCTGGTTGTTTGTAATGCATTGTATCAATCTAAGAGTAATAAAATGAATTTATGATCGATTCCAGATCCTTTCTTGTCTCCTTTACTCTTATATGGTCTTTCATTATAAATCTAGTTATTTGTGCTTGATTATTGTATGTATTTTGGTGGTTTGTGTCTATCAACAAAACTAATGTTCATCATTCCTTCGGAGAATTCACCTTGTAGCTTAGTTTTGATTTCTTGTATTCCCACTATCCCTGTCTCCTTAGGTAAAACTTAGATTAGGTTTAGGAATAGATCCTCTGCAAGTTCCATGTATGTACTTAAACAAAGGAATAGGAACAAACCTTTAATTATAGATTAGTTTCCCAATTTATAAAGTCCCCACACTTTGGGGAAGACTCAATGTTATGTGAATCACACCAAATGAATCTACCTTAGAAAAGTAGATCTTGATGACTCATTTGGGGGTGCTATGATTTTGCATTAAAAGTTACTCCTGAGAGAAATTTTCTAAGATTTAGTATCCAAAAGGAGTGATAGTCAGATGGGATTAGGATTCCCATATCCACATATGTAAAGTAAGTGATTACAACCACTACACCAATGACAACAAGGGAGAGTTGGATGTTTTGCTAAATAAGAAGACCAACCAACGCACGGTGGATGACATGCCATTATATGACGATGCTGGGGAGAAGGTTGCTCAAGAAGGTAGGGGTGTATCAACTATATGAACTCCCATATTTTGGAAAACCAGAAGCTTTATACCAATGGCTTATGAGAAGATTCCATGAGGGCTTCTTCTATTTTGCTGGACATAAGGGTAAGGATCACAACGGCCTTGATTTTCCACATTGACAAGATTGAAGGGCACATGGACAAATATTATTAGTGATCTTACTGATAAGGTAGCCATTATAGCCACTAGAAAGGAGTTGGGATAGTCCAAGGTTCCACATGGAATGGACATGTATAAATTAAGGAAGTACCCCACGTGGGTATAGGAAATTACACATCTGGTCACTTAATTGAATGATCAAGAGAGATGGTCGCATGTAAATACCATGTGGCTACATATTGCGAAGAAAATGTCACAAGGGGAAGTGTACAATCTAGCAGGATATATAACAGAAATAATTAAATAAGGAAGCTTTGCACACAAGTGAAAAGATAAGTTTTGGTGCTATCCTGTTATCTCTTGTGTTTGTAGAAATTGGAGTGCCCGATGGGCCAAAGAACAAAATTTGGGAATACCCAGTGGAGAAGAAGTCCCTCACTGAGAGGTTTGAGAAGTATTTGTGTGAAGGAACAATAAGTGGCCCATTCAAACAAAAATAAGCAGAACTATGGTATGATCAACTGCTTGCAACATTTGAGGAGGAATGGTGCATTCCAAAGGATTTACCTTCTGTAATGGGTAAGGCAATACAATTCGTGGTGTATCAACACTTTTACATCACACGATTTTCAATGAAGGATGAAACATGGAGTCTATGGTGCAAACTACCATATGCCTTCACAACACACTATTTCCAGACCTTAATACACATGTTTAGTGTGATGTGTGCCAGTTGAGATTCAATACGAACAAGGTAGATTGTGACTACCATACATTGAGAAAAACTTATGTATATATAGGTCAATCTACCTACATTGAGAGGCTTATTTCTGATGTTATAAACATGAATGCCAATAAATTTGGCTATTAGGGATAGTGGAGCCACACTTGTCTATCTCCAGCTTAATCCTGGGTTGGAAAATAACAAGTATGTAGAGAATGAATTCATGCTCCTAGGGCCGCCTAAGGGAAAACACACAATTGAAAATGTGGCAACTCCAAAGCCTACCTTGACCATAGAGATAGAGAATGAAGAAGAACATGAGGATAGTGAAGGCTTTGACCATAGAGGTTGAAGGTAGACCACATAAAAAGTGGAGAGTGATCACGCAGAAAATCCCCCACAAGTGCAAGAAGAAGAAGACTTGGATCATGGATGCAGTCCATGAGGAGCACTAGTTTAAGCAGGTGTTTAGAAGAACTAGGACCCAAGGTGCTTAAACAACTCAACCTTTAACAATGTCCCCTTAACTCTCCCCTCAAAAAGAGGTGTCTGAGAAGAAGAAAAGAAGAAAGCTTAAGCTTAACGAGGAGGAGGAGGAGTCTGAAGAGAGCATGCTAGGTACCCCCCGGTTCAACTTGAGGATGTGGAAGAAACCCCTTGATGAAGAGATGAAAGATGAAGAGAAAGGGGTGAAAGAAGTAGAAGAAACTGTTCACCTGAGCAAGCCAACATACCCATGACTACTCAGGTTGGAGGAATAACTCCAGTACCTTGGTGCCCAGGTTCCTAAGGGGCCAAGAACAAAAAGAGAAAGAACAAGTGAAGAGTTTGTTGTCCCTAATATGGGCTATGTTGAGGACACAAGAAAAATCATCTGTGCCTGGTTTTAGAGTACCATGGGCCTTAAGGATTTATATGGGTGGGAGCTGATGGATCCAGACATGGA